>CM071872.1:6318608-6337557 GCA_036759665.1 Gynandropsis gynandra | reverse complement strand
TTTCTTGTTCTTTCTCGGTCATTATTTAAAACCGAGCCTTGTTTTGTTGGAGAACAATCTTGATTCGAATAAAAATTTCTAAGTTCTTTTTCAATTCTTGCGAGTTTTCGCCACCTTAGTTCCTCTTGTGCTCCGGGAGTCCAAGACGAACGAGAGACTGTATCGAAGGTCACGTCCATAACCTTCGTGGTGTCCTACGATCCACCCGTCCATCCATCACTTGAAGGATCGAGCGAGCATCCCTCTTGGCCTGTTCCCCTTCGTCCACCTTCCCTACCACTGAGTCTTGGCTAGAGAGTGCCCTTAGGCCTTCTACCAACTCAACCCATTCCATTCTTGCGGCTTAAGTCACGGAGCTTGTATCACCTTAACCTTCTATATGTCTCCGCAAGATGGCCGTCCCAAAGGTGAGTCCAATCTTGTTACAAAGTGAGATAAAGGAGGCTCGAGGTAGCGGCTTGGTAAGTAAGTCAACAAGTTGATCCGCAAAATGCACATGAGAAACACGTAGTTGATTGGATTGCACGAGACCGCGAATGAAGTGGTAGTCCAATGCAATATGCTTCATTCGTGAGTGAAAGACTGGATTGGCGCTAAGATGAGTAGCACCAATGTTGTCGCAGTAGATTGCTGGAGCAGAGGAGGACGAGTGGCCAAGCTCGGAAAGAAGCGAAATAACCCACTGAACTTCTGCAGCTGCTGTAGCTAGGGAGCGGTATTCAGCTTCAGTAGAAGATCGAGCCGTAATTTTCTGTTTCTTACAGGACTAGGAAACCGGATGTTTACCAATGTATACAATGTAGGCACCTGTAGACGAAAAGTCGTCACGGTCACCAGCCCAGTCGGTATCGGAGAAGGCATGTAAGGTGAGGGAGTTCCTCACGGAGAGAAAAATGCCTGTCGTTTGTGTCCCCATAAGATACCGAAGCACCCGTTTCGCTGCAGTCCAATGCTCTGTAGTGGGTGAATGAATAAACTGTGATAGGCGATTCACCGCAAAGCTTATATCGGGACGAGTCGGAGAGAGATACTGCAAACTCCCAACAACTTGTCGAAATTCAGTAGGGTCGGAGAAAGCATCACCACCATGAAGTTGAAGTCTCGTCGAGCACGCCATTGGTGTAGTAACAGACTTGGCGTCGGACATCTTGGTCTTGTGAAGAAGATCAGATATATATTTGCGTTGAGTGAGAAGAAGACCCGACTTCGTGCGGGTAGCTTCCAAGCCGAGAAAATAGGAGAGGTTACCAAGGTCCTTCAGCGAGAACCGAGTCACAATTGCGGTTATGAAGTCCTGAACCTGAGACGATGAGCTGCCTGTAACAACCAAATCATCAACGTAAACCAGGACATAGATGATGAAGTCTGATTTTCGAAGAATAAACAGGAAAGCATCAACAAGAGAATTCATGAAGCCTTGATCTTCCAAGAAACGACGGAGCTCAAAGTACCAAGCACGAGGGGCTTGTTTAAGTCCATAGATAGCCTTGTTGAGCTTACAGATATGATATGGAAGGTCCCGACCAAAAAATCCAGGAGGCTGTGACATATAGACCTCTTCATGAAGATTGCCTTGAAGAAAGGCGTTGTTGACATCCAATTGTCGTAGGGGCCAAGATTGTGAGACAGCGAGACTAAGAACCAAGCGGATTGTGGTGGGTTTTACCACAGGATTGAATGTCTCATGATAGTCGATACCTGGTCGCTGATGAAAACCCTTCGCCACAAGACGAGCTTTGTATTTGTCAATAGACCCGTCAGGATTATGCTTGATCCGAAAAACCCAACGGCAACCAACAACATTCAGAGCTGTCTCAGGAGGAACAAGATCCCACGTGTTGTTACGATAGAGAGCATCAAATTCAGCACTCATGGCTTGACGCCATTGAGGGTGTTGTAAGGCCTGAGTCACCGAGGAAGGCTCGGTATCAACATTAGAGCACGAGGCAGTGTATGTGAAACGACGTACAGGTTTGATGATGTTGTTCTTAGCCCGAGTGATCATAGGATGAGTATTGTGGGGTTGCAGAGGAGCTGCAACAGTAAGTGTGGAGGACTGCTCTGGCTGAGAACCGAGCTCTTTGACAACAAGACTGGAATCAACAACAACGATGGGAGTTTCTATTCTGACAGGGGACTCTGTTTCGGCAGGGACAGAGTCTCTGACCGGGCTGATGTCGCGGGAAGGATCCAAGCTCAGAGGCACATTTAGGCACGGTGTAACGGGTGGCCGGGAAACAGGAGACACAAGAGGGAACCAAGAGGAAGTCATAAGATCAGGAGATGGATCCACCAAGGTGGGGAAGTAAACAGATGGATTGGAGTAAGGAAAGATGTGTTCATGAAAGACAACATGTCTATAAACATACACACGAGGTTTAATGGGATCGAAATAGTAGAAGGCACTTTGTGTAGGAGAATAACCCAAGAAAACATAGGCTGTAGAGCGAGACTCAAGTTTGTTATGAGTGTAGGGTCGTAACCAAGGGTAACATAGACATCCAAAGATACGAAGCTTAGTGTAGTTCGGGGAGGAGTGAAAAAGGCTTTCGAATGGAGAAATGGAAGAAAGAAGGATCGGTGTAGGCATCCGATTGATAAGGTAAACAACATTAGGAAGAGCATAGGACCAGAAACTGACATGAAGAGATGCTTGATGTAGGAGAGAGAGACCGATTTCTACGATATGCCTGTAACGTCATTCGGCAATACCGTTGTGTTCAGGGGTATGCGGTGGGGTGGTGAGATGGGAGATCCCATTTTCAGCAAGAAAGGAAGTGAGGGCCAGAAATTATCCACCATTGTTGCTATATAGAGTAGTGATTTTGGAAGTGAAACGATGTTCGACAAGTGTTTTGAAGCGTTTGAAGGTGTCAGAAACATGAGATTTTTGTTTGAGCGGGTAGAGCCAAGTATAGCGTGTGAAATGATCGACAAATAGGACATAATACTTGAACCCATCGATGGATATAGTCGGCGATGTCCAGACGACACTAAAGATGAGTTCAAGAGGGCGAGAAAAAGCAATAGTAGAAGCAGTAAACGATAACTTGTGACTTTTATTGCATGAGCACGAATGACATAACAAAGACGACGACATAGACTGAGACAAAGGTAACGAAAACCGGGAAACAATCTGTTTTAAGGTAGAAAAAGCAGGATGTCCTAATCTAGAATGCCACTCAGACAAAGTGGACTTGGAGCTCGAGAAAGCTGAAGTAGACGACGAGAGAAGGAGCTGAGAGTTGGAAGACAAAGAAGGCCACTCGTACACACCATTTTTAACCTTTCCTTGAAGTAGAGGTTCCCCCGTGCTTAGATCCTTCACCTGAAAGTGAGAGGAGAAAAATTCCACAGAGACAGCATTAGTGTTGCACAACTGATGTATAGATATCAAATTCTTGCGCATCGTTGGAACACAAAGCACATTATCAAAAGAGAGCTGCCGAGTTGGGAGAGAGATAGAAAATGAACCCGTATGAGTGATGGGTAGTGCAGAACCATCACCAACAATAATCTCATCACCACCATTATGATGACTGTGAAGAGACAAATTGTGTAGATCCGATGTAATGTGATGCGATACACCAGAGTCTAGGAGCCATTGGCCGTAATCATAGGCTGAGGTGGTGGTGTGATGAGCTCGTAGTTGCCATGGTCGAGGAGATGACCACCACGACTGCGAAGTAGGACCTGCAGAGAGATTGGATGCCTGATGAAGTTGCAGACAACGTTTTGCACTGTGACCGTGGACTCCGCATAATTGACAGCGGCCTTGATAGCCACCAGGTTTAGAGGAACGCTGATCAGTGCGGTTCCAATGGGAGGAGGATTGTCCGTGATTACCACGAGCATTGTTGAAACAAGGCATGGTTTGTGCCTGAAAAACAGAGGCTGGAAGCGGCGACAAAACAGGGGCCACAGCAAGAAGCTTTGCCTCATGATTGAGTAATTTTTCATGAAGCTCCACAATAGGAATTATTGTGTCCCGAGCATTGACAACATCAACGACAGATTTGTAGTCCTCGGGAAGGCCGTCACAGATGTATTCAATGAGATCTTCCTGATCAACGGATTTGGCTAAGAGGGCAAGTTCATCGGCCTTAGACGAAACAAGTCTCATGTATTCATCGATTGATTGTGTACCCTTGGAGCAACGTTTGAGTTGATCTCGAAGTTGTTTGATGTGGCCACGAGATGCTTTTCCATATGTGTTTGCAAGTAACATCCAAGCGTCCCTGACCGAGGATGCATGAGCAATCATAGGTTGTAGGGGCACCGAGATCGCACCGAGAAGAGCAATCTGTCTTGCTGTCGATATGGAAGATAAACCGGATTTGGATGGACAATACCATCAATAAGAGTGGTGGCACCAGGAAGGGGAGAGTTGTCTTGAATGAAACCTTCAAGACAATATCCTTCGAGAAGAGAGGCAACTTGAACGCTCCACGTCAAGTAATTGGAAGGCGTGAGTTTAGTCACATTGGACGTATTCACGGTGAGAAGAGTGCATTGCGGATCCGCAGGGTTGAAGGAGGTAACACCCTCGGTGTTGGAGGTCTGAGCCTCATCACGTGGGAGAGGAGTTTGGCCGGTTGTCATGGAGAAGATACGAAGAGAGGAGGCGGCTGGTAGGGTTGTCGTTAGACACAATGCTCTGATACCATAAAAGGTGAGTTTAATGAATTGTGTTAATCATTAATTAACGATGTACATCAAGTATATATACAAATGTTATTGACCTAATTTAGTACAAATGACATTATTAACCTTAACCTTCTATAAATATTGGGTTAAATCATATACAATTACATTTATATTACCATTGTACAATTTTTTTGGAGAATTCTTATAAAAAATTTACAATTAAAAGTGTTCAAAATATAATAATCTTACAGTGAAGATATACTTGAAAATACATATGTATGAAGAAAATATATATAAAAAATGATTCGTGATAATTTATATAATTATCATCTTTGTAATTCCAATGTGATACATGATTCAGTAAGTGATATCGTCTAATATAAATATCTTCTCTAATATGATATATTTTTTAAAAATATAATATAAAAACCTTTATATTATTTATTAACCATATAGTCTATATTAGGTTTAAAGTATTATTTTATAAATTTAGAAAGAAAAAATATTTAAATATTTATTTGTGTAAGCATGGACTCCAGTCGACAATTAGCATAAATTATTGTTTTTGTTGATATGATTTTCAAATTTATTTATAAATTTATATTTGTGTTATTGAGATGTAATTGCTGGTTCTTTTGGTAGACTTTCAATTTGAATAAAAGAATCCAAAGAGAGATGAAATTTAATGAAGTATTAAAGTGTTGGGTCCCCTCTAAGGTCATTTTTCATGTGAGTTGTGTGAATATTCATGCACATCCATCAATTCCATAACATATATATATATATATAGTTATAAGAATTTGTATTGCAATTGAAATATATAGTATATTTTAAAGGGAAATAAAATAAAGAAAAACAATCTAAAAGTACAAGATGTTTCATAAATTCGTTTAATCAATATGTATCCAAAATATACAATATCTTGTAATCTATCATATGAATATATTAAGATTCTATAAATATCCAAAACCCAATAAAATATCATTCAACTTATATGATTTGTATTGGTATATACATATAGTGTCGCACCAGGCAAAGATTTTGTCGTCACAAAATTCCAGAGTATTTGCAAGATTCATACAAAAAGGTGGAAGGGGACCCCTGAAGCGCATATAAGATCTTCTTTGTTATTTTCCTGTCATAGATAGATATACGCATTAATAATAATAATAATAATAATAATAATAATAATAATAATAATAATAATAATAATAATAACTCCCATTATTTTAAAAAATGAAATTTAAAATCGACACATAAATAATATTTTGTGTAACATTTAATAAATGACTGTATTTTTTTTCTCCAATAACAATATATGGACTGAAATATCAAACAAAAGAATATAATCTCGAGAGAAAAATAATTCGAGCCATCCACGTCATAAAGATTCTAAGCGGTATAGTCTTCATGAAGATGGAGAGTTCTGCAGGTCCCTCTGAACAGACGAAACAATTGAAAATTTTAGAGAAAATTTACTTCATTTAACTCATCTTTTTCATATCAACAAAGTGAAATACATCAACTATATATAACTAACTAATGGAATCAAGAATCTGTTATACAAGAGTCAAGAATCTGATAACAGTACTTTAGCTGGATACTTGAAGAAGATGATGACTTGGTATCCTTTGCTGTTGTGAGAAATATCGAACGAGACAAAGGCTTTGAGTACTTGAAATCCCTTGAATAAACAGAGTCTTTGATATCTTCAAACCTTCTGGATCAACCTGAGTCTTCTCCTTGCTCTGATCCTCTGTTACAATTGTTTCTTATGTTCTGGTGTTTGTAATTACGTCTGAAGCTGCTGTTACTGCTTTAGAACAACACAAAGCAGTGTTGATGTTAATATTCTCCCTCAAACTGATGCCGGGTGGAAATCCTAAGCCCATTTTGTTCCTTAGGGAGACAAAAGCATTGCGTGGTAGAGATTTAGTAAAGATGTCGACCACTTGATCTTCAACTGCAAAATGCTTGGTTACAATATTTTCAAGAGCAACCTTTTCCCTTATGAAATGATAATCCAATTTCTATATGCTTTGAACGAGAATAAAGCACAAGATTTGTGGAGAGATAAACAACAAATATATTATCACAGTGCAATATCTTCGGTTGTTCTTAACTTATTCCAATATCTCGGATAATAAAAATAACCACATTACTTAGCTGCTAGTGAGGCCATTGCACGATACACTGCTTCCGTTGAAGACCGGGAGATTGTTGGTTGACGTTTTGTAGACCAGGATATAATATTTCTTCCAATAAAAGTATAGAAACCACTTGTGGAACGTCTTGTATCTTTACATCTAGCCCAATCGCGATCACTAAAGGCATGAAGATGTAACAAGTTGTTCTTATGAATGTACAAACCAAGAGTAAGAGTACCTTTTAAATATCGAAGAATGTGTTTAAGAAGTTTGAAATCTGAATCCAATGGATCATGCATTCTTTGACATACGACATTGACTGCATAATTGAGATCAGGTCTCAACAAAGTCAAATACTGTAAGGCTCCAATAATGCTGCGAAAAAGTGTAGGATCTATTAATCATGAACCATCTGTAACTACTCTGTTTAACTTCAAAGGCAAAGGAGTACTTAGTGGTTTACAATTCTCCGTACCGGATCGAATTAGAAGATATTTATCATACCTTTCTTGAGATAAAAATATACCAAAAGCATGAAATTTAGCTTGAATACTTGTAATAATGCAGTGGTTCTAGATCCTTTATAGAGAAATTGGAGCTTAAAGATTGAATTAGTGTGTTAACTAGAATAGATGAATTCCCTGTGAGTAAAATATCATCAACATATAAAAGTAGTAGTAGATATTTACCATGTCGGTAAACAAAGAGAGAAGGATCAACAACACTACATATAAACCCAAATTCTAGAAGATACGCACTAAATTTATCAAATCAGGCACGAGGATTCTGTTTTAAACCATATAATACCTTTTTGGGAAGATAGACATGTGATGGAAAGTTACTATCAACAAAACCTTGTGGTTGAGCCATGTATACCTTTTCCTTTAAATCACCATGAAGGAAAGAATTACTCACATCAAGTTGCTTGATATTCTGCCCATTTATAAGAACTATAGAAATCACAACTCTTATTGTAGCAGATTTGATGACTGGACTATATGTTTCAGTGAAATCTATTCCTTCTTCTTGATGAAATCCTTTAGTAACAAGTCAAGCCTTTAACTTGTCAAGTGATCCATCAATATTTATCTTGGATCAGAAAACCCACTTGCATCCAAGAATATTCATTTCAGAAGTAACTGGAACAAGTGTCCTAGTATTATTGTTCTTTTGCAAAGCTAACATCTATGCTTCCATTGCAGCCTTCCATCTTGGATGTTTAAGAGCTGCAGTTACTGTCCTTGGCTCTTCTGGTACTGAAGTTGTTAGATGAAGAGAGTACTTTGGATTTTGTTTGAAAATCCCTGCCTTGACCTTGTAATTATAAGATGAAAGGACTTCTATTGTGTTGTAGTTTCTGGTGTAACAATTGGAATTGAAGACTGCCTCATTGTATCAGAAGATGAAGACTATTCTGATACATTAGACACATCTAAAGCTATATTGTCAGAGTGTATATATCCAAAATTGATCATAGAAGAATCCAGTATTTGTGGTGGAGTTTGATATGATGAACTAGAGCTTGATTGTTGAAGCACTTTGAAATGAGATTTTTTCCAAGCCTGTAAAATATGACTCTGATAGTTTGGAACCAAATACTTGTAACAATCATGAAATGGAAAAATAGACTCATCAAACACAACATGTCTAGTGATATAAACTCTTCATGTAGGAGGATAAAGACATTTGTAACCTTTGTAGTTAGTGTTATAACCCAAGAAAACACACTTCAAGGATCAATGTTCAAGCTTATATTCTGTGTAGGGTCTCAAATAAGGATAACATACATATCCAAACACTCTTAAAGCAGAATACTCTGGTACATATCTATCTAGTATTGAGAAATGACTCTTGTTCTACAAAACAACAGTAAGAAGAAGATTGATGAGAAAATTTGCTGTAACAAAAACTTCAACCCAATAACAATGGTACTTTAGACTAAACATCATAGACGAACCAAGTTCTGTAATGTGACGATGCTTTCTCTCAGCTAAACCATTTTGTTGTGGTGTATAAGGACAAACAATGAGCTGATGAATTCCACAATCTGCCAATTGCTGTAAGAAAACAGAGCTAGTGAACTCTCCACCACCATCACATTTGATTTGATTTTCTGATTATATTGAGTTTCAACTAATTTTTGGAAAGCAATCAAACCACTATAGAATTTTTATTTCCATTTTTAGTGGATAAAGCCAAGAGAATCAAGAGAAGTTGTCTATAAACACCCCATAGTACTTAAAACCTTGATTGGAGATAACAAAAGCTTGTCTCCAAAGATCACATTGGATCCTTTCTAGTGGTTCCTTTGCATGAAAAAAGAAGAGTTGAACGAAAGGTGTAAACTTTTACTCAACTGACATGATTCACAAAGATTAATACTACTTCTACTTATGCATTTGAGATTATCTTGTTTAAGTTGCTGTAGGATCTGATAATGTGGATGTCCCAAACGCTGATGCCAAGTTAATTCAGAGACTGTTCTATGTCGTGTAGAGTAAAAGGCTTGTGGCTGTAGGGATTCCAAGCGATAGATACCATTATGCTCGATTCCCTTTGCCAGAACTATCTATGTTGCCAAGTCCTTAACATATACACCAGTAAGACTAAAAAATAACATAACATGGATAATTTGATGTTACTGAGAGACAAAGAGCAAGGATTTCTGTATTGAATGCACAACTAAAACATCATTGAGACAAAGTGTACCTGATATTGTAGGTAGAGTTGTAGAACCAATGTGTGTGATAGGTAAGTGTGATCCATCACCAACCATGACTGATTCAGAATTTGTAAATGGATTGACAGAGTTAAAATGCTGAGTTGAGTTTTTCATGTGAGCAGATGCACCTGAATCAGGGTACCACTCAGCTCCAGAGGTATTGGAAATATGGAGAGCCTGTAATGCTTGTGGTACATCAGCTGATTGATAAGAATTATCAAAGTAATTCCAACATTTTAGAGAAATATGACCAATTCTTCCACATATTTGACAAACAGGCCTTGAACTAGATATATCAGAAGATGATGTTTGAGTAGCTGAATTTCCATTGAATTGATTGTAGGTACTAGATGGCTAAACTTGTTGATGAAAACCACATCCCCTTGAAGAGAAACCACCACGACCTCATGAGAAACCAAATCGACCTCCTCTGAAACTTTTGCTCCGTCCATTGTAATTGGGATAAGCAATTTTGTTATGATTAGCTTGAAAAGCCATGTGAGGATTAACTTCTGAGACATGATCAAGTTCTTGTAGTATGTGAAATACTCAGAAGCTGAGCAACCACATCATCATAAGTAGGTGCAGTTAGTTTATGCATTAAAGTATGTATCGTAGTAGAAAATGCTTCATACTCTTGACCCAATCTTTTTAACAGTTGGAAAATCTTCATGGATTCAGAAACTGGTTTACCAATTGAACTCATATTATCACACAAAGATTTGAAATCTTTCAAATATTCTTGAACTGATCTACCTCATTTATTCAGAGATTGAAGAGAAGCAAGAAGATCAAACTCACGAGATACAAATTTCTCATTGAAACTTCTAGCAAGTGAAGTCCAAACATCAAAAGCAGATTCAAGTCTAATTACATACCCGAAAACAACTTTTGATAAAGTTCCACAGATCCAATATTTGACAAGCTGATTTGTTTGATACCAATAATAAAAAACTGGATTGGCGAGAGTAGTTTTTGTATTACATATTTTTGAGGTGATTATTGCATTAGGTGGAATAACAAATCCATCAATAAATCCCAGTAGCTTCTGACTCTTCAACAATGATTCAACTTGAGTTTTCCATAAAAGATAGTTGACATCTGTATGCTTGATTGTGACGAAGTTGGAGATGTTTATGTGGATAGGAAAAGGAATAGTAAAATTTTGAGCCTCCATAAGCTCTGATATCATGTGAACAGACGGAACAATTGAAAATTTTAGAGAAATTTTACTTCATTTAACTCATATTTTTCATACATCAATAAAGTGAAATACATCAGCTATATATAGGTAACTAATGGAATCAAGAATCTGTTATACAAGAGTCAAGAATCTGATAACGGTTCTTTAACTGGATACTTGAAGAAGATGATGACTTGGTATCCTTTGTAGTTGTGAGAAATACTGAACGAGACAGAGGCTTCGAGTACTTGAAACCCCTTGAATTAAACAGAGTCTTTGATATCTTCCAACCTTCTGGATCAACCAGAATCTTCTCCTTGCTCTGATCCTCTATTTATGTTCTGGTGTTTGTAGTTTGAAGCTGCTATTGCTGCTTTAGAACAACACAAAGCAATGTTGCTGTTAATAGTCCCACGTCATGACAAGTCTTATATACTTGTACGCTTGTGATCAGGGGTGAATACAAGATTCTCCAAATCCAAAATTTATCTCAAATCCTTTGGAAAGTGAAATATCCATGTATTCGGATTCAAATTAAAAATCATGAGATCCAAGAACTCGAATTTGGAATTGGATTAAAAAATAACAAATAAAAAAATGAATTATGATTTTTTCCTTAATCTTAAAAACCATAAATACTTATAACCCTAATTATCTATCACTCACGCCTCCTCACACCTCCTCACACCGTGCATCAACATGTGATTTGTCGCTTGTCACCTCATCTCCCTAGTCACACTGTATTTTATGTCGATCCTCTTGTCATAAGCGGTGTTATTCGTTTCACCGTCTACTACTTTTTTTATTTGATTCTTTCACCTTAAATTCATCATAACCCTAACAATCCCTATTTTTCTTCTCTTCATCTTGTCGGTATTCTCTTCACCATGGATTTTGATAATTATTCTCTTTGTCGAAGCAAAAGTAGGGTTACGATTATCGATCTTTTTACATCTACATAACCCCATTTAATTCATCTCTAGACTTTGGTTCTATTCCATATTTTTTGGATATACCTTTTTTCTTTGTTGTCAATTTTATGTTTTCTGTGTTTCAATTCAGTTCTAGGGTTTCTAGTTTTTGTTTTAGTTTTTTTAATTATACTCGTTAATTTTACAAATCAAATATAGATTTTGTGAGTATCCGAAATTCAAATACCTGTATATATTATGGATACAAATTTGGATAATGATTCCTATTAACCATGTGGGACGGATTCAAGTACACATTATCCTATGGGTATCTATGGGTGTCCATCCCTAGTTGTGATTTATTGTGAAGCTAATTTGGACGATCCATTTTACTAAGCATTATCTTTTTGTTCCAATATTTTATATGTTCGGATAAATTTATGAATTTTATGGATTTTCATGTTTTTTTTTAATTTGAATTCTAACTAATATAAATATCTTTTTAAATAGTAAGACTTAAATATGGATAAAAGAGTTACTCTACATCGTTCTATTATCATTTGAACCAATTTTTCTACTTATGAAAATGCATAATTTGTAAAATAGAAATTAAATAGAGAAAACATAGCATCTAAAAATTATGGTTCCATCCAAGTGTGATAAACGAAAATCTAATATGTAGAATCGCAAACACTCATAAACATAACATTTGTATTTTTTGGTGATGGTGGATAAAAAAAAGATTGGTAGATTTATAAACGTTGTCAATTATAAAATTTAAAACACAGATCAAACGTTATGTTACGTTTGATATTGATGACGAATTGAAGAGATTACAAAAAATATCCATGAAATCTACATAGTAAAAAAATCATATATATTCATGTATCTATACATATATATATACATATATTCATATATATGTAGATATATACATACATACATTTTTATATATATATATATATTTATTTATTTATTTGTGTATATATACATGCATACACATATATAAATATACATGTATATACATACATTTTTATATCTACTTGTATATATACACTTGCATATATATAATTATATGTATACACACGTATTCACATGCATATATATACATTGTTTACATGCATTATATATATTTATATATATACTTATATTAAAACGCTTGCAGCCCTTTCCAGCTGCTCAGCGATGATGTGCCGTTCCTGCTGTCGTTAGGATTTGTGTCTGGCCACGTGCATGGCAGATCTGCATCGGATCATGGATACGGGTTACGATCCGGTTCATTGGCTCCAACCGTTCGATGTCGCCAACTATTGTTGTTTCCCTTCTGCATCACTCTCGGCCCTTGGATTGCCATCTCTGGAGTACCATTTGGACGAACGGATTTTTCACCGATTTCTTCCAAAATTTTCATTCGTTCGATTGTTATACGTGTTTTACAAGTTTTCCGTTTTTTCTCTCTTTCGTCCGTCCGATTTTTCCATCGACAATGGTAATTGATTCCCAGTCGTTACCGTCAAATATCTCATATGCCAGGCAAGTCTTCGTCGGAAGAGAGCGGTGACGCTGGTGCATTGAAGAGAAGAGAGGACGATGAGTTTTAACATACATAAAAATAGGTGAAGGCATCGAAAACGATGCTTTGAAAAGAAGATAGACGACAAATCGATGGTGACGCTTTCAGGAGACGAACTATGAAGAGCCGACGTCGTTGTAAGGTGAAGATGGTGACACACACAAAAGAAAAATAAAATTAAAGTTAGGATGCCGAAAAGAAGAAGGAGATGGAAGAATAAGATAAGAGAAGAAAAGAACGTGAACGGTAGAGAGAGAAAGTAAAAAAATAGGTATAGGAAAATGTTGTAAAGTTAGGATAATAATAATAATAATAATAATAATAATAATAATAATAATAATAATAATTATAATAATAATAATAATAATAATAATAATAATAACTTTTAATAAAATCAATAAAGGTATTATAATAAATGATGGAATTTGGAGCATGATATCCAATTTTCTTTCACTAATTTAAATAAACAACGTTTTAATTTCTAAACACATTTTTTTTTAATTTTTTAATTTTTTTAAATTTTTAAATTTTTTAAAACTTTAATAATTAAAACTTGAAAAAGTTAACATTTCAAAAGTTGTGAAATAGTTTTAGAAAAAATTACATTATTTCGAATAGTAAAAATAAAAATTATTAAAAATTGAAATTAAATTTGCTAAAAACTTAATTTAAATTTAAAATAATTAAGAAAATAATATAATGATTCTAAATATAGAATTTGAAAATATTCTTATAAAATAACACAGAAGAGATGTGTTTATCTACAATTTGTAAAAATGATTCTAGTAATAATGAAATATGTGAATTATATAATACAAAATTTTTAAACAGTTTAAAACATCGAGTGATTTTTAATTATTGTTTACAACTAAGAGAAAAAGCATCTATCATGCTCGAACGAAATAGAGGTCAGACATTTGGATTATGTAACAGAACTCGACTTCAAATAACACAAATAGAGTAATAAAATAATAGAAGGTAAAATAATAACACGAATTCATGTAGACAATTAAGTATTTATATTTTGGTTTCCCTTAATCTCAACCCATACAACTTTGTCATTTCATTTCAAACGAAAACAATTATCTGGTATTGTTGTGTTTTGTAATGAAAATTAATAAAGATCAAAGACAAAATATTAATAGAGTGAGTATGTATCTACCAAAACTATTATTTAGCCACAATCAAATGTATATTACCGTTTTAAGACAAAAGATAAAGAAAGACCAGAATTATTTATTTTAGATGATGTTGATAAATGTACAACAAAAACGATAATGTTTAAAAATATCGTAAAATTATATTTAAAAAATATTTTGTTATCCAATTGTAGCAAAATTCCATTACATACTATTATTAATTATTAAAAATAAATATAAAAAATTAATTTTAACTCGCACTACGAGATCAATATTAGTATATATATATACACAATGACGAACAATGTTTTATTTTATTTATTATTAAAAATAAATAAATATTAACATTTATAGATATACACAGATGGATGTAAGGATAATTTGACTCGAATCCATTAAATTATCGTTTTTTCTGTTTTTATTTACCAAAAAAATAATTATATCTTTCTATATAACATAAAATTTATCCTTACAAGAAATTTTAAATTTTATTTTTCTCTCATCTTATTCTCTCTTTTTTTAATATTTTATGTTTTTTTACATATACTTGTTTTTCATTTTTTATTACCACTAAATTTTAATTTGTCCAAATTTAAAATAAAATGTAATATATATATTTTAATTTTTAAAATTGTTTTATTTAATTTTTCAATTTTGATTTTGCTATAAAATCTCATCAAAATTTTATTTTTTATTTATTAGATAAAATAATTGATGGTTTAAAAAAAGATTTTATGATATTTGAATATTATTTGAGTAGTATAGATATCAAAACAACAAATTGTGAAAACACAAGTATGATGAATATCATTCTTTACTAAAAGAACAAAATTTTTTAATAATGAAATATATGATATTACATTAGTTCAAATGTTACGTCATTGTTTTTTACAATAAATATTATAAAAAAATCTACGGCAATCGAATCGGGTGATTAATTTTTTATAATTGTCTTAGTAGAAAAGAAATTATACTAGATAATAAAAAATATACTATTATAGATTTTAAAGTATAAATATTTATCGAAAATACATCAATATTTTTTAATTTTTCAATATGATATTTTTTAATTTAATTATATATTACCTCCAATCAAAAAGTATTTTCCATCTCACTGTATATATAATATAATACATATAAATAAATTTGTATTTAAAACCCATTCGGCTCTTAAAAAACACAAGGATTTCGACTCTACAACAATAGAAATATAATCTTAATCTTACTTCACGAAACGCATATATAGGATAGGGAATGCCGTTATAAATAAGATCGTACACATAATTTATAGAGAAGAGATAGACATTATCTAAAATGGAAAAGAGGTCGACCGTGGAATGGAAAAAGCGAAGAAAAAATTTAATGTTTTGAAAATAATTGGTTTAAAAAATATTGGATATTTTTTATATTACAATCAAATATATATAGTACAAGTAGAAATTTAATTGTACTCAAGGTTCTAAAAAGCGTTAGATGTTAGGCGGGGAGACATCCAGCGTTTAGCGCCTAGAGCGTCTAGACGGAGTTTAGGCGGGACTAGACAAAAATGTTTAATTGTTTAAAACCACACACAATTAAATTTAAAACAAATAACAAAAACAAATAAGTAACTTTTCTAATCATCTAATTCCACTTTTTCATATTATTCATTGAATTGTTTTTAGTCGGATTCAAACTTTATGTTAACTTCTTCCTCTTTTTTAGTATCAAAATCAGATTCATCAAGTTCTCTAACCACAAGCAAATAATCTACTTGATCTCTTGAACCCTCACGTCATTGCATCTTCTTTGTTTGATTCTTCATCTGGTTTCTTTGGAAGTTCGATATTAATTACCGAACACTGAACATCAAAATTATTTGAGAAAAAAACTTCCACACACTTATATATATATATATATATATATATATATATATATTCCTGTTCCTAAAATAATATTTGCTTGGTATTTTTTTAAAAAGCTATATACAAACGACAGATTTTGTTTTGAGGTATTTAGAGAATTGATAAAAAGACATAATTTTAAAGATATTTAGAAAAAAGCTGATATATAGAGATTTAGTATGATATTTTATTACATTATTAACGGTTTATTAGTTATTAAGTTTACCATATGTTAGTTTATTAATTGTTTTTTCTTTAATTCTTGATAAGAACCTTGTATATATAAAGGATCAATGTAAATTTTATTAGATGGTAAATAAAATTTTATATATATATATAAGCGTATGTGACATACAAAGACAAGTGTGTAGGATACAAAACTTTTTTTAAGATTAAAACAAGTTCGTTTTGGTGAAGTCAGAAAAAAAAATAAAATAAAATAATTAAAGACCGTCTAGATGGCCGCCGAACGATTAATTGGCCGCCCATACCGTCCAGGCGGCCAAAATGTCCAGAAACTCCAATTTGCTATTAATCGGACGTTTGACCACCGCTTAGCACCTAGACACCGCCTAGACCGATTTCTTGAACATCGATTGTATTATATATAATCTAAAATATTATGCAATTATATAAAAAAATCCATCATATTTCTATACATTAATAAGTTTTAATAGTAAATGAATAATACAAAAATATTTTTTACTGCACATTTAAATAATTATTTTAAAAATATATTTACATGAATATAATAAGATTGACATTCACAAGAGATGAAGAGAGGTGAAACATTTGAGATAAAATTAAGCCCCACAAATCTAAATAAATAAACAAAATTTAGCCCCACAAATTTAAATAAATAAATAAATAAACAAAATTAAGCCCCACAAATTTAATGTTTTTACTCTTCACGTAATATTCTCGTGTTCTTTTTCATGCATTTCACATGCTTCTTCTCTCCCACCAACAAAATTTTCCGTTGTAGTATTTTTCATTAGCATTTTCATGACATTATAAGTTGCAATCGAAAACATTAATGCTTATTTTGTTTTTCTTCTATTATATACATATATATATAATAGAGGTATATGATCTTGTACTATGTGTTGTTAAGGAAATCCACCTAGGAATTTCCAAAATCAGAATTATATCGCACGCAAAGTTTGAATATATAAAGTTTTTATATTTTGGATGAAATCATTAGGCTTCAATTACATCTTTTTATCTAGTTTAAGTTTAAATTAATTTAAAATATTTCTAAGATGTGGGTTGTATCATCCATTCATCATTTGATGAAACCAATTGATTTATTGCAATTATATATAACATACGATTAGTGTTATAAAATCCACGTTTGAATTTCCAAAATTTAAATTACATTGCACAATGAAAGGAGTGGTCAGTTCCGGCAGGACAGCACCAGCGGAGACGGAGCAACTGAAGACGAGAAATCGGATGAAGTTTCTGGAATGAAAATAAACGTGAAGAAGAAAGGAAAAGAAGGGTTTGGACCGTGTAAGTGGGCTCAGCACAACTGGGCTGCAGGAGAAGACGACGTTGGTCTGGTGTGATATTCGGAGGCCCATCAGAAGCAGAGTCCAATATTGTTTTCTCCAGTAAATACCAGCATTCCAACACCATTCCAGCACATGGATAAAATAGGTACAATATATAGTGTTGTAAGTAACCTTGATATTTGATACTGAAGGTTGTAAGAATTAGAAAGTATATATGAATTGCGGAAGCGTATCTTGATCCATCGAAGATATGGAAGAACTTCGGATTGAATCTTCCAATGAACAATTGTTCGACAATTGAGAGACCTTTTGTTTCTCCTCTTATGAAACAAAATATTTTTATCTTTTGTCTATATGTTCATTGGGGACCACAACCCATGTATTTATAGAAATACAACTTTAGTTATTTCTAATTTAGCCCCTCAACAAATTAGAAATTACAAATTGGTTTCTACACTTTCAATTCATAACAATTACACCCTTTAGCCATAAATTATTATACAAGATCACTTTAGTTTTGGCTAATAATATAATGGCACCATACATTTAAAATTATACATATATGGCCCCAAAAATCCTTACAATCTCCCACTGGGCCATATGTGTATCCGAAGAAATGTATGTACTGTATGAGCTCAAATGTTACCATCATAACCTTAGAGTATAAACAATTTCGTCCATTAACCACAACGAATACAGAATCATGGCGACTTTCACTACATTTATCGTAATTAAACCTTCCATGGTCACTAAATCCGATATGACTAAATGACATAAATCTTGTTACAAACATGTAGCATGAAAATCACATGAATGTGATCTACACATGTAGATTTTCAACTGGTCCTACTTAAGCGAGATCACTGAATAACATTATTGTACAGAGTGCAATAAACTGAAGATTACTTTAATTCTGATCAGAAAATGTATATATATATAATAGAACACAAATACAAAATAGATATCAAACTCCCACTAAACGATAGAGTCCTCAAATGTTGACACACCCATTCGAGCAGTATGCTCATGAAAGACCTTGGGTGAAATACCCTTAGTAAGAGGATTTGCTATCATGGAATTCGTCCCAACGTGCTCTATCGAAATTTGTCCACTCTGAACCCTTTCTTTTACAACTAGGAACTTAGCAAAAGGTCCTGGACGTTGTTCACCTGAACCATCATATCGACCATAGTATTCACCACCACGATCAGATCTGACAGATTTAAT
>CM071872.1:6301486-6313538 GCA_036759665.1 Gynandropsis gynandra | reverse complement strand
AGGTTACATTCATATATATATATATATATATATTAAGGAAAAACCCTAATATATTAGAGAACATTTTTACAAAGAACCAGAAACTTTTTTGCATTTTTGATTCACAAAGCACGGTAAATTTGATCAACAAAAGAATCATTCAACATTTCATTTTCTGTTTGCACAAAATCACCTAAATGGTGAGCCTCTAAAACAATACACAAAAAGTTTGAATGTATTAATTTTTTTATATTTTCATATGAAATTATTAGGCCTAAATATCAATTATGTCTTAATGTAGTTTAAATTTAAATTAATGTGAACTTTTTCCAAGATGTGGTTTGAAAAAAACACATTGTATTATCAGTAATCGTTTGATGATACCAATTGATTAATCGCAATTGGTTTTGAAATTATCATCTAATTTACAAAACTTGATATTATCTTTAAAATAAAATCTGCATTTTTTAATTTTATCGTTTTTTGAAATTTATAACTATAAAAAGAACTTTAAACGTCCACACAACTTTTTTAGAACTCAAAATCAAACTATAATAATTTATGCATGATTCAACAATATTACATCAAAGTCCATTTAACTAAAACTGCGTCCATATATTTTCTTGAAAATTTTGAATTTCTTTATCCGAATTCTAATTCTTAATTTCTATTTTTCACTGAAAAATAATTTTTCGAACCACAAAATCCATCCGATATCCATAAAAAACATTTTCGAACGGGTTCTGGACGGTCGCGTATGTAAATCGTATCCGTCTGGAATTCGTCCGTATTTACGAACGGAAAACGTAATTCGAAAGCGTCCGTAAATACGAACAGTTTTGATCATCCGTAAATACCAACGGGTTGGATCGTCCGCAAGATCTTAGATTTCCTCATCTTTTGACGAAATCTACGATCTTTATTATTTGCAACAAGTTAGTGATGGACATACCCTCTATTTTTATGCCTTTAGTATGCCTAGTCTTTTCGAAAATTGCAATGTCTTCTTTATCCGTACCACAACGTATCCAAAATAATAGTAATTAACTGTCGGTTGATTTACAGACGACGTTTCGTCCGTCTGCAAACTACAGCCGAACCATTCGTCTGCATACTACGTACAGACCATCCGTCTGCAAACTACGGACATACCATTTGTCCATTTATTTTTCGACAAGCAGAATTTATGTCCAGAAAAATTACGAACGAGAAGCTTCCATCTAAAAATATTTCGCAGATATTTAATGTAGTCCAAAAATTCCGAATGAACTCATTGTCCTCCCGGAATTTTTTGTCCACAGAAAAAAATTAACAATGTTAAAATTAAAATAAATAATATCACGCATAAAGAAACTATAGAGAAATCTCAAACATTCTTTACACATCTCATCGGTGTAAAGATCTCGACAATTACACATAGAACCAAAATATCAATTCCATTATATTTTGTATTTAATATATAAAGGTATTTATCACGATCTTCTATTTAATTTTTGATGTATTTAATAGAAGATCACGATAAATACCTTTATTCATTAAATACGAAATGCAATGGAATTCATCTTTCAGTTCTACGTGTAAGTGTCAAAATCTTCACACCGATAGGATTTGTAAAGAAAATTTGAGACTTCTATATACTTTTTAATGTGCTCAAAACAAAATGAATTTCCTTATAAAAAAACTCATATATATATACACGTGATCCATTAATTATAACCGACATATAGCTTGTTAATTATTCGGATCTTAATTGTGTCCATTGACCATATCAACGCAAAACCCAAGGGACTTAACCACTCTTCAATATAGTTAGACCCACTAATGATTACTAACACAAATATAGAAAAATGATATACATATAAGTGTTGGATGCATAGCAAGAAGATTTCACGTAAAGTGATTGATACGTGTCTATCTCCAATTTTTCCTAACTTATCGAGATTACCTTAAACTGAATCATACAAAATGATTAACTTAAACTGAATAGCTAAAAAACATAATACTAAAAATGAATAAGTGTACACCGCTACAATACAAGATTAAACTAAAAATAAATATAAGACTCCCACTAATCAAAATATCATCACAAAAAGACAATACTCATGCGAGTAGTGTGCTCATGAAAGACTTTAGATATAACACACTTATTAGGCGATCCACAACCATGAAGTTTGTACCTATGTGAAAATTATCCTATTCTGTATTCTCTCACCAACAACAAGATACTTAATATCAATGTGATTTGACTTCATAGTGCTTTTCTTGTTGTTAGAGTATAATACTACAGAACAATTATCACATAAACTTTTGCAGTCTATCCACACCCGCCATAATATGTAGTCCTATGACAAGATTCTAACACCATAAAACTTGATTGGATGCCTTATATCATTCTATATATGCTGCCTCCATTATCGACGATGCCACGAGCTTTTGTATGGCTCTGCTCTCATAAATAGCTCCACAAGTGAGAAGGAATACATAGCCTAAAATGGATCGAAAATTATTGAGGTACTATTTATAATCTGAATAACCAATGAACTCGAACTGACCTGATCATCTTTATAAAAGCATATGATCATTTTTTAAAATATATCACTTCACTCGTTTGGTTGCTTTCCAATGATTAATCCCCGAGTTGTTTTAAGTATATTCCTAAAACGCCAACAATGTATGCCAAGTACGATCGTGTGTAGATTTCTGATTCATTAGACTCCCTACAATTGAAGCATAAGGCATCTTCATAATTTCTTGCATATACAATTTAAACATCACACACACTCATTAAGACTGAACTTATCACCCTTAAAAATAGGGGTATCTATACCTTTATGTCATTTCATTCCAAATTGCTCTAGAATTTTTCAATGAAACTCTTTTGTGATAAACCTAATATACTCTAACACTACAAAAAAGGTCATTTCCAACCGATATATACGTTGGAAATGGTTATATTTTTGTTGAAAATGACCATTCCCAATGGATTTCAATGGATTTTGAGCCGTTGGGAAACAATCGCTGAAAATTCGTATCCGTTGCAATTTGCAACATACTTGCAACGAATATTATTCGTTGATAACGTTCAACTGAGTGTTACAGATATATCCGTAGGACATTGAAACAAATGCCCATTACAAAGAGTTCAACGAATGGTCGTTGAGAGATTGTAACAGATATTCGTTGCACATCCGTTGAAAATAAAAATGATGGGAGTTAAAAGCTTTCCACGGATACCCATTGGTAAAAATGGCGGAAAATTGCAACGGATTTTCGTTGGCAAAAAAAAATGGCGGAAATTTTAAAACTGCAACGGATGCCCGTTGAAAATTTTGAAATATATTAACGGGCATCCATTGAAAATTTGACGAAAAAATAAAAAAATTAAAAAATCTTAAACAAAAATTTTGAAAACAATTAATTAAAAAAATTTATACAAATTAAAAACATAATTTACTATAAATCATATAAATTAGTAGCACCGTCTTCATCCGCTTGATCGCCAATACCTCGTGAAGGGGTTGCATTAGAGTCGATTATCGGGTCTTGTCTCGGCGTTATTTCCCTCGTCGATTCTGGTGGTTGATACGCACGACCAATTAGAAACTCGATAATGCTCTCCATGTGACAAATATTTGCTTGAGTTTCATGATGCTCCGATTGCATTACTTGAAGAGTAGTTTCAAGATACTCGATACTCCGTTCTTTTGTGTAACTCTCTTGGACCACGGGTTGTACCACCGTGGCGTCATCGATGATATCCTTTTGGAGCAAACCTAGACCGTATAGACGCCCCTTATGCTGTCTAACAGACTACAATGTAAAACACGTTAAAGTTAGCACCGTTAGAAAATGTTTCATTTAAGTAAAGTATTACAATATAATAATGATGTTATTATTTACCTCTAAATAAATTTTGTTCTTTTGTAAAAGACTAAGATCGTCGGGAGTTGAACCTCAGGCTTGTGATTGCTGTGTCATCTTCTCTATCACAACTTTCAAGGTCTGTTCCACCCAAGAGTCGAAGAGTTCAGGTTCATCGTTCTCTTCCCCAAACGAAGGACTTCTTCTTGGCAAGGCTTTCTACAATAAGCTCAAGAAGATTCGGTTCTCTTCCCATCCTCTACATCTTTAACATTATAGTAATATAATTAGGTAAAAATTTTATACAACAATAAAATTTAAATAATAAATTAAAATAAAATTTACCAATTCTTTCTTTTTTTCGAAAATGATTTCGATCCCGAAGTTTGGCGATGCAGACCATCCCCGAGAACCTTCTCGCCGTACTGACATTTCTTAACTTTCTCGCTCTTGGCCTTGAAGTCCTCGGAGTCCCAATGTTGGATGAGTTGGTTGAATACCTCGTCCATTGCCCATATCGGTTTGACATTCTTCTTGTAATAGTTTTTCTTGGTGATATTTATCATCAAGCGCAACTGAGCTTGCATGTCGTGCATCTAAGATGTGTAGATGCACCATATATCCTTCTTCCGCCATTTATATACGCACTACAAAATTAAATTACAATAAATTAGTTTATACATAAGATTAAATAATAATTTAAAAGTTAAAATTTTATATTAAAATTACTTAAGATGAATGTACACCACCATCGGTAGCCTATAACTTCTAGCGTCACCTAACAAGAATAGTATAATCGATCTCGTAGCGATCCTTAGATGATGTAGTTGTTCGTATGTTTCAGAACATCATCCACATCAAATTTGCACGTGAAAATAAAATGATTAAATAATATTTATAATTAAATATAATATGAATTATGTAATTGATATCTTACCATAGCGTCTCGTCAGGACGTTCAGGATCAATAATCAAGATGGAAGCTCGTCGAAACTATCGATCAAAGCGTTTATGTACACCATATAATCTTTTTCATCAAATATCAGCGGTGCCTAACCCGCTAAAATACCGCAGTAACATACGAATCGTCGAGCTCTCATTGTGTTTAAATGTGTTTAAGAGAATTTTTGTTTTGAGAATCTCTGTTTGAGAGAATTTTTGTTTTGAGATTATGTTGAAAAATGAAATGTTCAACGAATGATATACACAAATTTCTTGGAAATTATGTCACCTCAACGGACGTAATTAATTGACGTGACTTTTGGTTTCTCAACGGGTATCCATTACAAGTTCCAACAGATTACCACTTTCAACGTGCGTTCCTGAGGCAATGAATGATGAAAAGACGGTACGCCTCCCCTTTCAAGGGGCATCCATTAAAACTTGGAACGGATTCACATTGAGAACCAAAATCGATGTTAGGCATTCGTTAGATAGCCTTCATTGAGTGTCTATTATCTTCTACCAACGATCATCCGCTGGCCACCTAAACAATAGAAATAGGCATCCGTTGCTTGTTCTCAAAGGATGCCCATTGACAAATTGAAAACCTTAAAAAAATTTAATGTTTCAACGGGTTTCCGTTGCCATGTCCAATGGATGCCTGTTAAAACTTGAATATATTAAGTTAAAAAATAATTTTAACAATTTAGATAAAGTTATATATTACAATTAAATAATTCACATTTTTTCTTCGTTAGATTCTTCGACTGGTAAGTCTTCATTTAATTGTTCATTGAATTTATCGTCGTGTTCATCTTCTACATCTTCCGGTTCAACGTCTGCATAATCGCAGATCTATTCTCCATCTATGTCAGTTCTTGTGAGAATCTCATCCCAATCATTTGTATCAATTAATCGTATCGATTCATGATGAACGGTTTGCAACAGATCTTCTTTTTCATATGTGATTATAACTCATCACGACATGATTTTTACTACGACCCACCACTCATATCTTTGACATTCCAATGTAGCTAGATATTGCACGTAACATACTTGATCTATTGTGATTAATGGATCATACTTACCATATGGTCTTGCCGGATTAATGACAATTCCTCCCCATCGATTTTTTCGTGTACCATGTCTTACGGTTGGGTCGAACCATTGACATTTAAAAAGCATTATCTTCAATTCAACGAGACCGAGGTATTCCACCTGTAGGATTTGGTGCAAAATGCCATAGAAATTATCACGCTCTATTTTACTATTAACACTAACGTCGTAATTGTATGTGTTTCTATGTTTTCTGTGTTCGTACATGTGAAATGTGTATCCACGAGTCTCTTATCAGAACATTATGGCTAACACATAACATATCGTGCAGGATCATTAGCCAAATCTTTTAATCGGATAAGATGTCTTTATCAGAATATTTGACCTATACAATATAAAAAATCAAATGAATACTTTTTAACTTAACATTTTATTTTTATATATATAAAAGGTACGAATATACATTTACTTACTTCTTCATCAAATATCCTGTAATGAAAGTATGTTAACACACACATATATTTTAAATATATATATTTTTAAAAGATCGGTTTTCATTGTTTTGTATCTTTAGAAAGGTAATAGCTCTTAACAATTTAGAAATATATATGTGAGGACGTGATTATACTCCTCTGGTGTTAGCCAATATTCTTCAGATTTACCTCATGTACGTCCAATCGGTGTCAAAATCTCAAAAATTGTGCCAAATTTTGGATTATATTGATATAGATAGTTTGTGTGATCTTCCGCTGAGCGTCTTTGTTTCGTTGGAATATGCGACTCGAAATAAAAAATGCTGGAACATGTGATTTCTTCCAACAAGTACAGTTTAACAATAGATCCTTCAAGCGGTGCTTTGTTTTTTTGTTTTTTTTTCTTTAGATGAAAGAGAAACCTTTCGAAAGGATACATCCATCTGAATTGAACTGGTCCACCGAGTACTGCCCTATCTGGTAAATATATTGTTAAATGTTCCATGACATCGAAGAAGGAAGACGATAAAACTTTTTCCAATGAGCATAATATTTCAGAGATATTTTTTTCATTAATTACTAGTCATCCTTTTTTAAGTTTTTGAAAATATATACTTGAAAAATATGCTAATTTCGTATAACACATCGTTCGTGTTAAGAGCTCAACAAATACAATTACAATGAGTCGATGCATGAAGCTTGACAATCGTGACATTTCAACCCAATCAATGTCGAACCAACAATATCCATACACCGAGCAATGTTTGATGCATATCCATCTAGAAATTTAACTTCTTCTTTTAACCACCTTAATAATGCGGTTTTCGCTGGCCCAATCAATCTAAATATTGGGATAGGTGCCCTTCCATCTCGTAACTCCAACTCATGTCTTCGACATATTGTCTTCAAAAATTTTCTTGATTATATATTTCCTTAGTTTTTCCCGTCATATTCAAAACAGTGTTGATGATGTTATAGAAATGGTTCTTTTCGATATGTATAACATCCAAATTATGATGTAATATCAGTGATTTTCAATAAGGTAGTTCCCAAAAGATATTACATTTATAACAATTATGTCATTCACCTTGGCCTCTTGCTTTTCGATAGCCACAATCTCCACCGTATTCTATTGATTCTTTTAAATCTCCTATCGTGTTTAATCGCCCGTAAAAGATTTGCGTTCCGATTTGCATGCACAATGTCTCTTCTTTTTGTACCATGTTCTTTCGAAAATATTTTTTATCTTTTCTAGAAAGTATGTCCACGGAGAAGAAATATTCTATAACAAACAAACCAACATTGTTTCTTTCCATGTACTAGTCGAAAATAATCTATATCCTCCATACAATATGGACATGCCAATCATTCATGCGTGCTCCTTCAGATAACATTCCATAGGCAGGAAAATTGCTAATTGTTCACAACAAGACCGCTTTAAATGTGAAATTTTCCTTCGTACTCATGTCATAAACATCGTTAATTGTTCACAACAAGACCGTTTGGATGAAATCTGCTTGCATCGCAGAATTTACATTCCTACAAGTCTTTATCATTTCCCCAAAACAACAAGCAACTATTTCTACAAACTTCAATTTTCTCATGTACCATTTCCAAATCTTATAAAACATTCTATATTTTATAATATGTCTCGGGAGCTTGATTATTTTCCGGTAAATATTCACACATAGTATTGAAAAATGAATCCATACAATTTTCACCAACATTGTAGTCTACTTTTATACTCATCAATCTTGAATACAAAGATAAACGAGACTAACCTTCACGAAAACGTTCATATCTAGGTTGTTTCGTCGAATCCAATAGGTTGAAAAATCGGCGTGTCTCATTGTTTGACATCTCTTCAAGCAGTTGCTCAACAACTCTAGGATAAGTATCTGACATTCACATATGGATTTGTCGTCGATGCTTCATAACAACTTTTTCATTTCTTTCTATTTCTTGTGCTTCTTGCATAATATCTTTAACGCCACAATTTTCACCATGAAATAACAAAATTTCGTAATTTTCTACGAAACCTACTTTGTAAAGATGTTTGGAAAAATTTCTTGACTTCGATACTTCATATTTTTGCATATTTTGCAGGGACATAACTTTGTCCGATGTTCTTGACACAAAGATTATATCGAGGCAAAACTCATGAACTGCTCCAATCCATCTAAAAATTCTTGAGTAACTTTATCGGTTGTGAGATCTTTCTTCTATACATTCACTCTCTCGATCTATATATATTTATATTTGAAAAAGACGAATTTTTTTGAAAATATATTTGGTGTTGATGGCTTGATGGTAGAAGCTTTGATTTCGATCAATAAGTGATTTTTTCAACGGACATCCGTTGGAACCTTCAACGGATTCCTGTTGAAACTTCACGTTGAAAATATTCCAATGGTAACCTCGAAATTCAAAATTTTCCACAGGCATCCGTCGCCAATGGTAACAGAAATCCGTTGCACAGTGCAACATGCATATGTTGGACAATATTTTTGGGTTTCCAACGGTGTTTCAACGGATTAATGCAATGGATTGTGTCCGTTGCTCATCCATTGACAATTGCAACAGATATGTGACCGTTGATCATTTTCGAGCATCCATTGCAATCCTTTTGAAATTCTATCAATGGACGGATCCGTTGATTTGTCCGTTGATAATGTGTTTTTTGTAGTGTAAGAGTGATCTCGGTGTATCTTTATACCAAACAAAAAATAAGCATCACCAAGGTCTTTTATCTCGAATAACTCCGCGAGAAATTTCTTAGTTTCGCACACAGAGTTGACTTCATTAGTAATAATAAGTATATCATCCACGTCAAAGATTATCAAGATAAATTTCTCTCACTCATCTTCTAGTATACATAATCATCTTCGGGATTTCTCTCAAAACCGTATGGTATGATTACAAGATAAAACTTTTGATACCATTGACGAGACGCGTGCTTCAAACCATAAATGAACTTCTTAATTTTCAAACCATTTTCTTTGGATCTTCGATCACAAAGTATTCCCGTTGTACCATATAAATAGTATCCTCAATGTCTCCATTGAGAAATATTGTCTTAATATCCATATGATATTACTCTAAATCATAATAAGTCGTGAGTGCCATCAAAATTCTTAAAGAGTGTTTCGTTGAAACCGGAAAAAAAAAGTCTCTTTGTAGTATATGGCTTCCTTTAAAGTAATTTTTTTTGACAATGAGATGTGTTTTATACCTTTCTACATAACCCTGAAAATCTTATTTGGTTTTAAATATCTATTTATATCCAACAGTTTCGTAGCTTTAGGAAAAAGGGTGACATCCCAAATGACATTGCCCTCCATGGGCTTAATCTTTTCCTCTAGGGCATTAGTCCATTTTTTAAAGTAAACAGTTTCATTGGCTTGACGAACGTTAATTGGATCATCTTTCATCTGCATGTTCTTAAAGAAATACTATATAATTATAAAGAAACAGAACTTCTCTTCTCTCAAGTGGACTACGTGGAACAATTTCCCGATGTAACTATTCTTGAGGGTCATGAACGTGTTCCTCGTGGATTTCGAGAATGACATTTGGAATATCTTGATTTGTATCTTGAGTAACATGTTCCAAATCATTGTTAACTACACTAATCATCTTCTATGAAACAAAAGTTTCATCCTTATCCTCTCAAAAATTAAATTTATCATCCTTATTCTGAGGTTCCATGTCCTTAAAGAACCTTAATTTTATCTCAAAGATTTTTTTCTTGGGATTATACAAGTTATAACTTTAGACCTTTCTTAATATTCAACAAAAGAACAACTCGCGCTTTGGAATCCAATTTCTTTTCATCAAGTCGATAAGATTAAGCCTCAATTGGATATCCCAAATGTAAAAATGCCTTAAGGTAAGACATCAACTTGTCTACAACTCATAAAGCGTCTTAATTGTCACTTTACTCTATTGAAGATATAAACTATTGTCTATAATGCCTCATCGCACAAATATTTGAGGGTAAAGAACGGTTGAAGTGTTCGGTTTCATTTCTACGTAATATCATTCATGCTAGGCGTACTCAAAATTTTGTATTGGGGAACAATTTTACATTCCTCGGGTATCTGGCTTATGGACCTAGACGTTGTTCATCTAATCTATCATTTCTACTGTAGTATCATCACCACGATTAGATCAAACGATTTTCACGTGCTTATTAAGTTGAAGTCAACTTTAGCCTTAAACACTTTGAAGATATCAAGAACCTTAGAATTCTCATTAATCAAATAAATTTAGCCATGTCTAATATAATCATCTATGAATGGTACAAACTAATGCTAACCATTCCAAGAAGGCATATGAAACAATCTGTACACATTCGTACGTATGAATTCCAAAACCTCTAAAGTTTGATATTTAATTTTATTTGTTTTGTTTGTATGTTTTCCTTTGATACAATGGTCCAAATTTTAAAAATCAAGAGTTTCTAAATTTTGAGATATGATATAATCGTTTATGTCATAAAACAACGAAATTTTCATTCATCAATTTACGTTTCACACCATATGAACCAATACACATGATTTTATTATAAGAATGGATCGAACATACAAGTATTATCCGAAGTAGATAAGGGACCCATTTCAATTATATCGAATGAATGAAAGGGTAATCATAAGGTTTTCAAAAGAACAAGATAATTTTAATTTGTTCAATACCGAAACTGAAATCAATTTTTGTTTAAATTGATTGGTCTTCATTAGAAACATGAATTTTATGATCATTTCCACTTTCACCCTTTTACCATCGCCAAATTAGATGTATCTTTCACCATCAAGTAGATTTCGATAATGCAGGCAAACCTGTATAGAAATATTTACGTGAGTTGTAACAACATAATTAACTCACCAAATATGACTTGGTATAGAAGCTTAATTGATCTTGGAACAAACTAAAGTGAGAGACAAACCATTATTCATGTAAAGGATATACATGTAAAAAGGGTAGAACCGTAATTTCTTTAATTAGGTCTAATGTTGTAATTAGGTCTAATGTTGTAATTAGGTCTAATGTTGTATTTTGTACTTATAGCCGTTTAGGCTTATTCTAATCATTATTCAGATTTAAAATTATCATGGTATCAGAGCTTTAGGTCTAATGACAACAAACTTTCCTAAATTCTTGGTCGGCCTCTCCTCCCCTCTCAAACCGCCGTCGCTGCCGCTCCTCCTCCTTCTTTGCGGCCGCCGACCATCCCCTCTCCTTTCCTCCGGTCGTTCACCCTTCTCTTCCTTCCCTTGCCGTCGTACCATCACGTACGAAGACCCTAAACACAGATCTCCCACCGCCGTCCTCCCCTTCCGCCGCCTAGCCCGTTTTTCTCGCGTCCCGGATCGCCCCTCCTCCTTCGTCCCGTGCCACGTCCGCTGGTTATCCCGTCGCGGCCGCCGTTCCTCTATCACCCTACCCTAGATCTAATCTAAGATCTAACCCTAGATCCACAATACCAAACCCTAGATCTTGCATCTCTTGCTCAGCCGCCTCACAATCCTAATCCATGGCCGGCCAAACTAGGAACCCTACCGCCCGTCTCACCGATGCGGCTCCGACTTTCGATCCACAACATCCGCTCCGCACTCTTCTCACCGTCAACATGACCAACATCACAAAGCTGAAGCCGACCAATTTCCTCACATGGAATATTCAGATTCGTGCCCTTCTTGAAGGTCACAATCTCCAATGCTTCATTGAGGACAACTCCGTTG
>CM071872.1:6245073-6286295 GCA_036759665.1 Gynandropsis gynandra | reverse complement strand
TGGTGGGGATGATAACGACGCAACCGACCTAAACGATTTGTAATAGGAAATAGTTTTAATTTAGGTGGTTTGTAATATAATTTTAATATTTTTATTAAAAACATTTTAGTTTTAATTTTTTTAAAATTTTTTTAATTTTTTTTATTTTTTTTTCAACAATTCCAACGGGCATCCGTTGGAAAGTGTAACGGTCATCCGTTGCAAATGCTTTCCCGCCAAATCTTCCCCGCCAGTTTGCAACGGCCGTCCGTTGCAAGTTCCCACCAGTTTGGAACGGTCCGTTGCAAGTTCCCGCCAGTTTGCAACGGTCATCCGTTGCAAGTTCCCGCCACGTGGCAACGGATGTCCGTTGCAAAACATTCTTTATTTTGCAACGGACCGCCATTGCACTCCAACGGACGTCCGTTGAAAGTATGCAACGGTGATCCGTCACAATGGTTTCCAACGGTCGTCCGTTACTTCTTTTCCAACGGCCTAGTCTGTTGCTACTCCGTTGCCATTTTGTAACGGATATTGTCCGTTGAAATGCCGTCACGAATTGCAACGGATCCTCATTTGCAACGAACTTTTCGCAACGGACTGAATTACGTTGGTGTCCGTTGGAAACGACTGTTTCCAACGGATTTTGGGCGATTTCGAACGGATACGTCCGTTGGAAATCGCCAGTTTTTTGTAGTGATTGTGCATCGATTGATATTGAGATTGAACATCCCGTACCACATGTTCATACACAAAATGGTATGGCAGAGTCATTGATTAAACGTCTCCAACTTGTTGCTCGACCATTGCTAATGAAAACGAAACTTCCAGTTTCTGCTTGGGGGCATGCCATTTTACATGCTGCTGCACTAATTCAAATAAGGCCAAGTGCTTATCATAAATATTCTCCATTGCATTTATCAAATGGCCAAGAACCAAATATATATCATCTTCGAGTATTTGGTTGTGCTGTATATGTTCCAATTGCTCCACCGCAACGAACAAAAATGGGCCCACAACGCAGATTGGGAATTTATGTTGGATATAATTCACCATCTACCATTAGATATCTTGAACCAGAAAGGGGTGATGTTTTCACAGCTTGTTTTGCTGATTGTAATTTTAATGAGAATGAATTCCCACCGTTAGGAGGAGGAATAAAACAAGCCTCACGAGAGTTAACATGGAAAATACAATCATTGTTATATCTTGATCCTCCTACAAAACAATGTAATATGGAAGTACAAAAGACAATACATTTGCAAAATATTGCGAATAGACTTCCAGATGGATTCAATGATACAGCTCGGGTTACAAAATCATATATACCGGCTGCAAATGCACCTGCTTGTATAGAAATACCAAAAGGGCATACGGGTGAAAGAATTTCAAATTAGTCTACAACACGATTAAAGCGCGGACGATCATTTGGTTCTAAAGATAAAAATCCTCGAAAGAGAAATAAGTTTGATAATAATGATGCTTCTCAAATAATAGAGAACATTAAAAAAGAAACAAATGAGGAAGATGATCTTCAAAATGAAAATCATGAAAATAATCATGAACATACAGAAAACAATGAAATTTCCATCAATTATATCTATGATAAAAAGGTTATAAGAAGAGATGAAATAAATGACAATGATGGAATATTCTCTTTCTATGTATCCAAAGAAATTGAAAATGATAGTGAAGATCTAGAACCAATGTCAGTGTTAGAATGTCAAAAGAGAAATGATTGGATCAAATGGAAAGAAGCTATGCAAAAAGAATTCGAGTCATTGAATAAAAGAAAATTATTTGGACCCATCGTTCAAACTCCAAATAGTGTCAAACCAGTTGGATGCAAATGGGTTTTTGTACGAAAAAGAAATGAAAATAATGAGGTCACAAGATATAAGGCACGTCTTGTCGCACAAGGGTTTTCCCAGAGACCTAGAATTGATTATGAGGAAACATATTCCCCTGTTATGGATGCAATCACATTTAGATATTTGATGAGTTTAACAGCATCCAACAACTTAGATATGTACCTTATGGATGTGATTGCGGCATATCTATATGGATCTTTGGATAATGATATATACATGAAAATCCCTGAAGGATTAAGAATGCCGAAAACATCAAAATCAAAACCTAAAGAAATGTGTGCAATCAAATTGCAACGATCTTTATATGGATTGAAACAATCTGGACGTATGTGGTATAATCGTCTAAGTGAATATCTATTAAAAAGGGGATTTGTGAATAACCCTATTTGTCCTTGTGTTTTTATTCAGAAAACAACAAGTGGATTTGTGATTATAGCTGTTTACGTTGATGATTTGAATATAATTGGGACCTCAAAAGAGATTGAAAATGCTCGAAATTATCTAAAAAAGGAATTTGAAATGAAAGACCTTGGACAAACAAAGTTTTGTCTTGGTTTACAGATAGAGCATCTAAAGACTGGTATATTTGTACATCAATCGAATTATACAAAGAGAGTATTAAAACGCTTTAACATGGATAAAGCAAATCCATTAAGCACTCCAATGGTATTTAGATCTTTAAATGTTGAAAAAGATCCATTTCGTCCTTGTGAAGAAAATGAAGATATACTTGGACCAAAAGTACCATATATGAGTGCAATAGGGGCTCTCTTATATCTAGCAAATTGCACTCGTCCTGATATAGCATTTGCTACTAATCTCTTGTCACGATACAACTCATCCCCTACACATCGTCATTGGACAGGGATTAAACATATCTTTCGATATTTACAAGGAATGATTGATTTAGGATTATTTTATCCTAGAGATTCCAAACATGAATTAATCGATTCATTCCTATCGAGTGGCGTACAAGTATGAAAGCATTAAGATCCACCATTCATTAAGCACAAGACTTCATTACATATTGGCAATACTCTCTAACCTATGGCAATAGATCTACTTGGACACGAACTCAGGAAACGAAACACAAAAGAAATCTATATTCAACATAGAAAGAGAATAAGAATGCTCCCTATTCATCAACCGATGTCTTCAATAGATCCTCCATGCTTCGGATCCCTCGTTCCGTCCTTCTCGATCTCTCCAAATCTGTCCTTTAATGTCTCTGAATCGTCCCCCCTTCAATCTGGTTTGAAAACCCCTTTTATTAGATCTAATTTCTCTTAGTTTGGCCGTTCTAAATCTTGGGGATTAGTTGAGAAAAACAAGGGCCCGAGCGGGCACAGCTTCTACCTGCTCGTGCAGGCCTTGTGCCCGACCGTGTACACCCACTTTAGCCCGAGCGGGCACCTATGCCCGAGTGTGTTCCTCTTCAGCCCGAGTCGTGCAAAGCTACGACGCATTTTGATGACAATTAACCCGAGCGGGCACTCCAATTCCACCCGATCGGGCACACATGCCCGACCATGTTCCTTGAGCACCCGAGTCGTGCAAAGCTACGGGGTTGTCTTGGCATCAATTACCCGAGCAGGCACTTTTACAATGCCCGAGCATGCATGTCCTAAGATGTTGTTTCCGCTCCTTTTGCTCGGTGTTTGAATGTTCACTTCAATCTATGGCCTTGCACAAGTTGAACCTTGTCTAAATTGCCAATCTCTCGTGTTTCTCCTCATGTCTTCGTTTCCTATGCAAAACACGAAATGTAGATAAAGTCTTTGAATAAACTCGATAAATGAATGAAATCTAATAAATCTACTCAAAACTAGACCTAAGAATGATATAAAAACTACAACGGATTACGTGTTATCAGTTCCCTAGCTAAACCAAGGACAAGAAGCACATTCACAGGCGCAAGAAGCAAGATTCAATAAGAGTATCGATACGATAAGAAGAAAGATTGTTAAAGATTAGAATGGCCAAACAAGGAGCCAAGTTCTTGAATAAGCCTTGAGTTTTTGTAATTAGTTGTAGTCTTTTAGTCTTAAATGTATTTGGCTATATAAAGCCTATGACCATCCACAATGGAGATATAAATAAACAAGAAATATTTTGGCTTAGCCTTTGGAGATTGGTGATATGTAATACACCATTTGGAGATTGTGATCTAGAATACACCATAGGAGATTGGTGATCTCTGCCGATCGTTTCTAGTTCGATCCATTCTTAGTGCAAGACCAATTGAAAGCTTATAAAATTGGTATCAAAGCTTATCATATCGTGCCCCCTTTGTGTTGTGTGACAACATAGTACAACTTTAGGGGTGAAGATATAAGGTTGAATCACACGTTGTACCACACACATTGTACCACGAGTTATCACACACATTGTACCAGACAAGTCGACCATATATTCATGCTCTTCCTTCATCGTCACGAACTCTAAACAACATCATGTGATGAAAGAGAAGTATCAATGTACTAGACATATTGTATTACAGATGTTATACCATATACATTGTACCATAGGTTGTACCACATACATTGTATCACACACGTTGTGCCACCTTAGTACCACACACATTGTACCACACACGTTAGTGCTAAATACTACCATGAATATTATGTACATGTTGAACTACAACATTGAACATTGTACATACACGTTGTACTACAACATTGTACCACACGTTGTACCGTTCCATCGTTTCGATATCACTCACTTTGTCTTTTCGGATGCCAACCTTTTCGCATTATTGATGACACACTCTCATCTCCGATCTCTCTAACTCTTATCTCCCATTTGAGATTGAATCTCATCTCTCTCCTCTCTGATCTTCGTCTCCTCTCTTAGAAAAAATCTTTGAAAAATTCTCTAAGTCTCTATAAAACAATGTCTCAAAACCCACATGTCTTCCAACCGTTTCTTCCTAGCTTTCTCAAAAGTTCTTTTGCTTTTGCTTTTTGTTGCAAATTGAGAAGCACATAAAAGGGAAGACAAGGAACAACACATAAACACTTGGATCAAACTTGTCTTATAAAATAAAGGAAGTCAAGTTGGACGACCTTAGTTTCATTGACGGTTGGAAAGATTTTGCCAAGGAACATGATTTTCAAATTAGTTATTTTATATTTTTTTGTCATGAAGGTGTCATTGTTTTTCATGTAACTTGTTTCAAAAACAGTTGATGTAATTTGCAATATTCATTGTCATCATCATCATCAAGCGCAAAAGCAGAAGCAAGGTCATCTTCTAATCAGACTTATTTTACGATATCTGTCACGCTTTCTAATCTGGTCATAGATGTAGTGGTAAGCGACCACTCTAAGTGAAACTGATTCATCATATTTCACCTTATTTCTTTATTTAATTGTTAATCATGTTTACCGATGTAACTTGAATGATGATGCAAAACCTTCCTATAGGCTTTGCGAGGTCGAACGGTCTGACTGGTAGAAGATGTGAGATAATCATGATGAACGGATAAGGAGGCTCATGGTCGTTAGCTTTGATGCTCTTGCGTCGTGGTGGCATTTGTATCAAAGGAGGTTGGAGAACATTTTTCATGCAAATGGAAAAAATATGAGATACACTGGAACAACACTTGTGATTTGGTTTCTCCCAACATAGTCTACTTGATTTTCATGTAACATATTGTTATGAATGTTTTAGTGTTCCTTGACTAAACCTTTTTAATAAGTTATTATTATTATTATTATTATTATTATTATTATTATTATTGTTATTATTATTATTATTGTTGTTGTTATTGTTGTTTTGGGTTGCGACAGACGTTTACACACATATTGTGTACTACGTTTGTGGTAAGTGTTAGATTTTACTTTTCATAGTTTCCAAAATTGTTGTTGTATAAGTTCTGATCAATGAAACAAAGACGATCAACACTATGAGCATCGGTGATTACAACTTCATTGGCAGTCGTACTAATATAACGTGACCAAACCGCGAACTACAAACATCGGCGAGATTTGCAATGTTGCTGCACATCTTCCCCGGGAGAATCAATAAAACTTTCTATCATCGGAGGGACTAGGTACTATTCTTATTTCAGTTCAACTATGTGGTGATGTGTAATTTTTCAACTCAATTACTTTATATAAATGTAAAAGAACAACACAACAACGTTGATAAGTTGTAATAAGATAGAAAATTACTTAGGGTTTTACCATTATAATTTGAAAAATACATTAATAATCATAATAATATCCTAAAATGATGTGCGAACTATCAAGAAATAAAAATGCCTAATATCCACTTACTGCAAGAGTACGGATCGGTGTAATACAAGGGTCAAACTCTGGAGACTAATGCAACCTAAGCTAAGAATACGACTAAACTAAGACGGGTTGAATTGACGGTGATGTGGGAAAGATTTCTAAAATACTAAAATGGATAATGACAGCGATGAGGTCACGTGAAAAACTTGATAATTAAGAACACTATGGGTTTCGGGTTACCAGGATTTGCAAGGATGTAACTAACAAAAGATCATGAACCTATCGAATTATGTTGATTACGGGGAATTCATGCTCGTAAATAAGGAATGGTTCTTCCGAATCCTAAACCTCCTACCCACAACAACGTGCAATCCTACCTTACAACAGTGATTAACTTGTGATTACGGTAGCGTTAAGCGTGCAATCCTAATTTCTAAGTCGATTAACCGACCGGTTAGATTCTCATTAATCAAGCTTAATCTACAATCAACTATTCTGGATTCATAATCTAACCTACTAGCTAAACACAAATTCCTAGATTACTGAGAGGTCAATACAAGTATAAGACATTTACGATGTTACTTAGAAAACCGAATTTCAAGAAAACTTCAATAAGTCTAAGAATTAACGAATAAATTCAAGCATCCATTACAAATCCGACAATCCTAACCCATAGCTAGAGGCTTAGTCACTCATGGAATCTACTGTAAAACTAGAGAAATAAACCTTAGACATGATAAAGAGTAAGAAATACGATTCCTCGATCTTCCCTATCTTGATACCAAAGTCGGGATTGTTGTTTCTCTTCTTCTCCAGCTTCTTCCGAGTTTCTCCTTGTGTTTTTCAGTCCCTCTCCTGGCCTGTGCGTCGTCCTCCTTGCCCTCTATCATCCCCCTCTTTCTAATTCGAGTTTGAATTCAAAACAGGTTGTTGAGAGAAAGGTGGCCCGCGCGGGCTCATGCTCTACCCGCGCGGGGTGAGTGTTTTCCTCCAGCCCGAGCGGGCTCTTCATCAGCCCGACCCGAGGAAACTTTGCTGGTCAATGTGAAGCCCGCACGGGAAACTTAGCCACCCCACACGGGGTCGTGTTCTTAATCCAATCCGGGCGTGTTCCAAGCCTCCCCAAGTCTTACAAACTTTTCTAGAGTTGCAGCCCATGCAGGGCCTTTCCCAAGCCCGAGCGGGCTGAGTTATCTTCTTATTTTCGTTCCTTTCGCTCGATGCTTGGGTGTTTTGTTTGATTCCTTGGCCTAATGTTTATCCAAATGGCTTTTAGCTCCCATTATACGCGGTTGAATACAAGAATCGACATTCTAAAGCTGGAATAGGCCTTGTCGCCTTTAAACCTGAAAATCAACAAAAAGGGAGTATAGAAAGAACGTTCATATCGGATTCGTAACTCGTGCTATGCAAACTATGCGAAAATGATATAAATATCTAGTCTAAAACTAACACACACTACGTGTTATCAAACTCCCCAGACTTACCCTCTGCTCATCCTCGAGCAAAACCTAGAGTCGAGTACAAGAGAAGCTAAACAACAATGGACACTAGCACGAAAACTTCGAAGGATTAGTCATTATGAAAAACAACGCGTCACATGAATGTAAGCCTAAGCGTACCTAGTTCAGACTTCTATCTACCGAAAGTCACGAGCCATGCAATCCTACCAATAACCTAAGTCTATTTCATACCACTAGACAATGTCCAAGCGATCTCCATACCAATTCCCCTAAGCTTGAGATATCATTAGACTCGTATTCTCGTTCTTATTCTCTTTTCTTTTTTTTATATATCCGCGATTGGTTTCTAGGACGTCGAAGTCAAAGAGGGATGGATTTCTACTTAGTCCCAGGCTGTCTATGGCACACTCATAAGGTCTTGTAGCCTTAGCGGAGTGAAGAGGTGCGTCATTGAAGAACAATTTTTTTAGCAAAGATTACGCGTCAACTCTAACCCTTAGGACATAGAATAGCGCCTCAACCCACCACTTAGACCCCAAACCATCGATCTCGATGTAATCATGTCAATGTAAACCTGAAATAGTTAGAAACTTATCCAAGGTGACTGCGGAGTATAAGCGTGTGGAATCTAATAATCCATGAACGGTAAAATATATCAAACAAAGCAAGGGATAAACGGTATACACAGAGATATGGATACTTGGTACTGAAACCTAGGAGGTGAATGCAACTATAGATCATGGTTTCAAGCACAACTACTCAACTAATCGATATCCAAAAGACTTCTTAGCAAACCTATACTATTGTTCACGATTCAACAAAGTCGCAAAATAATGACTAAAGCTCGAAATTTCATACTAGGTGTCCATCCGTTTATTCCTAAAAAAAATCAACATCTAATCCTAATCACCTATTTCTAATCACATGCATGTTACTCGACGAGTACTCCTCAGACTTGAATGAAACACCGTCCTGGTTTTCAAGACCTAAGAGAAAATCTCGCACACCAAAACACGGGATATAAGGATAGAACGTGTGCACCTTGTGTCTCTTGCTGTACCGAGTTGGTGATGCGGCTGGAAATTGTACGCGTCTCCTCCTCAAGGATGATATGGATGTTGGAAAACCTGTGAAAAAGAATCACAAAATCCAAAGAAGAAAACAACGTGAAAACTAACTGAGTACATGAATGCGAAAAGAATAAGAATAGGTCAGTAAACTGAAAAGAAAATGCGAAAGTCGGGTTGCCTCCCAATAAGCGCTTGTTTAAGGTTTCGAGCCTTACCAAGCTCTACTCATGATATCGAGGTAGGCGTCCTCGTTGTTGTCTCGGGCGAGGTCGCGTGTGCAGTCCCTTTCCCGTTGGGGTTCCGAATCCTATGGCGCATACTGATGCTTTCTCAATTCTCCAATCGGGTTTAAAATGCTTCTCGGATGGAGGAGAATCTGAAGTCTTGTTGATAAAGAATGCTCCATTAGGCATAAAACTCAGATTCGTCGGACTCCTTGGAAGGTCAGTCCGTGCGGTTGTGTTCCCCATAAGCCCGATTGTGCTGCTCTCAGAGGAGGCACCTGTATCGTGCTTAGTGTACAACTCGGTGGGGTTATTATCAGCTTCGTCATTCATCTCTTTCAACTTCACCTTAGGTGCCTCGTCAATGCTCCATTTGTGTGCTAGGCGTTTGGTGTAGCTCCTTGACATTTCGGGAGTGTTTATGCATAGATCCTCGTCGCATGTATCTTGGGTCGCACTGGATTCTGCTCGGGTGGTGTGGAAGTCTTGGTCTAGGAGTTCCTTCTTCTTTCCTTTGTCCAGCAGCTCATTTAGATCATTACCTAATCCTTCTCTAGCTGCTGTGATGGAAGCTTCACCTTTTTCAAATGTCGTAGGAATGGGCTGATTCACCATTGTCTTGCGCTGATTTTGTGGAAACGACAAATGAGGTGGCCTCGAGGCTGGTTCTACGTACTTCTCCTCTTCCTCCTCGGCTTTCTCCTTAAGCTCGACAAGGGCCTCTTCCGCTGCTTCTTGCGCTAATTGCTCGACCTGCATCCCCAAATGTTTAAGACGGTATTCAATGCCATCCATCCGCTTCTTGACTTTTTCTAGCTCTGCCTTCACTTCAATAAATAATTTTTTTTTTTTGCTTTTGCTGCTCTTGGATGAAGCTGGCTAACATGACAGTAATATCGGAGGTTGCATCGGGTTGAGTCAATGGTAGCGCATGTGGCTGATAACTTTGATTATAGGACTGCATCCACGGCTGAAAATTTCCCGATAGATGTTGCGCATCCAACGCACCGTTGGGGTTCCTATACGAAAAGTTTGGGTGATCTCCCCATCCGCTGTCGTATGTGTCTCCCATAAGCTGATTATTACCCATGTAATTAAATTCCTCATAACCCCAAACTCCTTGATTCCATGATTGCTCCGGGTAGTACGGGAGATGTGATTCGGATTGGCGATGGTAGAATTCCTCTAAGCGCTGTATTGCTTAGCATTTGAATTAAAGCTCGATAAAGAAAAAAATCAATCTGCAGAAAAATAACAAAGACTACGTAAATCTTAATCGAGCAATAAAAATGCCTAATATCCACTTACCGCAAGAGTACGGATCGGTGTAATACAAGGGTCGAACTCTGGGGACTAATGCAACCTAAGCTAAGAATACGATTAAACTAAGACGGGTTGAATTGATGGTGATGTGGGACAGATTTCTAAAATACTAAAATGGATAATGACAACGATGAGGTGACGTGAAAAACTTGATAATTAAGAACACTATGGGTTTCGAGTTACCGGGATTTGCAAGGATGCAACTAACAAAGGATCATGAACCTATCGAATTATCTTGATTACGGGGAATTCATGCTCGTAAGTAAGGAATGGTTCTTCCGAATCCTAAACCTCCTAACCACAACAACCTGCAATCCTACCTTCCAGCAGCGATTAACTCGTGATTACGGTAATGTTAACCGCACAATCCTAATTCCTAAGTCGATTAACCGACCGGTCAAATTCTCATTAATCAAGCTTAATCTACAATCAACTGTTCCGGATTCATAATCTAACCTTCCAGCTAAACACGAATTCCTAGATTACTAAGCGGTCAGCACATGTATAAGACATTTACGATGTTGATTGCAAAGCCGAATTTCAAGAAAACTTCGATACGTCTAAGCATTAACGAATAAATTCAAGCATCCATTACAAATCCGGCAATCCTAACCCATAGCTAGAGGCTTAGTCACTCATAGAATCTACTGTAAAACAAGAGAAATAAATCCTAGACATGATAAAGAGTAAGAAATAGGATTCCTAAATCTTCCCTATCTTGATACCGAAGTCCGGATTGTTATTTCTTTTCTTCTCCAGCTTCTTCCGAGTTTCTCCTTGTGGTTTTCAGTTCCTCTCCTGGCCTGTGCGTCGTCCTTCTTGCCCTCTATCGTCCCCCTTTTTCTAATTCCAGTTTGAATTCAAAACAGGTTGTTGAGAGAAAGGTGGCCCGCGCGGGCTCATGCTCTACCCGCGCGGGGTGAGTGTTTTCCTCCAGCCCGAGCGGGCTCTTCTTCAGCCCGACCTGGGCAAACTTTGTTGGTCAATGTGCAGCCTGCGCAGAAAACTTAGCCACCCCACGCGGGGTCGGGTTCTTCATCCAATCCGGGCGTGTTCCAAGCCTCCCCAAGTCGTGAAAACTTTGCTGGAGTTGCAGCCCGCGCGGGGCCTCTTCCAAGCCCGAGCGCGCTGAGTTATCTTCTTGTTTTCGTTCTTTCGCTCGATGCTTGGGTGTTCCGTTTGATTTCGTGGTCTGAAGTTGCTCCAAATGGCTTGTAGCTCCCATTATACACGGTTGAATCCAAGAATCGACATCTAAAGCTCGAATAAGCCTTGTCGCCTTAAAACCTGAAGTTCGTATCGGATTCGTAACTCGTGCTATGCAAACTATACGAAAATGATATAAATACCTAGTCCAAAACAAACACACACTACGTGTTATCATAAAACATCAGATTTATCTTTTTTTATCATCACATTCATGATTTATAATGTCATATGCGGTATTGTATGTTGTGGTTCATATAATCTCATTAATACACCAACAATTGATATGTAGACATCCTTTTGTATAAAATTATTTTCCTTTGTTTTACCTTTTTTTGTTTAATATTTCAACCACACAAAAACAACCATTTAAAAAATTTATATAAGTAATATCCAATTGTTTGTACACACATGAATCTTTTCATGTTGCAATATGAGAGATCATTGAGCTTTGAAATGTCATAAAATAACTTAAATCCGTATTACCTTTATGGAAAAAACATGCAAAGCAAGTCCGAAAGATTGAGAAATAGAATGTCTAACACATTTGATCTATATAATATTTCATGGTGTTCCATCAATCTAGCTACAAATGATAATTGAGAATGATCCTCACAACTATTATATACTAAAAAACCAATGTTAATGGGCATATCCATTAAAAAAAGTCAAATTTATATTGAAACAATGTTTTCTAACGAATTTGAGTGATTTTCAGCCCATTGATAATCAATCATTGATAATCCATTCGTTGAAAATTTCGACGATACTGCGATGAACAAACTTCATTGATAATATATCAATATATGTTAATGGATATATCTTTTGAAATATTCTAACGGATTCTACGAATATATCCGTTAAAATGATCAACGATCACGTGTTGAAAATGTCAATGCACTTCTAAAGAAAATATCAATGGGCTTCCATTGCAATTGTCAACTGTCATCCGTTAATATTAGCAACGAACATCTGCTTGATATCAGCAAGATGCATTTGTTGATATTAGCAATGAATATCCTTTGATATCCTATAAACATTGTAATGGAATAAATCGTTAAAATCTGTTACTGATCACATTAAATATCAACATGCATCTATTGAAATTTTTGAGAAGGTATCAACGGACATCTGTTGAGACATTAAGCAGAAATACTAAACTTATCAATGGATGCACGTAGATAAATTTGATTGATAATTTAAAATTCCAACGGATTTGATATTATGACGGTAATTTTTAAATTTAAACAGAAAAATAAAATAAAAATAGAATAAAAAGTCTATATAGTTTTTAAAATTTATTTACTAAAAAAATTATATATCATCTAATCCGGCCACATATTCTTCTTTGTTTCCTTCCCCACCACGAGGTCTATGGCATGGGGGTCGAATCAAAATAAAACGTTTGATCCTATCATCTTGGCTTGTATCATCGTGAGGTGGTGATGGAGATTCTAATCGATGCTAGTTGAGTTGGCCGATGAGCAGCTCCATGTGACACATCTTGATATGATCCGAGACCGACGTTTGTTTGTTAGATGGATTGAAATGGACTAAAACCGCTAAAAAACTGATAGCAGAAGCTAGAACTTGTTTTCTCGAAAAAAGGATGTCCTAAACCCAAACTACATCTCGATTAGATAACCTTAGACACATGGAACAATGCCACAACACTAGGGATCTAGCGTTGATAAATCGGTGAACAACTCAAAATCTCTCTAATATTTCAATGGCTAAATCTCTAGGATTGGCAAGAAAAGACAATCTCAATTAATCAAAGATTAGGTAAAATGTCACTCAATGGGTTTTTTATTTATAGTGATGAGGACATCGAACACGAAGTGAAACCAAAGGAGGGTAACACAAACTATGAGCTAACTCAAGAAGCCTAGTGATCACACGAGGATGAGCAAGGAGCATGCGAAACAAGGCAATTGAGACAGCTAAGGAGGCATGGGAAACTTTTAAACAAAAAGAGGATATAGGACCAACTCGAGGAAACTTCAGAACAGTCTTCAACATTGAATTAGGCCTCAATCCGCACAACTAGAATTGATGGGCTTGGGTGACATGAATAAAGAAAGGTGAAAGATAAATCTTTCTTTATCCTTCCCAATGTCTAGGAAATCCTCTCCAATGGCTAGGAAATATCCAAGCCAATCTTATCCCACCAGATCATCTATGTCCTCTTCCAAAGATTTCCAACGGCTAGAGAAGTTTCCCACGTGCTAGTAGATCAATATTTTATTTTTCTTTATGAACTTTCCTTATTTTAACGTGAAACCTATCCTATATAAAAGACTCTATTTCATTTGGAATAACATACTTAAATTTACTAAGAACAATTTCTTTTATTTTCTTGATCGTTCTTCAAGAACACAATGTCTTCAACTTATTTACAGAATACTTGAAGTCACATCCGATTGTATCGAGAGGCTTCTACACCTATTTTTAGTGTCCTTCATTCATCTATGAGTACCTCATCAATGACCTTCATCCACCATCGATAGACGAATCATGAAGAGTGAACTTAGGCAAGGAAAAAGATCCCCACCATCAACCACACCATCCACCTTCAATAGATAAATTTTTGAAAAGTTTCCATTGGCTAGTCAAGAGATCCTACTGGACCTGATGAATCCTACTCTAGTGATTGAGGTTAACAGATTATCCATATTCGTCCTAATATCCAACACCCGAGGTATGTATCATTTAAGGACAAATTAATAATGGAAATTTATATAAATAGAACATCTTAATTAAATTTGGAACAAATGTTCGGTCGAGCGGTGCAACTGCTCGGTAGAGCACCACATAAGTCCAAACCTCTAATTACGCAAAACTTAAGTACATTCGGCCGAGCAACAGTATACTCAACAGAGCCCTCCCGCACTCTGTCAAGTCTTGCAATGCTCAGGTAGGGTAGTCAAATCTTTCGCTTGCTCCATTTGGCCAGAGATTTTGCTCGGTGGAGCGAATATCTGCTTCGGTCGAGCGTCTTAGTTTCTCCAGCTTCTTACTCCTTAGCTTTATCTCCTTGTAGGTGAACCGTGTAGTATTGAATGAGCTCCTCTTGACCTTCTCATACACCCTTTTGTTGTCTTTCCACTTCCATTTAAGTGCTCTTATTCTTTGGCTCTTTTGCTGTAGCCCTCGTGATCGACCCTTATATAATCCAAGGTGGAACCACAACCTGGTTTCCATCATTACATCTTCCTTTAAAATTAACCTCAAATCCAGTCATTTAACTGCATCAAAATGGGCCTAGTCAGTATCATAAAAAATGAAACTTGTAATATGCTTACTGGAAAACATATGTTGTGATTTGAGTTTGTTCGTCCAATGGTCACAAGTGCCATTGCTTCTTTGATATCTAGTCCCTCATCTGGTAGTTCTTTCTTTAGAAATCCATCTTTGAACCCTGCAACAAGTTGAGATCAACACTGCGTACATAAGGAGTTAGTTTCTTAGGAATTATTGCCACTCTATACGCAAGCAAATTCTTTGGCTGATGTAACAAGATGTTGTTGTCGTTTCACTTTCTCTCATTGAAAGAAAATTTTTGCTCACGGGGTTACTGTTGTCATCTCATAACCCTCGTCTACGCGTACTACCATAGTCATCTTGTTTGTAAAATATTTGGCATTATGCCCATGACCTTGTAATTTAAAGCTTACAATGTCATGATTATGCGTAGGGATTTGATGGGTACCTTGCATTTTGGTTTTAATGCCTTTGGTTTTGGCTCGATCTAGCTGATAGTGTATGACCTCTTATGCTCATGAGTTCCATTTCTCTGTATTTGAGTTTCTTTTTTTTATCTTAGTGGCTAAGTGAAAAAGATCCTTCATATCCATATAGTGATGAGTTTCCAAGTAGTCTTGAATGTCGGGGTTAAAATCACCAATAAAATAATCCATCTTGGCCTCGTGATACTTATCTATATTGGCACAAATCATGAGGAAATCCATCTCCTTGTAGTAGTCCCCCACTCTTCTACTACTTTGTACCAACCACCTTAAGCGTTGATTGACCTCTCGATGATAATGAGAAGGTACAAATTTACATCTGATGATGGTACGTATCTTGTCCCAAGTGTTAATAAGATGCTCTTTGTTACGCCTTCTAGAAAGCGTGAGTTGATCCCACCATTCCAGGGCGTAGTCATTGAACCTTGCAGATGGCAATATCATCTTCTTCAACTCGGAGTAATAATGACAATTAAAAACTATATATGTCCTTCGTTCCCACTTTTCTAGATCAATGCACCCAACGAATGTAGGAATTTCCATCTTAATGCTGCTAACATAGTCATTGATTTTGTTCCATGTTCATTGGTTAGGCTCAATGGATGCCTATAATATTTGTATAGGATCACGAAATCCTCATAATCATCCTCATCCATATCGATGGGGTATGGATTACAAGTTGCATTTGGTTCCTTCCGTGGTTGTTCTGGTGTAATCTCATGTGTTACTTCTTTCATCCGACAAAGTTGTTGGTTGAAACTAGTGAACTCTTGCATCATGCGTATGAATTCATCCATAAAAAATTGCATCATGGAAGCTCCCTCTCCATTCGATAGTTCGTCATGATGGTTCCCTGAATTAGACATTAGAAAGTTACAAAATAGAAAAGATGAAAGAGAAGAAGATGAATGAAGTTCACAATCTCTTAGAAAAGTGTTTCGGTCAATTTCTCTCAATCACTCGCCTTTTTTTGCTTCAGTTCTTTTGGATTTAGGTTAGAACTCAAGAACGTCTCGAAGTGAACTCTTGACACTCAAACTAAATCTTGACGCTAGAAGTGTATAATGTCGACACTAAGTTAATTCCTAAATCTAAGGTACTGCTATTTTTAACTAAGAACTCTTTCTATTTATATCCTAAGGACACTTTCTATTTTTCTTTCTACCCTTCTTTTTATTCTTTTTCCTTTTTGTCTTCTTTTTCCGTTTTTTTCTTATTTTTCTCATATTTTTCTTTTTTTTGTGGGTTTTCTCATCTTCTTTTTTTTTTGTTTCAACCGGTTATATATTTTATTTTTCAATGGGCAACAAATGCACGTTGAAACAAAAGTTCAATAACTAGATGTCAAAGATGCAATCGTTTCACATTTCAAGGATATTGGATATTGAACATAACATTCGTCATCAACTTGATATATTGTGATAAATGGATCATACTTTGCATAATATCGTGAAGGGTTGATGTCAATTTCTTTCCATCTATTTTTCGTGTATTACATTTTATTGTTGAGTCAAACCATTGATATTTCAAAAATATTATCTGCATTCCAACTAGGCTAAGGTCTTGAACAAAATAATTTGATGCAAAATTATGTGGATCCTTTTCTAATTTTCTATTATGAATTAAAACACCATTATTATATGTGCTTCTATATTTCCTATGTTCGTATATGCAAAAGGTGTATCTCTGCATGAACATAATGGGTTATCTTAATACATTTCTTGCATAACGTTTGCCAAATCTCTCAACCATGTAAGATGTCTCTTGTTGCTATCTTGAATCTATAATAATAACACAATATTAAATATAAAATATCATGGTAAATTTGATTTGTTTATTAAATATAACTATGCGAAGATATTATTAGAATCATACAAAAGTTTCTCAGTAATAAGCTCATTGAGTTAAAAGAAAAAAAACTCATATTTATTATTCAGATGGTTATAACAAAGCGATTTCAAGTTTTTATTTGAAATGCATTGTCATATATGTGGACCATCTTGTACTCTTGCGTTTAATGGTGCATCATAATTTTTTTAATAATTGTGGATGACTACTCATTAACTGTTTGGATTCACTTAACGGGGGCAAAAAAGTGAATTCCCAAAACTCTTATAGATGTATAGTGTCAGACTAACAATTTGAGCAAAAAACAAAGACAATGAGATATGAAAATGGTTGGAATTCTCACCTTAAGGTACTTCTTTGCTATGGAAGGCATAATTTATCGGACGTCTTGCGTTGAGACACTGCAATAAAAAATTTGCAATGAATACAAACATTAGTGTACTTTAAACGTTGTACTCTAAATGTTGCACGAGATTTGATATTTCAAGCACATCCATTTCTGATTAAAAGGATATCATAAGTTTTGTTAAATGGAAAAAGTGTGTAAGAGTTACTACAGACGGATTTCTGACTACATACATGTCTGTTTGGAATTTGTAGATGGACCTAAAACCTGTCCAAAACTTTCGTACAAGTCCACAAAGTTTTGGACACATATGCATACCATGTGAAATTTGGGAAAATTTATAGGCGGCTCGTCGGTAACTTTTAACGGTTTAAGGATGCTCTATAATTAGTCCTTAATCCATCCTTAATATGTCCTAAAATTGTTAGAAATTGCTAATAAAATCATAGTACACGTTCCTTTGTTTCTAACAGAAATTTATGAAACATTCTACTTTATATAATCTTCTTGTTTCTTATTACAATGACATCAACGTGGAGATCATATATATTTGTTTTAGGACAGGTTAAGTACATAAGAATTGATCTAGAAACTCAAGGTGTATCGAATACACAATCTATGACGATGGTGACAAATCAACAAGTTTACAAAGAAACCAGCAAATTAGTTAGTGAAAAAAATCGCATGGAATCATCTTTATTTGAGAAGTTTGATTCCAAATTACTTTATATTATTATCTCACTAGGAGAATTTTGCCCCATGAATTAGTAATGTTGTTGAAATTTTAATAGAGATATTGCAATTAATGAGTTAATGTAGGCGCATCAATATGTAGAAATGAACATTTATGTGGAAATCGTGCAAAAGTTTTTCGGTGAAAGTAACGACTAATATATTGAAGAAGATCTGAACGAACATTGACTTTATGATTGGTGTAGAATGGGTTTTTCACAATTTTCTTTGGCTTCATGTATGATGATTTTGATGACACAAAAATAATCTTTTAAATGTAGTTATGTGGAAGTATCCACTTTCATTTTTGACCAGATAAAAGAGATTTTGTATGAACGATTTTTTGATTTGGATGTTTCTAGAGTATCGATTGCACATGAAACAATAATTCGAGAATTGGTGGAAATAAAACAATCATTTAAATATTTTCATTCACTTTTGAAATTATTAATCATAAAAAATAATTAATTAACATAAAAGAAAAATAACCGTACAACATAAAATTTTTATTTATAATACAAAAAAATACAACACACATAAACAAACTACCCACTAAATATAATATTAGCGTGTGAAAAAAAACTACCCAATATAAAAATTACTTTAAAACATTAATTTACAACAGCAATAACTAAAACAATATAGAAAAAATACATTGACATAGGTTTAAACATTAGTAATTCTTAACATATTTTTAGGTAGAATGCTGGGATCGTCGATTAATATCCGACTAATATAATTTTCAACTGATGGTTTTATTTTAGTTGATGAACTATTTGAAGAATTTGTTGGTTCGAAAAAGATATTAAAACTATCAGTTGAAATTTTTTTATCATTGTATCATCATAAAAAAAATTTGACATATTACTATACACAATTTAAATGAAAAATATATTAAATAAAATTAAAATGAAAAATTTGACTAACGAGATAATATGATATCTATATCTATGTGTGGATCAACATTTTCATTTTGAAACGAATTATCCTACATTTTTTACATATCATATATAAAACAATTAAATTTCAAAAAAAGAAACTTTTTAAGATTTTAGTATTTTAAATGACAAAAATATAAGAAAAAAAAGTTACTGAATTTTTTATTAAATATGAAACAAAATGAAATGAAACTAACATGCTGGTTTTAAACTTTTTTAAAATGAAAAAAAAAATCTAAAAAATATATAAATCTACGAATTAATGATATATAATACCAAATAAAATTAAGAAATATAGTCATCTTTTTCTATTGGATATTGGGTATGGTTGTTCTTGTCAAACTCCATGTGTCGTGTTCACCAATCAAGTCTTTGGTTGACATTACAGACTTCTTCTCTTATCATCCTTTGTAATTCAACCATCATAAATTGCATTTGTGTTTGCAACTGAGCTAATTCTTCACCTTTCAATGGTTCATCATGATGGTTTTCTAAATTAGGCATAGAAAAAGTTACAAAAGAGAAAAAAACATGTTAAAAAAACATATGAAATGAAAGAATAAGAGATGAACGAAGTTCATAATAACTAAGAAAGGGTTTTCACTAAATTTTACTCGCTCTCATGTATTTTCCTCGACCTATCCTTTTTGTTTAGTTGAGAATTCAAGAAATAAAATTCAGAATTTGTTCCTAAAAAATTCAAACTAAATGTATAATGTAGCCAATAAGTCTTAGTCTTCTATATTCTATATTCTAGTTTCTAAAACACTTATATTTTATTCCTACGACTCTTTCTATTTTCCCTCTTTTCTTTTCTTTTGTTCGTTATCCTTTTCTTTTTGTCCTTTTTTATTCTTCTATTTTTTTTCTTTTTTTTTTCATTTTCTTTCAATTTTCTTTTCTTCTTTGTTATTTTTATACTTTTTATTTTTTTTACTTTTTGTTTGGTTTCCTTTTTGTTTGCTTTTCCTTTTTTCCTTTTTTTATATTTTTTACAATGATAGAATAAAACTAACACCAAACTATACTTAATTAAACGAAAACATTTCTAAAATAAGATGAAAGAAAGTTAGTCTAACTCAAGATCGAACTTTGATACAAATTGATATAAACTTAGACCAATATTGCTATATGGATATAATTTTGAATGAAACCCTTTAGCATGTTCTACTAAAGAATGAACATCCTAAACCCTCCTACAAACTTGACTCTAAAATCGTTAACACAACGAAAGATGCTCTCAACACATGTGATCTAGTGTTGATAAGTTGGTAAACACTCATAATATATCCAAAAGTTTGGTTGCTAAATCTATCAAGAATTAGCAAGAAAATAATACCCTCATTAGATAAATTTAGTTAAAATTTCATACAATTGGTGCCTTATTTATAAGGGCCAAATCATAATGGAAAACTCAATAAAACAAGCCATATAAGCAAAACTATGGAAAAATGCTCGGTAGATTGGTTAAACCTTTCGGCCAAGCATCACATAAGGTCCTAATCCTAAAATCCATCTAGTAAAGTATGATTGATCCAACAACTCTCAGTCAAGTCGATGAACACTAATTTGAGCCGTGTGGTACTCAGGCCGAGTGATCCGTGTCATCGCATGCTTTTTTTACATCTGTGAGTTCGCTCAGGTTGAGCACACTGTCACTCGGGCCAAGTGACCAACATTTTTTACGCATATATTTGTCTATAGAGTTCACTTGGCTTCAGCAATTCCCTGATCGGACCGAGCATCTTTTGCTCCACTGACTTCTTAATCCTCTCGACTTCTTTTAGTTGTAGGAATTGGTCTAAAGAGTTTGCTTGGTTCACTGTATTTGTCTTGAGGTATCTTGATGCTTTTCTTGTGTTGTTGCAAGATCTTCCATAACTTTTCGAGCGAACATGTTTTGCATCTTCCACGTGACCAGTCTGTGTGTATTTAGTGTCTCGTACTCATCGAATAGAATTCTATGTTTCAAAACATATCAAATATATACACATAAATCTCTAACCTACAACAAATAATCTACTTGGAATACATGTTAGAAAATGAGTTACGAAAAAGACAAAACCAAAGTAGAGAAAAGAATGGCTTAGTCGATATCTCTAACGCCACCATCATAACCTCATCTCCAATCTTTCTTCATCCTTAGCTTCAATTCTATTATGAACTCTCTAAGCTTTAATTCACGTTTTAAAGTCTCAAATCTCTTTCTTCCAACCTCATAACTATGTCTTCACTTTTCAAACATTATTCAACCGAAAATCTAAGTTGTTCTAAGCATTTCACTCGGTTGCAATCTTGCTTCGTCGCTTATTCGAAAAAGGAGAAGATTTCCAGGTCGAGCAAATCTATTTACATGGTTAAGAATGTCAACATTATGTACTCGATCGAGCAACAAAGTGTCTTGGTGAGCAAGTATTAATTTGTGATTTCCATTTTGTGCATTTTCTCTATAAATATCCTTTGCCATCCTATGTTGTTGTTCCTTTACCATCAAATATCAACAATAAACACTAAAATACATATAAATTAATTAAGAAAGCTAAATAATTGTTCAACACTGATGGAAATCATATATATAAAATGGATGATTTTTCCTCCCCTCTGGTGCTATCACGTCGGCGAGGAGGAAAAATCCCCTCAACCTTGCTTTCACACCGGGCACGATTTTTCAACAGGTTCATCCCCTTCTTCTGCATGACTCTTCGCCTTCTTCGCTTTTGGTTTCCCTGTTCCTATGCCCCTGTTTGCTTTCACACAAGTCACAATTTTTCCAAAGATTCATCACCCTCTTCTGCGTGACTCTTCGCCTTCTTCGCTTCTGGATTCGTTGTTCCTACGCCCCCACCCTCCTCCCCCTCTTGCTGCATGGCTCTTCGCCTTCTTCACTCCTGGATCGTTGTATCTGCACCCCGCCCTCCTCTTTAAATCAAACATCAGGCCATCTGTTAGTGTGTTTGCTCGCAGAGAAGAAGGTGATGTCCGCGCGTCTGCTGATGGAGAGGACACCGATAGCTGTGCATCTGCTCATGGAGAACCTGACTAGATTTATGTTGGATGTCTTGATGAATCCTATATATGCCACTGGAGCACTAATATGTGTTTCTTACACACCAAAGCTAAGAGGAGTAAGACCTAGGATATTTCACAATTGTAACGTGAATAGGGATTTTGTCATGCATCTTCCTTTCCATTCTGTTTTCGATGAAGTATCTTATATTATTTGGTTGCTTATTTCAGGTTCTTCGTGTCTATCATGATAAGCGTGAAAAATTTCTTAAAAGGCGTAGGGTGATACCAAGCTCCAAAAATGAAAATGAATTATGGGATATTACCCATCATCATCTTCCCCGAAAGAAAGAGACTGTGAGTCACAATTCCCCAGAAGGCAGCAGGTAACTAGTGTCATCCCTATACTTGAAGGTCTGGGTTCTCACACTGTTGGCAGTTCGAATAAAGATCAGGATGTACAAGTTTCATTACAAGGGGAGAATTAGAAAAGAGAGGACTAACCAAAGATGAAGAGCAATGCTCATTCATCATGAAGCGATGCGCAAATGCAAAGACAACAACAATACATCTACAAAGATGTTCATAGGTATAGTTGTCGCATGACTATCTGATTAGTTTCTCTTTGTACGTCTGTGCATATATAAAGGGAGGATGATACAATATTTTGGTTAATTATGTTGCTCAACACCTTTCAGGCGATGTTCATGCTAGTGAGAATTGATAGCTTTCGTGCTATAAAGAAGTGATATGATTTGAATCTTAGGAGTACCGTTTTCAAGGCATTTATGCCTCTTAGTGTGTGGTGTGATCTTAGTGGTTCCTCCACCATTCCATTTATACGTGGACAATTTGAAGAGACTTGTATGTTTATTAGTAGGTTTGTTTCCATTTGATTGAGGTCCAACACCAAACCAACCATTATTTATTATTTCTTGCTTCATGAAATTGATTTACTTGAAAGCTTTTCTGTTCATGCAATTGTTAATGAAATATGTTAGACACCGTGCTGTTCTTGGGGCAAGACCTCATGGGCTAATTTGGGCTTAAGTTCCAAAACTGCCAACACTTATTGCTGCTTGCAAGCGAAGAATGTCAACATTGAAAAAGAATGAAAAATTTAGGAAAGCCCTCATGAAGCTTTGCAATCTGCTTAGTGAGCGACACACAAAACACTTAGAAGGAAAACCGAAAGGCTTGCCTAATAGCAATCGTTCGCGTGTTCTTCTTAGGTGTTTATGCAAGAAAAATAACAGAAGCCATATTCCATGCATTGAACATGATAAGGATCATATATATAAAAATGGAATATTTCCTCCCCTCTGGTGCTGCCACGTCAGAGAGGAGGAAAAATCCCTTCAACCTTGCTTTCACACCGGACACGATTTTTCCACATGTTCATCCCCTATTTTGCGCGACTCTTCGCTTTTGGATTCACTGTTCTTATGCCCCACCCTCCTCCCCCTCTTGCTGCATGGCTCTTCACCTTCTTCACTCCTGGATTCGTTGTACCTATGCCCCCGCCCTCCTCCTTAAATCAAAGCTCATGCCATATGTTAGTGCATCTGCTCGTTGAGAAGAAGGCGATGTCCACGTGTCTGATGATGGAGAGGATGCCGATAGCTACGCATCTACTCATGGAGAACCAGACTAGATTTATGTTGGTGTCTCGAGGAATCCTATATATGCCACTGGAGCACTAATATGTGTTTCTTACCCACCAAAGCTTAGAGGAGTAAGACCTAGGATATTTCATCATTGTAGAGTGAATAGGTATTTTGTCATGCTTCTTTCTTTCCATTCTGTTTTCGATGAAGTATATCATATTATTTGGTTGCGTATTTCAGGTGCTTCGTGTCTATCATGATAAGTGTGAAAGAAAACTTAAAAGGCGTACAATGATACCAAGCTCCAAAAAAGAAAATGAATTTTTGGGATATTACCCACCATCGTCTTCCCACGAAAGAAAGAGACTACGAGTAACAATTCTCATGAAGGCAGCAAGTAACGATGTCGTCCCTATACTCGAAGGTCTGGGTTCTCACACTGTTGGGACTTCAAATATAGATCAGGATGTAAAAGATTCATTACAAGGGGACCCCATGGATCAGGAGCTCAATCAATAGGGAGAAGCAGAAAAGAGAGGACTAACCAAAGATGAAGATCAGTGCTCATTCATCATCAAGTGATGCACAAATGCAAAGACAACATCAATATAGCTACAAAGATGTTCATGGAGAAACGAGGCTGATAGGTATAGTTGCCGCAGGATTATCTGATTAGTTTCTCTGTGTACGTCTGTGCTTATATAAAGGGAGGAAAATATGATATTTTAGTTAATTATGTTGTTGAGTACCTTTCATGTGATGTTCATGCTGCTGAGAATTGATAGCTTTCGTGCTATAAAGAATTGATATGATTTGAATCTTAGGAGTACCATTTTCAGGGCATTTATGCCTCTAAGTGTGTGGTGTGATCTTAGTGGTTCCTCCACCATTTCATGTATACGTGGAAAATTTGAAGATACTTGTATGTTTATTAGTAGATTTGTTTCCATTTGATTGAGGTCCAACACTAAACCAACCATTAATTACTATTTCTTGCTTCATAAAATTGATTTACTTGAATGAGTTTTTTGTTCAGGCAATTGTTGATAAAATATGTTAGACACCGTTGCTACAATCTCGTCCCGCTGGTTCTATCACTACATGGGACCAGCTTTGCACGATATTCCTATCACGGTTCTTCCCTATGAGCAAAACGATTCAAATGCAAGGAGAAATCACATTGTTTAGAAGTCGAGAGGGAGAGACATTATTTGAGGCATGTGGAAGATTCAAGGACCTTTTACAAATGTGCCCTTATCACGGTCTAGAGCAATGGTACGTGATTCAAACATTCTATAATGGGATCACGTATAAGCATAGAACGACATTAGATTACACTGCTCGAGGATCATTCATGGACTTGAGCGTAGAAGAGGCATACGAGCTTATCGACAATCTTGCCATGAACCACAACATGTGGTCTCAACCAAGAAGTATGCCAAACAAGACACGAGGTCTTTACGAAGATGATCAAAGAAGTGTGATGGGCAATGCGGTGAATGCCATCTATGCGAATTGTGGAGAAACGGATCATATGGCTTACCAATGCACAATACAAGAAAGCATGAAGCAAGTGAGCTACGCCCAACAACAAGGTAATGCGCAATTCGGGAACACATACAACCCAAATTGGAGGAATCACCCGAATCTCTTGTATTGCACGAACCAACCGGTGAATTTTTTCGGGTTTTCAGAAAAGGCAACAGCCATATCAGCAACCGCAACCACAACCACAACCACTCCAGCAATCTCCTCAACCTCCTCAAGCTCCTTTGTCAAGTCTTGAGGTGGTGATGCTTTAGTTCATCAAGGAACAAAGGCAGCAACAATCGACTCAAGCGAAATTCAACGAGGAAATGGGGACTGCAATCAATGAGCTGAAGAATCAAATGGACTTCTTGAGCACACATGTGAAGATGCTAGAAAACTCCATTGCACAGCAGGCTGCATCATCCTCTCGGAATCCCGGGATGCTACCCTGAAAGCCCGATCTTAACCCGAAAGAGCACGTAAACGCCATCACGTTGTGCAGCAAAGATACTATTGAGAATCTGCCCTCAATAGCGCAAGAGAATGTTGCTGGAAATTCGGTAGACAAAAGAGAGGGCAGAACTGCAATCATGGAAGGGTATGAGCCTGATTTAGAGAAGCCATATGTTTCTCCACTTGCGTAAGGACCTCTCTGTACCATTTGCTGGACGCTGGTGAGCAACAAGAATCGAGAGAGCGTGACCGAATTCTTCCATTACCTCAAGCAGCTCGATATTAACATGCCATTCGTGGAAGCCCTCCAAAAGATGCCTAAGCGAGTAAACTATCTTAAAGAGGTTCTTTCCAAGGAGAAGCACATCAAAGATAGTGAGACAATAGCACTCACCGAGGAATGTAGCGCTATTCTCTAAAACAAGCTGCCACCGAAGTTGAAGGACTCCGAATGTTTCTCCATCCCATGCACCATAGGAGACACAGACATAGACAAAGCTTTGTGCGATTTGGGAGCAAGCGTGAGCATAATGCAAACTCGGTCTATAAGCGGGTGAACTTCGGGAATATCAAGCCTACCAAGATGTGTCTACGACTCGCGGATCGTTCGGTAAGGTATCCGATGGGAATTGTTGAAAACATTCCCACCAAGGTAGGTAGTATTTGCATTCCCACTGATTTTGTTGCACTCGATATTGAGGAAAATGCTAACGTGCCTATAATTCTTGGAAGACCATTCTTAGCTATTGCAGGTGCGAAAATAGATGTACAACAAGGGATGCTCTCTCTACGTGTCGGCGACAAAAAGATTGAATTCCAGTTGTCCAACCCTAAGGAGTCATGCTATAGAGTTGATGTGCTTGACAAGTTGGCGAATGACACGTTTGATAGAGTAAGTACTTCTGATCCTTTAGAGATTCGTAAGTGCAATTGAGGCACTGCAAGACGCTCCTCATGAGGATGCCACATGAAGTGCTGACTCATTTTGGGGTAGAGAAGGCGTCTAAGCTTCAGCTTGAACCTCTTCCTTCCTCTATTTGGCATGAGACGTGAAAGCCACCAATTCGTCTCAAGAAGCGTAGGAGAGTGAGCCCTTCAACATGTATGCACTGTATACCTAAGGAGGACATCCGTGAATCCTCAATCGACGATCAAAGAAGGCTGTACCAATGTTTGGAAGAGAAAGGAGCAGTGAAGGCAATGCGCAATAAGAAAGGCAACCGAGCTGAAAGATGGCACGATACAAAGACCATACCTCCTGACTTTCGGCCAGTTGATATTGTTCTACTTTGTGATTCTCATTTTAATTCTTTCACGGGCAGATTTTGTGATGGTCAATTTCAGGTACGAGAAGTCTTCACAAATGGAGAGGTAGAACTATGGAGTTATTCGAGCGGAACATTCAAGGCAAATGGGCAACGTTTAAAGCTATATCAAGCCGCTCCATCGATCAAAAGTGGAAAATCCATCTCCCCATTTGATCCACCCATCGTGCACACATGAAGCATGGAGACGTAAAGCTTAACAACGTTAAATAAGCGCTTTCTGGGAGGCAACCCAACATTTTGTTTTTCTTTTGATTCGTATTTCAGACTTGGTTTATTTTGAAAAAAACATAATAACTAAAAAAAAGAAGAACACCTTCAACCGCGAATTCACCTTCCTATCCTCCAACGGAGCTACACGTCGAGGACGCCGTTCAATTCAAGTCTGGGGGGAGTAGCTCACGTTTGTCAGGTGATCTCGTTCCATTTTCGTTTGTTTTTGTAGTTCTTAGGTTAGTTTTTGTTTTGGAGTTAGAGTCATCCCAGGAACTTGTCCATTGCCATGTTTTGAGATCAACATTGAACCTAGGAAGCTTAAGAAGTTGGCCTTTTCCGTGATATCTTGTATGTTAGAGCTTATAAGATGGTTGAGGACCGAGTGCGTTGTAAATCTTTGGGAATCCTAGTGTTGCTTATGGGAAGTTTAGATGAGTTTGCTAAGTTAGTTTCTTGTTTATTCTCTCCATCCAAGTGATTATACTTCATATTGATGATGCTTTATTTCTTTTTCATGAGGATGATTTGATCGCATGAGTTGAGCTTGCTTTGCAGAAAATAAGAGCGCACACTAACACTCCGCTATCGATAGAAGTAATGCCTCAAAGCATGATCTAAAATCAATATGAGTGCATCGACCTTGATACATTTTTTATGGTTCGGGTCTAAGTGGTGGATTGGAGATCATCTTTCTACGTCCTAAGAGCAAGGCGCATAAAAACGCCATCTACTCCGCTGCACTCTTCAATGAGGTGTAAGACTATACCGTCATCGGTAGCTTGGGTCTAAGTACAAGTTGAATCCCTTCAAATCCGACGACCTAGAAGCCTAGTGTGTTCACAAAATCAGAATAAAAAAATGGAATGGAAGAATAAAGAAGCTCGAGAATAAAACAAGTATCCTCTTTGATTAAGTGATTACCATTTCTTTGAAGTCTCGTTTGGTAGAGAGAGTTGTGGTTTCTTACTTAGCTTGTCTTTGATTTACTTTCTTATAGGTAGTCATGTTGAACCAAAGATGAAGACTGCAAGTTATTAGACCAAAATTTGTTCTAACTTGTTTGGTTGATTGATTAGGTTTGCTTTAGTGGTATTTCAAGGGAAAAGGGAATTCTCAAATTTTATATCTCCCACGTGTTCCACGTTTACGTTTGCTTAGGGACAAGCAAACATTCAAGTCTACGGATTTTGATCATCTTGTTTCCGTAAATGATTCTCGCATGATTTTAGATATGTTTATGACGATAGTTGCGATGTTTACGTGTGATTTTGTATCCATTTTACTTGTTTTCATGTTTTCATGTTCTTATAGGTTTTTATGTGTATTTAGTTTGTTTCGGAGCTAAAGAACATACACGGGACAAAGTACAAGCAATGGAGACTATAACGGAACAAACGGGACGAGAAACGAGCAAGGGATGCAACTTGACACGAGGAGACAAGGCCCCCCACGGGGTGTCTTCCTTAGCCCGCGCGCGGTGGTGTTCCAAAAGTTGTTGCCCGAGTCGTGCTAGCCCTTAGCACGCACGGGTCATGGAGAAAATGAGGAGCCCGCACGGGTTGCCTCCCTAGCTCGCGCGAGGCATGCCTATAACAATTTCCCTAGAATGTCTCAAATGGGGAATTTGTATAAAAAGGGGCCCCAAATTGAGTTCAGAAGGAAGGAACCATAGAGGAGAACCCTATGAGGGTACAAAGCATCCATCAATCCATTCAAGAGCCCTATTTGATGGGAGATACAACAAGGAGTCGGAAATTGATTCGGGATCATCTCTTATTTGATATTTCTATGCTCCTTACTCTACTGATTTCATTTATGATGTTTAGACTCATGATTGAGTAGTAGATTTGTTCTAGGAGAAGGGATTAGCCCATGCCTTTCCCGAAACCTTCGTTGATTTATTTTTGATTGCATCTCCCAGTTTCGTTTATTTATTCTTTGTCTGAGCGCTTATTGTCTTGTGTTTACAAAGGCCACGTAAATGCATGTGTTGAGGATTAGGAGAAGGACTGAAAGGTGAATTCTAGTCCTAGAAGATCAAGCTTAGAACAACCAAGACTAGGTCACAAAAGTGGAGTAGTAATGGTTTAGGATTGAATAGCGCGAATCATGAATCATAATGGGGTTTAGTTGGGGTGTCAGCCACGAAAGCAGGGGATGACTCAATCTAGCCACGATCCTATGCCTTGAGAGAGGGTAGGTTCTACATTAGGATCGTCCGCCTTAAATATCTTGATAGGGAATGCACGATTAGATAGATCGGAGATAGGTTTCAGAGGCTATGTGGTGAAACCGGATTCTAGGAGTTTGTCTCTTTGTTTAGAACTCACTTATCCATTGCATCATCATCATATTTGCATTTCACCATCCTCATTCTTTCGCAGCAAGCTTTGGTTCTAGTTTTTATTCTTAGATCTTGTTACATTAGTCCTCGTTAGATCGACATCTTAACTACTACACACGTGCCGTGCACTTGCGGGTAGTCATAGGTTAATTTGTTAACTTGACACACATAAATTATCACAAAAACGCGTAACGCTCGGATATCATCTAGTGTATATAATGATAGAGTAAAAGATAATCAAATTTTTCTATTCTATTTCTCTAGCAATCTTCCAATTTTCCCCATATATCTTTCTATAGATTTATTCAATATAAAAATATAAAATCAAATTTATATGAATGTCTATCTTAAATATTTATATTTCTCTACCATATATATATATATAGCATATACTCTTGTTTATTACATCTTTATGGTACTGTTTGCATTGCGATAGATAAATGCAAAAGACACTAAACTAAAGTTCATAACGTCTACTATTTATTCACAAGTCGTATTGCTATAATTATGGAGGCATTATTACGATATTAAATTCAATGAACTATTTAAGTTGCCAACGAGATTGCGTAAAACAATATTCGACAACTCACAAGGTTGGCGAACACTCAACGCTTATTCTTGAATCAGCGCAAAATCAAAGATTTGAAATATAAGGACAGGGAAGAACGAAGGACTTTCAGACTTGATATCAGTTTTGTCTATAGGCTACGTAATCGGCTAAGGCCACTAAAGGAGCCACCTTCTCCGGATCAAACCCTTGAAGCTGTTCCATTGCTTCTCTCTTCACTTTTTCCGTGAACTCGATTGATTTCTCAAGACCCATCAGTTTTGGATATGTCAGCTTGTCAGAGATCTCATCTTGTCCTGCGTTCTTCCCCAGTTCTTGTGTCGATTTTGTCACGTCGAGGATATCGTCCACCACCTGGAACATTAGGCCGACGTTTCTTGCGAACTTTCTAAGTTTCTCGATCTGTTCATCTGATCCACCTCCCATTATCGCCCCAAGAACCACAGAGAGTTCTAGCAATACTCCTGTCTTGTGGACGTGGATGAACTCTAGACGTTCCAAGCCTACGTCCTCTGGATTCAGCCCTTGGCTACTCAGATCCATCCCTTGTCCTGCAACCAACCCTTCTGTTCCACAGGCCTTCACCAGTTCTATTATCGCACGTATCATCCTCTCGGGGGCTATGCCCTGTGAGGCGACTATCATGTGCTCTAACGCCAAACTGTGAAACGCATCACCAGCCAGAACGCTGGTGCCTTCTCCAAATACCTTGTTGCAAGAAAGATTCAAAATTAGTATCATCTTTATCAATTCATTAGTTGATAGGTTTATTGGTTACTCTCTAAATCTCTATTGTCTTTAAAGGCCAATATGATATTGGAAATATCCAAATAAATTATTGATTTGTAGTTTGGTCTCCAAATAAACCTTATCGTGTATTAAGTGTACAAATTATTTTTTTAACTTTTTTTAAACTATTTATAATGGTTAAACCGGTAATTTTTGAATTGAAATGTGATGGGTTCCATTAGAACTAGTGACCTGCCACTGAGCCATAGCCACCGGACTAATAAGATCTTTAATCACATTAAATGTGGTTGTATCTAGAACTCAAAGAATATCATTCAAAGTACAAGAATTGTTTTTTTTTTCTTTTTTTAGTTAAGACTTCGTTACTTAATTATCCATATCTGACCTTGTGATTGGTGGGTTTTCCGCGGCGAAGTTCTGCGTTGTCCATGCATGGTAGGTCGTCATGTATGAGGCAAGACGTGTGAATCATCTCGATCGCGCAGGCTGTAGGCATGGCGGTAGCCTCGTCGCCCCCAACGAGCTCACAAGCTGCGATGCAAAGAACAGGCCTCACGCGCTTCCCGCCTGCGAGCAACGAGTATCGCATCGCCTCATGGATCTTAAGGGGCTCCTTGAGCGGGACAATGGCGTCCAGAGCCTTGTTGACAGATTCAGCCTTGCTCAGCATGTAATACCAGAAATCGAAGGAGGATTTGCCCATCTCTTCGACAGTATGGTGAACAGAGGAGAGGCACGAAACCGCGAGTTTTGGGCGGAGAGTGATGGGTATGGATATGGGTCTTCTTGGTATCGACAGGACGGTGCATGATGTGAAGTTAATACAGGAACTTAGATTCAGATAAGCCATTTGGTAATTCTTATCTGGATTTGAAGCCATTAAAATGGGTCAGTCCAATATATAGAGTTTTCGAGGGAACGTGCCAATGGATGAATTTTGAAGGAACCATTTGTTTTAAAACTCCACAACTTGTGGCGAGCTCTCGAGGTCTGACTATATTTATCTATAAACCATAGTTGGACCCGTGTGAGAAAAGCAATCATGGTTACTATTGGATATGCAGACCTTGAATGAACCCAGTGGATGTCATCCTTCGTAGGCATCATTTTGAAACATTGTCTTGAATGGACATCTTAATATTCTATATTTCCTAGAATTTGTTATTATTTCTATTAATTCTTCTTATTTATAGTTGAATTGTTAAATTATACATATTATAAATAGTTTTTAATATATTTAATAGGTTAAAAAATGATTTATTTTCTTTAATTGATTTTGATTTTAAATACTATCAGACCAACATTTTCAATCTTATTGAATTTTCCCTTTTCCGATGAATCGAGTTTTCATTGGCGACCATATGCCGATCTTTGTTCATTATCTTCATCCATTTCCGGCGACCATACCATATCACTACCCATTGAACATGGAGAATATCAAGGATACCCTCGTAGGGCTTCCTTGCTTCACATATACCCTCGTAAACATAATTATTAAATAGAAAAAATGGAGAAAAGAAAAATTTGCCCTTAATTTGTGCATGTGAAAACACACATGTTTTGACAGTTTTTCGAAATGAAAAACTGTTTCAACGTTGAGAGCAAGGAGCGAAAGGAGATTTCGAAGTTGAGAGCAAGGATCAAGTTCAAAGTAAGTAAGAAGGAAATTTCAAAGTTGAGACCAAGAAAATTTTGACGTGAGGGAATTTTGAAGTTGAAACCAAGAAAATTTTGAAGTGAGAAAGAAATGGAAATCTTCAATGGTGTCTGTAAGTGGATCGATTTCTAGAGTTTTACGTTGCATATGAAATACATTAGAGATCACAATGTTGAAAGCGAAATTGTTTGTTGATTTTAAATGGGTGTAAGTCTCAATGAGTCGCTTGAGTCTCAGTGAGTTGCTTGAGTCTCGGTGAGTCGCTTGAGTCGAAGATGGTCAGGAGTCTCAGGGAGTCACTTGAGACTCATAACCCTCTTCGACTCAAACGACTCATTGGGTCTTAGGGGTCGCTTGAGTCACAAGGGTTGTTTAAGTCTCATTGAGTCGCTTGAGTCGAAAAGGGTCAAGAGTCTTAGTGAGTCGCTTGAGACTCATAACCCTCTTCGACTCAAGAGACTCATTGGGTCGTAAGGGTCAAGACACTTGAGTCGTATGGCCCGCTTGAGTCGCGAGGGTCGCTTGAGTCGCATGGCTCGCTTAAATCGCAAGGGTCGCTTAAATCGCAAGGGTCGCTTGAGTAGATAAAAGTCTAATGTATTCTCAATTGGTCATTTTGTAGGTGCCACCAACGGCAAGTTTCTTTATTAATTCAAGCACATGGATAGAAAGCCGAAGATCGCCACCAAGTACTATCCTCACGAGACAATAAAGAAGTTGAAAGGAATCTTAGATGAATACGAGTTGCATTACTTCAACAAGGAATCACAATTTAGGTATTTATTCTATTTCCAATGTGACTCCATATTGACGAATGTTCAAATTTCTGTGCTATTAAATAACTTTGTGATTGTACGAAACAAGAAGCAAACGTGGTTTGTCATAAATGGTGTTCCCATCCGGTACTCCATATTGGAGCATGCACTAATTACCAGATTGAATTGCGACACAATCCCAGAGGATGGGAGTCCAAAAGGGGTGATACATTCAAGCTGAAGAATTTCGGCCGTGGAAAGGTGATCGTCGCACAAGTGAGTGAAAAACTTGTGAAGGCGAATAATTCAACCGACCGGACGAGGTTGGAAACTTTGATGTTGTTGTTGCAAATTCAGGATCACAAGCCTTCATCAGACATTTTTATGAGCCATGATATAATTGATATGGATGATGACTTGGAATTTTGTGAAGTCTTTCCATGGGGGCTTTACACATTCGAGAAATTTGTGGATACTTATCACAAGCACGTTAGTGGGGAATCACCGAAACCAAAATCGCATTGTGGCAAATTCATGATACCACTAATAGAAAAGGTTGATTCCTTACCTTGGGCTTTTTCGACTTTCAGGGCTATTTCAAAGCTATGGTATTTCAGAGCTTTGTACGCAAAGTTATGGTATTTCAAAGCCCGTCGTACAATTTATTGTTATAGTCGTCTAATCACGTGAAAACAAAAACAAAAAGTAGAAAATGGGTGCAGCACGAGACACAAACACAAATAGGAAATAGGAAGAAAAATGAATATCCGAAACACAAACGAATGCAAGCGGCGTATTGACAAGAAATGCCATTCGTATCCTAAGAAACTCGAAAAAGGCATCTCCCGGCTCTAAAAATCCATCGTATCGACCTAAATAAAGGATTTTGAGCTCAAAGGGTCGTGCTGCCTTCAGAATCTCGGGGCGTCGTTTATCTCGAAAAGATGAATGAGATGTGAAAAAATCATGTAATTCGGAGCTTCATACGCAAAGTTATGGTATTTCAAAGCCCGTCTTACAATTCATTGTTGTAGTGGTCTAATCACGTGAAAAAAAATATGAAAAGTAGAAAAGGGGTGCAAAACGAGAGAGAAATGCAAATAAGAAAAAGGAAGCAAAATGAATATCCGAGAGAAAAACGTAACGCAAGCGGCGTATTGACAAGAAATGACATTCGTATCCTAAAAAACTCGCAAAGCGCATCTCCCAGCTCAAAAAATTTATCCTATCGACCTAAGTAAAGGATTTTGAACTCGAGAAAAGGGTCGGGCTGCCTTCAGCAGCTTGGGGCGTCGTTTATTTAAAAAAGATGAATGAGATGCGAAAAAATCATGTTATTTGGAGCTTCTACGCAAAGTTATGGTATTTCAAAGCCCGTCGTACAATTCATTGTTGTAGTCGACTAATCATGTGACAACAAAAATAAAAAGCGGAAAAGCGGTGCAAACCGAGAATCAAACGTAAATATGAAATAGGTAGCAAAAGGAATATCCAAGAGACAAAGGCAACGCAAGCGGAGTATTCACAAGAAATGACATTTGTTCCTAAGAAACTCGAAAATGGCATCTCCTGGCTCTAAAAATCCAACATAATGACCTAAATAAAAGATTTTGAGCTCGAAAATGGGGTTGGGGTGCCTTCAGCAACCCGAGACTTCGTTTATCTCGAAGCTTCATACGCAAAGTTATGGTATTTCAAAGCTCGTCGTACAATTCATTGTTGTAGTCGACTAATCATGTGAAAAAAAGTGGAAAAGCGGTGCAACATGATAGACAAACGCAAGTGGGAAATAGGAACAAAAAGGAATATCTGAGAGACAAACGCAACGCAAGTGGCGTATGGATAAGTCATGACATTTTTATCCTAAGAAACTCGAAAAGGACATCTCCCGGATCTCTAAAAATCCAACTTATCGACCTAAATAAAAGATTTTTAAACTCGAAAACGGGTTTGGGCTGCCTTTTGCAACCCGCGACATCGTTTATCTAAAAACGATTATTGATATGTGAAAAAATCATGTAATTCGGAGCTTCGAACGTAAAGTTATGGTATTTCAAAGCCTTTCGTACAATTCATGTTGTAGTCGTCTAATAACGTGAAAACAAAAACAAAAAGCGGAAAAGGGGTGCAACACGAGCGACAAACGCAAATAGGAAATAGGAAGCAAAAGGAATATACGAGAGACAAACGCAACACAAGCGGCGTATTTACAAAAAATGACATTCGTATACTAAGAAACTCGAGGTATCATTATCTTGAAAAGATGAATGCGATGTGAAAACATCTTGTAGTTCGGAGGTTCGTACGCAAAGTTATGATATTTCAAAGCCCGCCGTACAATTCAATGTTGTAGTCGTCTATTCACAAGAAAACAAAAACAAAAGGCGGAAAAGGGGTGCACACGAGAGATAACGCAAATAGGTAATAGGAAGAAAAAGCAATATCCGAGAGATAAAGGCAATGCAAGCGGTGCATTGACAAGAAATGACATTCGTATCCTAAGAAACTCGAAAAGGGCATCTCCCAGCTCTAAAATCCAACGTATAAACCTAAATAAAGGATTTTGAGCTAAAAAACGGGGCCAAGCTGCCTTCAGCAGCTCAAGGTGTCGTTTACCTCAAAAAGACAAATGAGATGTGAAACAAATCATGTAATTCGGAGCTTCGTATGCAAAGTTTTGGTATTTCAAAGCCCGCTGTACAATTTATTGTTGTAGTCGACTAATTACATGAAAATAAAAATAAAAAGCGGAAAAGGGGTGCAACACGAGAGACAAATGCAAACAGGAAATATGAAGCAAAATGAATATCCGAGAGACAAACGAAATATCAGCGACGTATTGACAAGAAATGACATTCGTATCCCTAGAAACTCTAAAAGGGCATCTCCCGGCTCTAAAAATCCAACGTATTGGCCTAAATAAAGGATTTTGAGCTCGAAAACGGGGTCGAGCTGCCTTCAGGAGCACGAGGCATCGTTTATCTTGAAAAGATGAATAAGATGTAAAAAAATCATGTAATTCGAAGCTTCGTATGCAATGTATGGTATTTCAAAGCCCGCCATACAATTCATTGTTTAGCCGTCTAATCACGTGAAAACAAAAACAAAAAAAAAGGATGCACACGAGAGACAAATGCAAATAGGAAATAGAAAGCAAAACAAATACCCGAGAGACAAAGGCAACACAAGCGCATATTGACAAGAAATGACATTTGTATCCTAAGAAACTTGAAAAGGGCATCTCCCGGCTATAAAAATCCAACGTATCGACATAAATAAAGGATTTAGAGCTAAAAAAAGGGGTCAGGCTGCCTTCAACAGCCCAAGGCATCGTTTACCTCGAAAAGACGAATGAGATGTGGAAAAAATCATGTAATCGTAGGTTCGTATGCAAAGTTATGGTATTTCAAAAACCGCTGTACAATCCATTGTTGTAGTCGTCTAATCACGTGAAAACATATAAAAGCGGAAAAGGGGTGCAACAAGTGAGACAAACACAAATAGGAAATACGAAGCAAAATGAATATCCGAGAGACAAACGCAACACAAGCAGCTTATTGACAAGAAATGACATTCGTATCCTAAGAAACTCGAAAAAGGCATCTCCCGAATCTAAAAATCCAATGTATCGATCTAAATAAAGCATTTTGAGCTAAAAAACAGGGTTGGGCTGCCTTCAGCAGCTCAAGGCGTTGTTTATCTCGAAAAGATGAACGAGATGTGAAAAAATCATGTAATTCGAAGCTTCGTATGCAAAGTTACGGTATTTCAAAGGCCACCGTACAATTCATTGTTGTAGTTGTCTATTCACGTGAAAACAAAAAAAAAAAAGCAGAAAAGGGGTGCAACACGAGAGACAAATGCAAATAGGAAATAGGAATCAAAAGATATATCCGAGAGACAAAGGCAACACAAGCGCATATTGACAAGAAATGCCAATCGTATCCTAAAAAACTCGAAAATGGCATCTCCCGGCTCTAAAAATCAATCGTATCGACCTAAATAAAGGATTTTGAGCTAAAAAACAGGGTCAGACTGCCTTCAGTAGCTAAAAGGAATTCTTTATCTCGAAAGATGCATGAGATGTGAAAAAATCATGTAATTCGGAGCTTCGTACCCAAAGTTATGGTATTCCCGCTGTAGAATTCATTGTTGTAGTCGTCTATTCACGTGAAAACAAAAACAAAAGCGGAAAAGGGGTGCGACACGAGAGTTAAATGCAAATAGGAAATAGGAAGCAAAATGAATATCCGAGAGACAAACGCAATGCAAGCGGCGTTTTGACAAGAAATGACATTCGTATCCTAAGAAACTTTAAAAGGGCATCTCTCGACTTTAAAAAACCAACATATTGACCTAAATAATGGATTTCGAGCTCGAAAATGGGGTCGGGCTGGCTTTAGGAGCACGAGGTATCGTTTTTATTGAAAAGATGAATGAGATGTGAACAAATCATGTAATTCGAAGCGTCGTACGCAAAGTAATGCTATTTCAAAGCTCGCCGTACAATTCATTGTTGTAGTCGTCTAATCACGTGAAAAAAAAACAAAAAGCGGCAAAAGGGTGCACACAAGAGACAAATGCAAATAGGAAATAGGAAGCTAAAGCAATATCCGAGAGACAAAGGCAACACAACTGCGTATTGACACGAAATGACATTCGTATCCTAAGAAACTCGAAAAGGGCATTTCCCGGCTCTAAAAATCCAATGTACCGACCTTAATAAAAGATTTTGAGCTCAAAAACGGGGTCGAGCTGCCTTCAGCTTCCCGAGGCATCGTTTATCTCGAAAAGATGAATGAGATGTGAAAAAATCATGAAATTCGAAGCTTCATACGCAAAGTTATGGTATTTCAAAGCCCATCATATGATTCATTGTTGTAGTCGTCTAATCACGTGAAAACAAAAACAAAAAGCGGAAAAGGGGTGCAACACGAGAGATAATAGCAATAAGGAAATATGAAGCAAAAGGAATATATGAGAGACAAACGCAACACTAGCGGCGTATTGACAAGAAATGACATTCGTATCCTAAGAAACTCGAAAAGGGCATCTGCCGGCTCTAAAAATCTAACGTATCTAAATAAAGAATTTTGAGCTTGAAAACGGGGTCAGGCTACCTTCAGCATCCAAGGGTGTATGTTATCTTGAAAAGATGAATGAGATGTGAAAAAAATCATATAATTCGGAGCTTCGTACACAGAATAATAATGGTATTTCAAAGCCCATTGTACAATTCATTGTTGTAGTCGACTAATCATGTGAAAAAAAAAACAAAAAGCGGAAAAGGGGTGCAACACGAGAGACAAACCCAAATACGAAATAGGAAGCAAAAGGAATACCCGAGAGACAAACGCAATGCAAGCGGCGTATTGATAACAAATGACATTCATATTCTAAGAAACTCGAAAAGGGCATCTCCCGGCTATAAAGATATAATGTATCGACCTAAATAAAAGCTTTTGAGCTTGAAAACGGGGTCAGGCTGCCTTCAGCAACCCGGGGTGCCGTTTATCTCGAAAAGATGAATGAGACGTGAAAAAATCATGTTATTTGGAGCTTCGTACGCAAAGTTATTGTATTTCAGAGTCTGTCGTACATTTCATTGTTGTAGTCGAGTAATAATGGGAAAACAAAAATAAAAAGCGGAAAAGGGGTGCAACACGAGAGACAAACGCAAATAGAAATAAGGAAGCAAAAGGAATATCCGAGAGAAAAACGCAACGCAAGCGGCGTATTGATAAGAAATGACATTTTTTCCGTAGAAACTCGAAAAGGGCATCTCCCGACTCTAAAAATCCAACGTAACAACCTAAATACAAGATTTTGAGATCGAAAATAGGGTTAAGGTTCCTTCAGCAACCCCGGGCGTCGTTTATCTCGAAAATAATGAGTGATATATGATGTGTGGGATCAGAGTTTTATTTATTTCCAAGACCACTGTACCGCAAGTATACGGTTCGTGTAGTACTAGGGTCGAACTCTGGGGACTAAGTGCAGCTTTAGAACTAAGATATCTCGAGAAGAAGATCGATCAATGGATGTGTAGTGAACTAGAAAATACAGATAAGGATGACGAAGCTAGACTAAGCAATGAAAAGTATCTTGGGTGTCGGGAATACCGGAACATGCAATGGATGTTTCTATGGATCATGAAATTCGGTTTCTGTCAATCGATGGGGAACTAATATCTAATCCTCTACCTAGGAAATCAACGTTGCTCACCTTCCGATGTAGCGCGGAATGTCTAGATGCATGAAGAACAGTAGGGAACTCTACCCTAATGCTAGAAATGACTTGGTGTAAGCCTAAGTCTCCTACCTAGGAAATCAACGTTACCCATATCCCTATGTGGTGCGGAACTTCTAGATTCATGACGAACGATGGGGAATTCAACCTCTAGTATCGGATGGGAACTCGACCTCTATAAACGGAAATGACTTGACGTAAGCCTAAATCCTCAATCTAGGAAATCAACGACACTCATATCCCTATGTAGTGCGGAACTTCTAGATGCATTAAGAACAATGGGAATTCTACCTCGATAATTACCGTTCCTAAATAGATTAATCGACCGGTCTCATTAATCTAATTTATTTGAAGGTTCATTCATGAGACTCAAATCTGACTCTTCCAAGCCTAGATGAATCTCTAATCTTCATCAAACGTGCCTAATCTCAGTAGAATAGATCTAGTCTTATCCAAACTTGAAATAAACAACGTATGAAGGCATTAAGCGCAAATCTATAACCTATCAAACCATTCAACTGAAAAAACCGAAAATCAAGCATTAATAACTCAAAACATCCATTACAATGACATCCCTAACCCATGACAACAAATACTCAGAATACATAGAGAAGCAAACAAAAACGAAGTAGATGTTCGACTCCCCTATCATCCCGAGTGTTGGCCTCAGATGAATCCTTCAGAATGTCCAAAGCCTTCAATCCGTGTTCTCTCCTCTTTTTTGTGTGTCTCTAGGTGTCCTCTTAGGTCTGTGCTTCGTCCCCTAGCCCTAGATGGCTTCAAGTTTCCTTTAATTTCCCGTTCAAACCTTCAAAAAAGGTTGTTCCGGATTAGGCGGCCCGCTCGGGCACAACCTGTACCCGCTCGTGCAGCACCCATGCCCGCTCATGCACCACTTCCAGCCTGGTCGGGGTCCCATGCCCGCGTGGGTTCACTACCAGCCCGAGTCAGGCTGGTTCTCGGTGTTTTTCTGCTCCAATTTACAGCCCGATCGGGTGCACATACACATCCCGAGCGGGCACACATGCCATTGCTGTTTCAGATCCTTTTGCTCGAGGTTTGAGTGTTCCGTTTGCTTCCATGGCCGTGCCCATGAGGTATCTTGTCATTTTGTCATGTTTTCGGGATGGACTTGCCGTAATCTTTCGTGTCTGCTTCAAGTCTTCGTTTCCTACGCAAAACACGAAATAGTAGATAAAAGCCTCGAATAACTCAAATAATCAGTAAAGTCCATGAAATCTAATCAAAACTAAACCTAAAAAACATGTAAATACTACGACGGATAACATGTTATCAAACTCCCCCAGACTTAACCTTTGCTCGTCCTCGAGTAAATCTAGAGTCGAGTACCAGAAGAGTAAAACAACAATGGATACTAGCACGAAAACTTCGAAGGATTAGCCATCATGCTAAACAACGCGTCACATGAACGCAAGCCTAAGCGCATCTAGTTCAGACTTCAATCAACTGAAAGTCATGAGCCATGCAATCCGACCAATGACCTAAGTCTAATCCATACTCCTAGACAACGTCCAAGCGATCTCCATACCAATTTCCTAAGCTCGGGATATCATTAAACTCATATTCTCGTTCTTATTCTCTTTTTCTTTTCTTTTTGTTTTTTTCTTTTTTTTGTATAGATCCACGCTTGGTTCCTAGGACGTCGAAGTCGAAGAGGGATGGCTTTCTACGTAGATCTAGGCTGCCTATAGCACACTCATAAGGTCTTGTAACCTTAGCGGAGTGAAGAGGTGCGTCATTGAAGAACTTTTTTT
>CM071872.1:6208692-6236710 GCA_036759665.1 Gynandropsis gynandra | reverse complement strand
ATTTTCATTGCTTAGGAAATAATGATGTGTTGCTAGACACCGCTCATTATTTGTGATCAACGCAATGAGTCGCACACAAAGACGAAGAATGTAGTTCATGTATTTGGGCCAATCCTATTATTAATAGGATTGAGAATAATTCGAGTTATTAGGGCCATTTATAATTGAATTGTGAATTCAATTTAATTGGGCCTAATTCGGCCCATTAGGATTAATTGGGCAAAACCCTAATTAAGGTTTTAAGTTAGGGTTAAACCAAATTTTCCCTATAAATATAGTGTTTAAGCTATGTTCTCAATGAGACAAAAAACAAAAAAAGGCAAAGACACTTCGTGTAATATAATCTAGAGGCCGAAATCCTAGTCTAGGAACTAGGTTTTTCGACTTTGTCCAGTTCTCCTTCGTCCGTGTGGATACCAACAGAGGCAGTAGCGATTCGCTGCTGCTCGTGACTCACAAATCCGAGCATTAGAACACACCAAGGTTTGTGCTAAGAAACACTAATCAAATCTGTCTCCAAATCAGATCTCACCAACGGGAAAATCGAGAAAAACTCAATGTTTCCGCTGAGTGTTTTCCTCTCGGTTTCCCTGCATTGGTATCAGAGCCTCTCTTCGGAGATCCTGATTGTCTTTCCTGTCATAAGCATGAATCATTTTCATTCTAGATATGTGATTTGTTTGACAAGATCCGTGATATGCATGTATACTTCGTGTAAATCTGAGTTATGCATGTCTAGATCTTTGATATGTATGTTGATTTGCTAGATATATCATATGCATGATTGTTTCGTATAGATCTATCATATGAATGATTGGTTCGTGCTAGATCTACGATATGCATGTCGATATGTATGAAATATCTGGAAAGTAAGAAATATGGAAAATTCACATAAAATCAATATGATTGAATCTGTGATATGCATGAAGAATCAGGAAATTAATAAATATGGAAAATTCACATAAAATCAACATGATTGAATATGTGATATGCATGAAGAATGAGGAAAGTAAGAAATATGGAAAGTGAATCTGTGATATGCATGAAAATCTGGAAAGTAAGAAATATGGAAAATTCACAAAAAATCAATATGATTGAATCTGTGATATGAATGAAAATCAGGAAAGCAAGAAACATGGATAATGAATCTGTCATAGGCATAAATATCTAGAAAGTAAGAAATATGGAAAATTCACATAAAATCAATATGATTGAATATGTGATATGCATGAAGAATCGGGAAAGTAAGAAACATAGAAAGTGAATCTGTGATATGTATGAAAATCAGGAAAGTAAGAAACATGGAAAGTGAATCTGTGATATGCATGAAAATCTGGAAAATAAGAAATATGGAAAAATCACATAAAATCAATATGGTTGAATCTGTGATATGCATGAAGAATCGAGAAAGTAATACATATGGAAAATTCACATAAAATCAATATGATTGAATCAAAAACCCGTGTTGTCGTTTATCTCGAATAGATGAATGAGATGTGAACAAATCATATAATTCGGAGCTTCGTATGGAAAGTTGTTGTATTTCAAAGCTCATTGTACAATTCATTGTTGTAGTCGTCTAATCACGTGAAAACAAAAACAAAAAGCGGAAAATGGGTGCAACACGAGAGATAAACGCAAATAGGAAATAGGAAGCAAAATGATATCCAAGAGACTGATGTGGTAAATCTCGAGTAATAAAATACCTCGACTAATGCTTCCGCAAGAATACGGATCGTGTAGTGCCAAGGTTAAACACGAGGAATCGATGCAACTCTACAGCTAGTAACTAGTGAACATGACGGTAAAATTCAATAAGTGTGTATAATGCGAATGAAACTAAACTATCTAATTAACGAGATAAACTCAATAGACTAAACACTACAGGTTTCGAGAGATGCACGTAAATGCAATGAAGTGCTGACAAAGATCATGGTTATGAATATAATCACTTAATCGTGGATTCAAGCTCTTTCCTAGGGAATGACTCTTCCGATGCCTAATCCCACTATCTAACATGCGTGCTACCAATCTTCCAATTGCGTAATCTCACATGCATTGAGTCTGCTATCCTAATTCCTAAGTCCAATTAACCGACCGGTCAAGGTTCTAAATAAATTGAGACCTCATATCATGGATACATTCCAAAGTTCTATTCAACTTCCAATGCAACCAAAATTTTGTGATCATTCATTCAAACGGTCAATAAGAACAAAAGCGTTAAGAACAAGTGCTTGGAAATATAATGATCGAAACAAAACAAATAATGAATGGTATGTTGGGAGATATAAGTTCTTGGGATTGAAGCCTAAGGGGAGGAATACTGTTGGAGTATGCTCTAGAGACCAATCATTTGGATGATTCTTATTTGAGTATTTCTGATGTATCATGACATTTTATATAAAATGGCATTTTATTATTTCATTTCATTTACTGTGTGCGTATATAAATAGATGAAATAATATCCTTAGAAATATAATCTAAGATATTCTTAAAACATCCCTAGTTGAGCATCATTGAGAATAACAATATCAATGTTGCATTAAGACTAGTATGAATACATTGATATGAGATATCAATTTAACACATAGATACATGTTAGAGAACAATGTACTGGATGATCCTGCCATGAGAGTGCTACATGAATTGTTGTATGAGTATCATTGCAATTCTCATAGTGATTATGGTATATATATAACCCTATGACTTTAGATCGCCAGAGATCGTAACATAAGAAATTGCATGCTTTGACACTATCAAACATCACTCGTAAATGGGTGGACGAACAAGATAGTGATTGGGTATGCAATCAGTTTATGTAGTAAGATGTTGGTTGATTGAGATAAGGATTTGTGTCTCCTATATAACATGAGTGATGTCACGAGCTCATAGATTGAATTAGATGAGTATGATACGTTCCATGACTCATGTTCAATCTTGGCATCAAAGACAAAAGGATTCATACACATAAATCACGAGATTGGTAATGTCGAGTCACATACATTTTCATTGCTTAGGAAATAATGATGTGTTGCTAGATACCGCTCATTATTTGTGATCAACGCAATGAGTCGCACACAAAGACGAATGTATTTGGACATGTATTTGGGCGAATCCTATTATTAATAGGATTGAGAATAATTCGAGTTATTAGGGCCATTTCTAATTGAATTGTGAATTCAATTTAATTGGGCCTAATTCGGCCGATTAGGATTAATTGGGCAAAACCCTAATTAATGTTTTAAGTTAGGTTTAAACTAATTTTCCCTATAAATAAAATGTTTAAGCTATGTTCTCAATGAGACATAAAACAAAAAAGGCAAAGGCACTTCGTGCAATATAATCTAGATGCCGAAATCCTAGTCTAGGAACTAGGTTTTTCGACTTTGTCCAGTTCTCCTTCGTCCGTGTGGATACCAACAGAGGCAGTAGCGATTCTCTGCTGCTCGTGACTCACAAATGCAAGCATTAGAACACGCCAAGGTTTGCGCTAAGAAACACTAATCAAATCTGTCTCCAAATCAGATCTCAGCAACAGGAAAATCGAGAAAAACTCTATGGAAACACTAATCAAATCTGTCTCCAAATCAGATCTCACCAACGGGAAAATCGAGAAAAACTCAATGTTTCCGCTGAGTGTTTTCCTCTCGGTTTCCCTGCATTGGTATCAGAGCCTCTCTTCGGAGATCCTGATTGTCTTTCCTGTCATAAGCATTATTCATTTTCATTCTAGATATGTGATTTGTTTGACAAGATCCATGATATGCATGTATACTTCGTGTAAATCTGAGTTATGCATGTCTAGATCTTTGATATGCATGTTGATTTGCTAGATATATCATATGCATGATTGTTTCGTATAGATCTATCATATGAATGATTGGTTCGTGCTAGATCTATGATATGCATGTCGATACGTATGAAATATCTGGAAAGTAAGAAATATGGAAAATTCACATAAAATCAATATGAATGAATCTGTGATATGCATGAAGAATCGGGAAATTAATAAATATGGAAAATTCAAATAAAATCGATATGATTGAATATGTGATATGCGTGATGAATGAGGAAAGTAAGAAACATGGAAAGTGAATCTGTGATATGCATGAAAATCTGGAAAGTAAAAAATATGGAAAATTCACATAAAGTCAATATGATTGAATCTGTGATATGAATGAAAATCAGGAAAGTAAGAAACATGGATAGTGAATCTGTCATAGGCATAAAAATCTAGAAAGTAAGAAATATGGAAAATTCACATAAAATCAATATGATTGAATATGTGATATGCATGAAGAATCGGGAAAGTAAGAAACATAGAAAGTGAATCTGTGATATGCATGAAAATCAAGAAAGTAAGAAACATGGAAAGTGGATCTGTGATATGCATGAAAATCTGGAAAATAAGAAATATGGAAAAATCACATAAAATCAATATGGTTGAATCTGTGATATGCATGAAGAATCGAGAAAGTAATACATATGGAAAATGCACATAAAATCAATATGATTGAATCTAATCCGTGATATGCATGAAGAATCGGGAAAGTAATAAATATGGAAAATTCACATAAAATCGATATGATTGAATATGTGATATGCATTAAGAATCAGGAAAGTAACAAACATGGAAAATTCACATAAAATCGATATGATTGATTTTCGATGATGTTTTTCCACGGAGGGAAAGTGAAAATTTTGAGAAAATTCTTCGCTGATGGGGCGTTACCACGCACCCCGCAAGGGGGTGACCTAGGTTAGCGGTTGTTAAATCTCTAAGACAGAATCTGTCGATTCTCGGTGAATCTGAATACAATGCAATATCTATCGATTCTCAATGAATCAAGATATGTGAATGCTCGTGATCAAATAAATTTTACCTAAGTCAGTTCTGACTAAGGACAAGAGGTTATATAATTATGCACTTTTATGAGTTGGCTCCCTCTTACCTTGGAACTACTTAGCTAACACTTATGGTAATCACTTGTATCGTAAATAATGGGATCTAACGACAGTATATCTCTGGTTGTTAGTTCTTTTCCTGACAAATTTTATGTTTTATGAAATATGTTTGATTTCGGTGAAAATCCCTCGTGTGATTAAGTCAAGTTAAATGCCTACCAATGAATAAGCACTCCTCAAGACTTAGATCGATGTGTGTAGATTTTTCAAATGAATAAGCACTTCTCAAGACTTAGATCGATGTGTGATGGTTGCGTCTTACTAGGATTGATGTGGCAATTGTGATATCCAATTGCTTATTTATGAGATAAAGTTGGGTGGATATTTATGAGATGCATTGGAACAAGGGTTGTTCACCTAACTATCCAAGAATTGCATGAGATGTAATGGACAAAGAGTTGTCTATCTAAATAACCAAATCTAGGGTGATTTACCAAAGTAAACTCTAGAGAAGGTGAAATATGGATCTTGGCCCACTAAGAAAGCTATGAATATTACTTTCCGAATTGATAGTGAGGGCTATTTATTCGCAAAATTTAGTGGGAGAATCATTTAATAAAGTCCATGTTAAAATGATTCTTTTCAATATACTTATATTCTGTGTATCTTTGTTTTAGGTCACCATGGCATCAAACACACACGTGTTGTCTTTGCAATCAATCCTTGAGAAGAATAAGCTGAATGGGACAAATTTCCTAGATTGGTATAGGAACTTGAGGATTGTCCTCAAACAAGAAAAGAAAATGTATATCTTTGAAGCCCTCTTACCTGAAGTGCCTTCAGCAAATGCTCCAAGGGTTGATAAGGATGTTTATAAGTGAACCGTGATGATTTCCTTGAGGTCAGCTGCCTTATGTTGTCACTCATGAACTCTGAGCTTCAGAAGCAATATGAGGAGATGGAAGCTTTCCTTATGATTGAACATCTTAAGGAGTTGTATCAAGAGCATGCTAGGCAAGAGAGGTTTCAAACCTCTAAGGCTTTATTTAGATGTGTTACGGCAGAGGGAACTTCTGTAGGACCTCATGTACTCAAAATAATTGGTATTTTGAGAGCCTTGAGAAAATGGTTTTCCCGATGGGCCTAGAGTTGGCCATGGACTTGTCTGCAATCGTTGCCAGAATCTTATGATCAATTCGTCTTGAACTATAACATGAACGCTTTTGATAAGTCTCTGGCACAATTACTGAACATATTAAGAACTGCTGAAGTAAACATCAAGTAGGCCAAGCCCAAAAATGTTCTGATGGTTCAGAATCACAAGGGCAAGGCCAAAGGCAAGAACAAAAGGGGTCAAAAGCCCAAGTTCAAGTCTGGTAAAGCCTTAAAGCCTAAAGGTGGGGTGGCTGAGAAAGGTGACTGCTTCCACTGTGGTAAGATCGGTCATTGGAAGAGGAACTGCTCAATGTATTTGGAAGAACTAAAGACCAAGAAGGGAAGTGTGACTTCTGCTTCAGGTATTTATGTTATAGAAGTCAACTTATCTACTTTTACTTCATGAGTATTAGATACCGGCTGTGGTTCTCACCTTTGTAATAACGTGCAGAAACTGAGAAGAAGTAGGTCATTGAAGAAAGGCGAAGTCGACGTGCGAGTTGGAAATGGAGTACAAGTTGTTGCATTAGCGATAGCGACTTATGTATTAACTTTGCCTACTGGGCTTGTTTTAGAACTTGAGAGTTGCCATTATGTGGCTACCATTACTAAGAATATTATTTCTATTTATTGTTTGGACAAGAAAGGTTTTTCATTTATAATAAAAGACAATTGTTGCTCTATTTATTTGAATGATATGGTATATGCTGTTGCACATTTGATGAATGGCCTTTATGTTCTGAACTTTGATATGCCTATATATAACGTGAATACTAAAAGGATTAGAACTAATGATTCTAATCCGACATTCGCTGGTACTGCCGCTTGGGCCATATAAACAAGAACAACATCTCTAAACTCCATAAAGATGGAATATTGGATTCATTTGACTTTGAATCATTTAAAACATGTAAATCTTGTTAAATGGGCAAGATGACGAAAGCCCCCTTTAAGGGACAATATGAAAAGGCAAGTGGTGTATTAGACCACATACATATAGATGTATGAGGACCTTTAAACACAAAAGCTAGAGGTGGTTTCTTGTAATTTATTACCTTTACTGATGAGTTTAGTAGATATGGATATGTGTACCTGATGAAACACAAATCTGAATCTTTTGAAAAGTTCAAAGAATTCAAAAATGAAGTACAAAACCACTTTGGCAAGAATATCAAGAAAATTCGATCAGATCGAGGAGGTGAATATATAGGCCCAGAATTTGTTGACTATCTAAAAGAGTGTGGGATTGTCTCAAACCTCACTCCACCATCTAAACCACAATGGAATGGTGTTTCTGAAAGGAGAAATCGAACTCTGCTAGACATGGTTCGGCCGATGATGAGTCAAATAGTTCTTCCACATTCGTTTTGGGGACATGCATTGGAAACGACTGCTTTTATATTAAACCGTGCTCCATCTAAGTCAGTTCAAAAGACACCATATGGAATATGGACTGGGAAACGTCCTAGTATGTCTTTTATGAAGATTGGGGATGTGAGGTTTATGTTAAACGTGAGACTTCTAAAAAATTCGACCCTAAATCAGATAAGTGTATTTTCGTGGAGTATCCTAAAAGAACTAAAGGATACTATTTCTACAAACCCTCAGAGCCCAACGTGGTTATTGCTCGCATAGGTGTTTTTCTAGAAAGAGAGTTTCTTTCTAGAAGAACTAGTGGGAATAATGTAGAACCTGAAGAAATTCAAGAACCACAAGAAAATATTGCTCACACTGAAATGGAAACTAAGGAGGCACCACTAGCAGTTGTGGAACCGAAACCACAATTAGTTGAGGAACCGAAACCACAAACTGATGTGGATACTGCTCATGATACACAAATTATGCATAGGTCTATAAGATCACATCGTGCACCACAAAGATATTGATTTCTGGTGACTCAAGATGGTGATGTAATGCTCATGGAAGATGATGAGCCTACGACCTACCAAGGGGCCATAACGAGCCAAGATTCTGAGAAATGGCTTGAGGTCATGAAATCCGAGATGGACTCCATGTATACAAACCAAGTATGGAATTTGGTTGATCTACCTGAAGGAGCGAGACCTATAGGTTGTAAATGGATTTTTCAAAAAGAAAACCGACATGGATAGTAATGTTCATACCTATAAACGGTGTTTGGTTGCAAAAGCTTTTAAACAAGTTCATGGTATAGACTATGATGAAAAATTTTCACCAGTTGCGGTGATCAAATCCATAAGAATTTTTCTTGCGAATAGTTGCATACCATGATTATGAAATCTGGCAAATGGATGTCAAAACAACTTTCCTTAATGGAACGCTTCTTGAGGATGTGTACATGACACAACCTGAAGCTTTTGTCGATCTAGAAATATGCTGATAAGGTCTGCAAGCTACAGTGATCCATTTATGGATTGCAGCAAGCTTCTCGGAGTTGGAATCTTCGTTTCGATGAAGTAATCAAAGGGTTTAGTTTCATCAAAAACGAAGATGAACCTTGTGTCTACAAGAAGGTTAGTGGTAGCACCATAGTTCTTCTTGTGTTCTATGTAGATGATATATTACTCATAGGAAACGATATCCCTACCTTGCAGTCTGTAAAGACTTGGTTAGGAAATTGTTTTTCTATGAAGGACTTAGGTGAAGCTACCTATATACAGGGTATAAAGATCTATAGAGATAGATCGAGGAAGCTGATTGGCCTAAGTCAAAGTACATACAAAGACAAAGTGCTAAAACATTTTAGCATGCAAGATTCTAATAAAAGAACTTTGCCTATGATAAGTGGCAAGTTTCTCTCTATACAACAATGTTCTACGACAAAAGAAGAGAGAGAACACATGAGTAAGATTCCATATGCATCTGCTATTGGATCTATCATGTACGCCATAATATGTACACGTCCCCGTATATCATATGCCTTAAGTATGACTAGTAGGCATCAAAGTGATCCCGGTGAAAGTCACTGGATCGCTGCGAAAAATATTCTTGAGTACTTGAGAAGTGCTAAGAATGCATTCTTGGTATTTGGAGGTGAAGAAGAGCTCGTTGTAATGGGTTACACTGATGCTAGCTTTGAAACCGACAAAGATGATTATCGATCACAATCTAGTTTTCTGTTTTGCCTTAATGGTGGTGCTGTGAGCTGGAAAAGTTCTAAACAAGCTACAATTGTTGATTCTACTATAGAGGCTGAGTACTTAGATGCATCAGAAGCAGCTAAAGAAGTGGTTTGGATCAAGAAGTTCATATCTGAACTTGGGGTGGTTCCTAGCATAGAAGATCCTATTGAGATCTATTGTGACAATAATGGCGCCATAGCACAGGCTAAGAACCCTAGATCACACCAAAGATCCAAACACATACTCAGACGCTTCCATCTCATTCGAGAAATCATGGAGAGAGGAGACATTAAGATATGCAGAGTACCAACAGATGACGATGTCACTGACCCTTTGACGAAGCCTCTGTCGCAACATAGGCATGATCGTCGTACTAGATCATTAGGTATTAGAGATATACCCGATTGGTCTGATTGGTCTTAGCGCAAGTGGGAGATTGTTAGAGTATGCTCTAGAGACCAATCATTTGGATGATTCCTATTTGAGTATTTCTGACGTATCAACACATTTTCTATAAAATGACATTCCATTATTTCATTTCATTTACTATCTGCATATATAAATAGATGAAATAATATCCTTAGAAATATAATTTAAGATAGTCTTAAAACATCCCTAGTTGAGCATCATTTAGAATAAGGATATAAATGTTTCATTAAGACTAGTATGTGTAAACTGATATAAGATATCAATTTAACACATAGGTACATGTTAGAGAACAATGTACTGGACAATCCGCCATGAGATTGCTATATGGATTGTTATATGAGTATCATAGCAAATCTCATAGTGATTATGGTACATATATAATCCTATGACATGAGATCGCGAGAGATCTTAACTTAAGCAATTGCATGCAATTGCATGATTTGAAACTATCAGACGTCACTCGTAAATCGATGGACGAACAAGATAGTGATTGGGTATGCGATCTGTTTATGTAGTAAGATGTTGGTTGATCGAGATAAGGATTTGTCCCTCCTATATAACAGGAGTGATGGCACGAGCTCATAGATTGAATTAGATGAGTATGATACGTTCCATGACTCATGTTCAATCTAGACATCAAAGACAAAAGGATTAATACACATAAATCACGAGATTGGTAATGTCGAGTCACATACATTTTCATTGCTTATGAAATAATGATGTGCTACACACCGCTCATTATTTGTGATCAACGCAATGAGAACCTATTGGGTCGCACACAAAGACGAATGGAATTGGACATGTAATTGGGCTAATCCTATTATGAATAGGATTGAGAATAATTCGAGTTATAAGGGCCAATTCTAATTGAATTGTGAATTCAATTTAATTGGGCCTAATTCAGCCCATTAGGATTAATTAAGCAAAACTCTAATTAAGGTTTTAAGTAAGGGTTAAACCAAAATTTTCCTATAAATATTGTGCTTAAGCTATGTTCTCAATGAGATAGAAAATAAAAAAAAGGTGAAGGCACTTCGTCCAATATAATCTAGAGGCCGAAATCGTAGTTTAGCAACTAGGTTTTTCGACTTTGTCCATTTCTCCTACGTCCGTGTGGATATTGACAGAGGCAGGAGCGATTCGCTGCTGCTTGTAACTCACAAAGCCGAGCATTAGCGCACACCAAGGTATGTGCTGAGAAACACTAATTAGATCTGTCTCCGAATCAGATCTCACCAAAGGGAAAACTGAGAAAAACTCTGTGTTTCTACGTGTTTTTCCTCTCAATACAACTATAGGTTATGGATTCATGCACGACCACTAACTAATCGATATCTAAAGGTATGTTTCAGCAAACCTAGAATTTTGTTCTCGATTCGACAAAGTTGCACAGAGGTGACTAAAGTTTGAAATTTTTCGTACTAGATATCCGTCCGTCTAATCCTAACAAAACTAACGTAAAAGCAAAAATTAAACGAAGAACTCAACATCTAAATTCTAATCACAATCATGACATTCGAAGAGTGCCCTCCCACCCAGACGATCGAAACATCGTCCCGTTGTTCAAAACCTAAGAGAATGACTAGCATGCAAAAACTCGGGGAAAAATAAGATAGATAGGAACGTGTGCACCTGATGCGTGCTTGCTATCCCGAGTTGATGCATCTGGGTGTATGCATCTATCCTTATGTTGTGGATGATGTTGAAGAGGAAAACCTGTAACATATATCACACAATCTGAAGGAGATAGTACGATACATCAGGGTTGTTGGTAAGGAGCATGCGTGTGAAAAGAATAAGTGTCGAATTCTAAAAAAAATTAAAACGAAATAACTAAAGGATATAGGGCTCGCGTTGCCTCCCGAGTGCTTTTTTAAGGTCACGAGGCTGACCAAAACATGCTACTCATTATGTAGACATCACTAACGTTGTCGTGTACATAGCGTCTTGCGTGCACGACTGGTCATGTCCTCCCTAAGCTTGGTCTTGCTGTTCCTTATGTTAGGGGCTAGATCGTGTTGTCCAAAGAATTTGGTTGAGCTATCCATAAGTCAAGTTATGTACTCCATGAAACCGGTTAGGCGTTCGTATCTCGTTTCCTTCAACGTCTCTGGAATTTGTTGATGCATGAGTCCTCATAGTAAAGGGTTCATCTTCACCTTGGGTGTCTTATCAATGCCCCAGTTACGTGCTGGATTTCAGCGTGGCTGTTAGGAATCTCGAGAATGATTGAACTTGCGTTGCATGCTGCTTGATATGCGCTGGAATCTGCCTTGGACGCGCGGAGGTTTGCGAACTTATTTAGGATGTTTTCTTAACCTGAATTGATGTCTACTCGAGCTGTGCTTATGTGTTTATAAGTTAAGCACTCCTCTTGATAAGCAACCCGGGGCGTCGTTTATCTCGAAAATATGAATGAGATGATGAAAAAATAAAGTAAATCGGAGCTTCGTACGCAAAGTTATGGTATTCCAAAGCCTGTCCTACAATTCATTGTTGTAATCGTCTAATCAAGTAAAAAAAAAGCGGAAAAGGGGTACAACACTAGAGACAAATGCAAATAGGAAATAGGAGGATAAATGAATATCCGAGAGACAAACGCAACGCAAGCGGCGTATTGTCAAGAAATGACATTCGTATCCTAGGAAACACGAAAATGGCATCTCCCGGCTCTAAAAATCCAACGTATCGACATAAATAAAGAATTTTGAGCGTGAAAACGAGGTCGAGCTGCCTTAAGAACCCCAAGCGTCTTTTATCTCGAAAAATGAATGAGATATAAAAAATCATGTAATTTGGAGCTTCGTACGGAAAGTTATTGTATTTCAAAGCCCGTCGTACAATTCATTGTTGTAGTCGTCTAATCACATGAAAACAAAAACAAAAAGCGGAAAATGGGTGCAACACGAGAGACACACACAAATAGGAAATACGAAACAAAAGGAATATCCGAGAGACAAATGCTACGCAAGCGGCATATTGAAAATAAGTGACATTCGTATCCTAAGAAACTCGAAAAGAGCATCTGTTGACTTTAAAAATCCAACGTATCGACCTAAGTAAAGGATTTTCAGCTCGAAATGGGCTGCCTTCAAAAACTAGGGGCATCGTTTATCTCATAAAGATGAAGGAGATGTAAAAAAATCATGTAATTCGGAGCTTCGTACGAAAAGTTATAGTGATTCAAAGCCCGTCGTACAGTTCATTGTTGTAGTCGTCAAATCACGTGAACACAAAAACAAAAAACGGAAAAGGGGTGCAACACGAGAGACAAACGCAAATAGGAAATAGGAAGCAAAAGGAATATCCGAGAGACAAACGCGACGCAAGTGGCGTATTGACAAGAAATGACATTCTTACCCTAAGAAACTCGAAAAGAGCATCTCCTGGCTCTAAAAATCCAAAGTATTGATCTAAAAAAAGGATTTTGAATTTGAAAATGGTGTCAGGCTGCCTTCAGCATCATGGGCATCATTTATCTCAAAAATATGAATTAGATGTCGAAAAATCATATAATTCGGAGCTTCGTACGCAAAGTTATTGTATTTCAAAGCCCGTCGTACAATTTATTGTAGACGTCTAATCACGTGAAAACAAAATACAAAAAGCGAAAAAGGGGTGCAACACGAGACACAAACGCAAATAGGAAATATGATCCGAGAGACAAACGCAAAGCAAGCAGTGTATTGACAAGAAATGACATTCGTATCCTAAGAAAGTCGAAAAAGGCATCTTCCGGCTCTAAAAATCCAACGTATTGACCTAAATAAACGATTTTGAGCTTGAAAACGGGGTTGGCTGCCTTCAGAAATTTAGGGGTCGTTTATCTCACAAAAAAATGAATGAGATGTGGGAAAAGCATGTAATTCGGAGCTTCGTGGGCAAAGTTATGGTATTTTGAAGCCCGTTGTGCAATTCATTGTTGCAGTCGACAAATCATGTGAAAACAAAAACAAATAGTGGAAAAGGGTGCAATATGAAGACAAATGTAAATAGGAAATAGGAAGCAAAAGGAATATTCGAGAGACAAATGCAACACAAGTAGCGTATCGACAAGAAATAAAATTCTTATTATAAGAAACTCGAAAAGGGCATATCCCGTCTCTAAAAATCCAACGTATCGACCTAAATAAAGGATTTTGAGCTCGAAAACAGGGTCGGGCTGCCTTCAGCAATCTAGGGCATCGTTTATCTCGAAAAGATGAATGAGATATGAAAAAATATGTAACTCGGAGCTTCGTACGTAATGTTATGGTATTTCAAAGCCCTTTTTACAATTCATTGTTGTAGGCGTCTAATCACATGAAAAAAAACGGAAAAGGGGTGCAACACGAGAATCAAATGCAAATAGGAAATAGGAAGCAAAAGGAATATCCGAGAGACAACTGCAACACAAGCGGCGGATTGACAAGAAATGACATTCTTATCGTAAGAAACTTGAAAAGGGCATCTCCTGGCTCTAAAATTCCAACATATCGACCTAAAAAAAGGATTTTAAGCTTGAAAACAGGGTCGGGCTGCCTTCAGCAATTTTGGGCGTCGTTTATCTCAAAAAGTTTAATGTGATGTGAAAAAAATCATGTAATTCGGAGGTTCGTACGCAGCGTTATGGTATTTCAAAGCCCGTCATACAATTCATTGTTGTAGTCATCTAATCACGTGAAAACAAAAATAAAAAGTTGAAAAGGGGTGCCACACGAGAGACAAGCGCAATTAGAAAATAGGAAGTAAAATGAATATCCGAGAGACAAGCGCAACACAAGCGGCATATTGACAAGAAATGACATTCGTATCCTAAGAAACTCGAAAAGAGCATCTCTCGGCTCTAAAAATCCAACTTATCGACGTAAGTAAAGGATTTTGAGCTCAAAAATAGGGTCAAGGTGGCTTTAGCAACCCGTGGCATGGTTTATCTCGAAAGATGAATGAGATGTGAAAAAATCATGTAATTCGGAGCTTCGCACGTAAAGTTAGGTATTTTAAAGCCCGTCGTACAATTCAATGTTGTAATCGTCTAATCACGTATAAATAAAAATAAAAAGCAGAAAAGGGGTGCAACACGAGAGACAAACGAAAATAGGAAATAGGAAGCAAAAGGAATATCCGAGAGACAAATGCAACGCAAACGGCATATTGACAAGAAATGACATTCGTAAGCTAAGAAACTCAAAAAGGCATCTACGGCTCTAAAAATATCAACGTATCGTCCTAAATAAAGGATTTTGAGCTCGAAAACAGGGTCAAGCAGCCTCCAGCAACTCATGGCATCATTTATGTCGAAAGATGAATGAGATGTGAAAGAATCATGTAATTCATAGCTTCGTACGCAAAGTCAGGGTATTTCAAAGCCCATCATACAATTCAATGTTGTAATCGTCTAATTACGTATAAACAAAACAAAAAGCAGAAAAGGGGTGCTACAGGAGAGACGAACGCAAATAGTGAACAAGAAGCAAAAGGAATATCCGAGAGACAAACGCAACACAAGCGGCGTATTGACAAGAAGTGACATGTGTATCATAAAAAACTCGAAAAGGCCATCTCTCGGCTGTAAAAGATGAATGAGATGTGAAAAAATCATGTAATTCGGAGCTTCGTACGCAAAGTTATAGTATTTCAAAGCCCGTCGTACAATTCATTGTTTTAGTCGTCTAATCACGTGAAAACAAAAACAAAAAGCGGAAAAGGTGATGAGGACATCACAAAGAAAGCAAACCTCGAACGGACGGACGGAACGGATTGGCCAAACGGGCAAGACAATCACATGGACGCACGGGACGTTGACGAGGACGTGTGTGACGCTGATGAGGACACGCAGGATGCTGGTGAGGATGCGGATATGCGGACTGTTGACGGGACTCGCGGACTAACGGTCGCGTCCGATATTCGCGGGCCGCCTAACTCGAAGAAGAGACGTTTTACAAAAACACCTAAATGGAGGCCTTCCCGAAGTCCAAATTCGATGAAATCAAAACCATTGGAACCAGCACTCAAAGGTCTTTCAGATGCGTACTGGATCCATGCCGGATCGTCACGTTTCCGACGAGACCTCTACTGCACACTTAGAGCCAAATTCCGGTGTTTCAAGCATGCTAAAGGGGCCTTGGATTAGATATAAGGCCGTGAGGCTACAAGAGAAGATTTAAGACATCTTAGAAGCCCAAGATATTGAACAGCAATATCATTTGAAGGGTTTAGAGCCTCACAAGCCCATGGACTACACAAAGACCCATCAAGAGGACGTGTCCTGGATTTGTGTCATTCAAATTTGAATTCAAATTTGAATTGAAATTGTACCAAGAACACCTATAATTTAGGGCTTATTTCGTGCATGGTCAGTAGGAATAAAATCTAGGAAGATTAGTGGTCAATAAGAGTTTTAGAGGTGAACTAGGAGAAGACGAAGATCACAATGCAAACTTGCATTTTGGCCGATGTGGCGGGGGAGGTGCAAACGGGCACTCTGTTGATGAAGATGACCTACCCTTCATGGCAAGACGAAGGCAAGAGGGGAGAGCACCACATAGAGACTTGGATGACTATGAAAACGGTGGTGTGAGAGTGGACATTCCCATGTTTACTGGGGATAGCGATCCGGAGGCATACTTGGAGTGGGAAAGACGCACGTAGATGGTGTTTGATCTCCACGAGTACACCGAGCAACGAAAGATCAAACTAGCCACTGCTAAATTCAGTGACTACGCTTTGATTTGGTGGGATCAAATCATCCATTTCAGAAGGATGAATGGTGACCAACCGGTCAACACATGGCGGCAACTCAAGCAAATCATGAGAAGCCGATACGTACCTTCATATTATTATGAAGAAGTGAGTAACAATCTGAATTTCCTTGTGTAGGGATTCTTATCTGTGGAGGATTATTACAAGGAGATGCAAAAGTTGATGGTGAGGCGCAAACTCAAGAGGACGAGCGGACCACCATGGACCGTTTCAAACGAGGCCTCAACATCAATATTTTGGAGCAAGTGGAGCCACATCGGTGCCAAACACTCAATGAGCTTTTGGATCTCACCATATTATATGAGAGACAGCCACTAAGAAGGTCGAGGCACCAATGGTACGGAGGAAGCATCTCCAACACATGACAAAGTTTTTTTGCAAAGCAGCTGCCCGGACCGATCCGAGCAGCAACCCGTGCGCACAGACGTACGTCCAGATCGAGCACCACCCAACACGGACCGGGCACAGCGATCAGAACCATAAATTGGGCTGAATCCGAGGGGAAGTGACCCAACACCGAGGCCGACCCCAAACCCGACGTCCAACAGCCTAGGAGAGGGAGCACCAAACCGCAGACACACCGAACCCGAGACATAACTTGTTTTCGGTTTTCCGGACGAGGACATTATGTACAGGATTGCCCAAACCGACGCTCCATGATAATTCTCGAAAACGGCGATATTGAGTCTGATTATTCATCCAATCGAGAGCAACAAGAAGAAGAGATAAGCTCCGAGGAGGAGATAGACGAAGATCCAGTGCTTGGAAGACTCTTGGTGACACGACGGGTCCTTAGCACACAATCGAAGGACGATGCGGTCGAACAACGGGAGAACATCTTCCACATTTTAGGTCACATCCACGAAAAGATATGCAGCATCATCATCGACAGTGGGAGCTGTACCGACGTCGTGAGCACCATTCTTGTGGAGAAGCTCAGACTCACTACTCTCAAGAATCTGAAGCCATACAAGCTCCAATGGCTCAACAATAGCGGACATATGAAGGTCATCAAGAAAGTTTGGGTACCATTTTGGATTGGAAGATACAAGAATGAGATCCTATGTGATGTCGTACCCATGCAAGCAAGTAACCTATTGCTTGGCCGTCCTTGGCAATACGATGCAAAGGCGCAACACAACGGCTACACCAACCGATATTCCATCCGACACAAGAGCAAGAAGATCAACCTACTGCCCTTGTCACCAAAGCAAGCCTACGAATATCACCTTCACATCATGCAGGAAACTAGGAAGGTTGAGGAACCCAACAAGTCGCTCATCGTCACCAAGGGTTCCAAGAAAGCATTGCTCGCAAACCGGCCGATGGTTCTCGTACGATATAAGGAGGAATTATTGATGAAGAGGTTACTAGCGTTTTACCCAAACCTTTTGGTTTAACTAATGCACTAGTACATTCATGAGGTTGGTGAATCATGTTCTTAGGGCTTTCACTGGAAAATTTGTGGTAGTGTACTTTGATGACATCTTAGTATACTCTAAGAACATTAGGGAGCATGTAGAGCACCTTAGAGCGCTTTTAGGTGTTCTTAAGTGGAAATGTTATATGCTAACATGAAGAAGTGCACCTTTGCTACAAACAAGTTGGTTTTTCTAGGCATTGTTGTTAGTGAGCAGGGTATCATTGTGGATCAAGAGAAGGTCCAAGTTATCAAGGATTGACGGGCACCGAGCACGGTTGGAGAGGTTCGAATCTTCCTAGGCCTCGCGGGGTTTTACCGACGATTCGTCCGCAATTTCAGCACCATTGCGGCACCAATGACTGAGCTCGTGAAGAAAGACCGAGTCCACCAAACAAGGAAGAAGAGAGTCTTCCAACCGGGAGACCAAGTGCGGGTTTATTTCCGCAAGGAGAGGTTTCTCGAATAGAGGAAAAGCAAGATTTTACCTCGAGGAGATGGACTATTCGAAGTTTCAAGCATGTTAAAGGGGCCTTGGACTAGATCTCAGGCTAGGAGGCTACAAGAGAAGATTCAAGACATCTTAGAAATCCAACAAATTGAACCGAAATATCATTTTAAGGGTTTACAGCCTCACAAGCCCATGGACCACACAAAGACCCATCAAGTGGAAGTGTCTTCGATTTATGTCATTCAAATTCAAATTTGAATTCAAATTGTACCAAGAACACCTATAATTAAGGGATTATTTCGTGCATTGTCAGTAGAAATAAAATCTAGGAAGATTAATGGTCAATTAGAGTTTTAGACTTTTGAAGTAATGTGGGAAGTTTGTTTTGGCCTTCTTCCTTTTTAAAGATGCACGTGTGAATAATAAAAAACAAGTAATTTGTGAACCAATTACAGACCAAAGGAGCTTAGCTAATTGTTCTTGATATTGAAAGATTCATTTCACACAAATCGATCAAGTCCGGGACTTGCTCGACTCGACTTATCAAGTAACGAACCACGGTTGCTTGTGGCATCTTCTATCGTACTAAGAGTTCTAGAGGTGCAAATGCTCAAGGATTTTTGACGGTCTCACCGAGATTTGGGCCAACATTTTTCGGCACGTATCCGTCTATAGCTTCAAAGGCATCCATCCGCACAACCGAGTAAAACGCACGATCCAGTCGTGCATCAAAAGGGGTGCAACAGGAGAGACACAAGCAATTAGAAAATAGTAAGCAAATGGATTATCTGAGAGACAAACACAACGCAAGAAATGACAACCAAAATCATTCATTCAAGTGGCGTACAAAAACGAAAGCATTAAGAACCACCAAGCATTAAGAACAAGACTTTGTTACATATCGGCAAAGCTCTCTAACGTATGGCTATGGACCTACTCGGACATGAAATTAGAAAACGAAACACACAAGATAACTATATTAAACATTGATAACGAATGAGATCCCTCCCTATTCTATTACCGACGTCTTCAACAGCTCCCCTGCGCTCAGGCTTCATCGCTCCGTCCTTGTCTTCGTGTGCGTTCCACTCTCTCTCTACTCTCTATGCGTATGATCTATTTTCTCTCTAATTTTCTGTACGAGTTATGCAGCTAAAGCTCTCTCCTTTTTGCCCTCTTTATCCTCTATTCTTTCCTCTCTTCTTTCCTCTTTGGCCATCCCCTTTCTTTCCTCTCCAGAGGCTGATATTTCCTCTTTCTTACAGCAATTGCTATTTTCCTTTTCCGAGTGTTTCCATCTCTTTTTTTTTCAATTCTTGTGTAATTGTCAACGTTTCCTCTTTATTATCGAGCCATGTATCTCCGATTCCTCTTCTCTAACCATATTTCCTTTTGGTTTAAACACCCACCACTTTCCTTTTCTTGTTTTGCTAATTTTCCTTTTCTGGTTTATGCAAGTGACGAACTTGACCTGTGCGGGTTGGTGAGTGTCCCACGCGGGCTGGCTTGGAGAAGGGAATCTGCACGGGCTGGAAAAGAGCCTGAGTCGGGCTGTGTTTGCTGGAGGAATGAGCCCGCGCGGGCTAAGGTGAACACCTCACGTGTGGTGAGTGGAGAATTGTTTTCCGCAAGCGTTGAGCATGAATCCGAGGCATGCTGAAAGTGCTGGACATGGAGCCCGCACAGGCTAATGCATCCACCCTGGGGGTTGCTTCTTCTTTGACGTAGGATGGTCATATTTTTCGGTATCTCCATTCACTGCAAAACATGAGAAAAGATAGAAGAGGGCTAAATGATGCTTAATGCTTCTTAAAATCCAAATGAATGATGAAACTAACTATAACAATAGACGAACCTTTGCTCGTCCTCGAGCAAGACTAGAACTAAGCATGAGTGGAGTTAGAAAACAACCAGAAACTAGCACAATCAACTCGAACAGTCAGCCACCCTACGCAACAACGCGTCACACGAACATAGATCTAAGCACACCGAATTTAGACCCCTATCTACTGAAAGCCACTAACCGTGCAATCCTATTGATAACACCTAATCTGTCATATTATTTTCATAATTCATAGTTTTAGTTTTATCCTGATTCTTGGACTTTGCCGACTTATTAAGTATATTTGAGGACTTCTTCTACCATTTCGTGTATTGTGCAGGAAAGGAAGACATGTCAAGCAAACACGACTAATTACGGAAAATTTACCGGAAAAAACGTGACAAAGTGATCAAAGTGTGAATATGAGCACAAACAAGATCAATATGGATGATGAACACATAGCACGGCTGAGCATCCTCACAAGCACGGTCGGGCTGGAGGAAAGCACAAACAGCACGACCGGGCTAAGACTTATGCACGATTGGGCTGGAACTCTCCTACACATGCATGACCGAACACAAGCTGAAGCACGACCGGAGACGAAGCAAATGAACATGCACGACCGGGCTAAGACTTGTGCACGACCAGGCTGGAACTCTCCTACACACACACAACCGAACATCAACACTAGCACAATTGGGCTCTAGCGACAGAATCAATCCTGTAGCTTATCCACGGCCCTGGCTTTCTCCACGCTCGGTCGGGCACCTCAAGGGAAGCTGCTGCATGGTCGGGCATCTACATATGCACGGTCGGGCTTACATGCCAACAGCTAAGCAAATCACACGAACACCATTTGAATGGGCGTGAATTTAAAAGGAACCAGAAGAGATAATCCAAAACCAGACTAGAAAGGAGAAGAGAATAAGGAGACGGACCAGACCAAAGAAGAGAAGAGAGGAGAGAGCACGGTTGAAGAAGGAGACTTCGGCAAACCGAGAAATTCGTCGGAGGCCTGATGCTCGAAGGATAGGGAAAATGAATACTTATTTCGTTTGTGTTTGTTTCTCTAAGATTTTTCAGTAGTTCTCTTTGTCATGGGTTAGGTATGCTATGTAACGGATAGTTTTGTTCTTAATGCTTGATATTGGTTTGTTCAATCATATGGTTCGATAGGTTACAGTGTGCGTAATGCGTTCATATTTTGTTGATTTCATGTTTGAATTAGACTAGATCCTTTCAAGTGAGATTAGACATGTTTGAATGAGATTAGAGATTCGTCTAGGCATCGAGAGAGTCAGATTGGAGTTTCGGGATTAACCTTCGAATCAATTAGATTAATGAGAATCTTGGACGACCTGTTAATCTATTTAAGAAAGGTAATAATCGAGGTAGAACTCCCACTGTTCGTTATGCATTTAGGTTATAGATTTACTGCATCGGAATGTGAGTACATTTATATAGATAGAGGATTTAGGCATCGGGAGAGTCATTTCTATTGATAGAGGTTGAGTTCGCATCCGGCATTAGAGGTTGAATTCCCAATCATTCTTTATGCATCTAGATGTTCCACGCTGCATGGGGAGATGAGTGACGCTGACTCTCTGCTTAGAGGATTTAGGCATCGGGAGAGTCATTTGAGACATTAGAGGTTCAATTCCCCATTCGTTCATCATGCATCTAGATGTACCGTTGCTGCATCGGGAGATGAGTAATGTTGATTCTCTAGGTAGTAGATTTAGATTTTAGTTCCCCATCGATTCATATAACCCGATTTCATGTTCCACAGAAACTTCTAGCATTTCTCGGTATTCCCAAAACCCGTGGTACTCTATCTTGCTGAGTCTAGTCTCGTCGTTATTTTATTCTTTATTTTCCTGTTTAATAACACGTGTGTAGTACTTCAGGTGTCGATCCCACAAGGACCACACAACACAACCTAAACTCAAATTACGAATCAAACTTGCTAACGAACGAAATATGGTTTTAACAATGAAATACTGAAAACAAGTAAACAAACGAGTTCCTATGAATGAGACAAACGTTCCAGGAATCCGGTTTCACCACAAGACTACCGAAACCAACAATCAACCTATCTATTATGCAATCACAGTCAATTATCTAAGGCAGACGATCCTAATATGACATCTACCCTCTCTCAAGGCATAGACACGTGATCTAGTCAAGTTATCCCCTACTTTCATGGCTGACACCTTGAACTAAACCCATAAAATCTGTGATTCATCCGTTTTACCCGCTACCGCTGCTACCCTACTTTCGTGGCCTAACCTCGGTTGTTCTAAACCCGATCTTCTAGGACTAGAATTCTCCTTTTGGTCCTTCTCCTAATCCCTAACACATGCATCTACTTGGCCTTCGTAAATACAAGCCATTCCAGCTCTCAAACAAAGAATAGATAAACGAAAACGGGAAAATGCATTCAAAGATAAATCAAAGTGGTTCCAGGATAGCCATGGGCTAATCCCTTCTCCTAGAACAAAACAAGCTACTCGCTCATGCGTCCGTAAACAAACATACTTGAAGTAGAAAGTCTAAGGAACATTAAAACCAAGCGAAACCGAAGTCTTGGGTTGATCTCCAATGCTCCTTGTACGTCTCCTTCGCAAGAATCTCCTCTTTCTCTCTACTCTCTCTCCTCGATCAAGAACTCGAAACTAACTCTCCAACTGAAGCTCCCTCGACCCCTAGCTCCTGTTCTCTCTCTTCCTTCTTCGTTTATTTCCTTTTCTCCTCTCCTTTTCTTTCCGGCCGTTCATTCTTTTCCTTTTGTTACAACAACCACCGATTTTGCCTTTTCATGAGTTTTCCATTCTTGAATAAGTCGGGCAAAGTCTCCATTACTTTCTCCAGCAAAATATCACTTATTCCTCTTCTCTAAAGTCGTTTTCCTTATTGTATAAGTCCCCAACAAACTCCTATTCGTTTTAAGACAAATTAACTTATCTGCAGTTGCAGGTGACGGAAGCGACCCGCGCGGACTGAGTAAGTGACCCGCTCGGGTGCGGCGCGCATGATCGCGAATGATTGCGATGGAAAACAAGGCCACCCGCTCGGGCTAGGGAGTGCCCCGGTCGGGCTGATGCGTACCCCGGTCGGGCTGGTGTGTGGCCCGCTCGGGCTGATGCCCCGACTGTGCTAATAGATTGTCCGACTCGTGCTCAATTTGCTAGACAAAATTTCCGACTAAACGCCCCACACGGGCAAGGGTGTACCCCGCGCGGGCATGGCTTGTTCTTCACCGATTCTCATTCTGTTTATTCCGTGATGATCCTCCATGTTGGTACTTTGTCTCGTGCACGTCCTTTAGCTAAAAATGAACCGAATTTGCATTAAAACGTGTAAGAACACGAAAACACAGAAACGAGTTAAACAGATACAAAATCATACGTAAACATCGCATCTATATCGTAAAAATCTCTAAAATCGTGCAAGAAATAGTTATGAAAATGAAATGATCAAAATCCTCTAGACTTCAATGTTTGCTTGTCTCTAAGCAAACGTAAACGTGGAACACGTGGGGTATACAAAATCCGAGAATTCCCCTTTCTCCTAGAAATACCGCTAAAGCGAACCTAAACGATCAACTAGCAAGTCGAGAGCAAATTCGGTCTAATTAAGTTTTCGGTCTTCATCCTAGGTTCACCAAGGCTACCCACGAAAAATTAAATTGAAGGGAAACTAGACAAGCCACCGTAACTCTCTCCACCATACAAGATTTCAGACAAATGCTAAACCTAGAACAACCGAGGATACTTGTTTCTTTCCGAGCTTCTTTCTTTCTTTATTTTTTTCTTTTTTTCTTTTTTTCCTTTTCTTTTGTTTTTATGTCTTCTGTTTTTTTTTCTTTTTTTTCTTTGCATACACACTAGGCTTCTAGGACGTCGGATTTGAAGGGATCCAGCCTCTACTTAGACCTAGACTACCGATGACGGTATACTCATGCATCTCGTTCAAGAATTCAGCGGAGTAGGCGGCGTTTTTGTTGTGCCATGCCCTTAGGACTTAGAAAGATGATCGCCAACCCACCACTTAAACCCGAGCCATCGAAAGAGTATCAAGGTCGATGCACTCATATCGATTTTAGATCATGCTTTTAGGCATTATTTCTATCGACAGTGGAGTGTTGGTGTGCACTCTTAATTTGCAAAATAAGCACGATCTCATACGATATAATAATCCTCATAAAAAAGAAATAAAGCATCGTCTACACGAAATATGACCATCCGGATAGAGAGAATAAATGATAAACTAGCCTAGCAACCTCGTCTAAACCCCCCACAAGCAACACTAGGATTCCCATAGCATTACGACCTATTGTTTTTCAGCCGACTAATAAGCTCTAATGCTTAGGAAAAACCTAGCTCAAACATGCAAAATCTCATGGAAAAGGCCAACTTCTTAAGCATCCTAGGTTCAGGGTTCATCTCAAAACGTGGCACCGGACAAGTGCCCGGGACTTTTGACTCACGAAAGCAAAAACAAACTAAAAACTACGAAACCAAAGAGAAAATGAAAGAAAATGAAACGAAATCACCTGAGAAACGTGAGCTGCTCCCCAATACCTGAATTGAACGGCATCCTCGACGTGAAGCTCCGATGGAGGGTAAGGGAAGTGAAGTCATGTTTGCGGTGGTATATATATTTTTATGTGTTTTTTTTAAAACGAAAAACGATTAACAGAGTCTTAAACTAAAAACTAAGAAAAATAGAAAACAACAGCTGGGTCTTTAAGCTTTGACGTCTCCATTCCTCATGCGTGCGTGATGGGTGGATTGGAAAGGGAAATGGAGTTTCCACTTTCGATCGGTTGAGCGGCTTGGTAGAGCTTTAGTCGCCGTCCATTAGCTTTGAATGTGCCGCTTGAATCGCTCCATAGTTCCACTTCTCAATGTGTGAAGATTTCCCATACCTGAAAAGGACCAGACCAAACAGACCTTAGGTTGTCCGAGAAAAGCTTAGGACGAGAATTGAAGAGTAGAACTAAGTCACCTAGTTGGAAGTCATGAGGTAGAATCTTTTTGTCGTGCCATCCCTTAGTCACTGCTTCTTTCTTTGGAACATCATGCACGAGATTCACTCGTTCGCTGCTCGAGGTTGGATTAATGATACCTGCATTGAAAAGTTTTATGACGTCTTTTTCGATTACCTCGTGCAAGTGCGGGTGCAGCCTCTTTTGAATTTCAGTGGAAGAATTTCCGTGCGTACGTATTGAAGAGCTGACTCTCCTACGTTTCTTTACGCGAGTGGGTGACTTTCTCATCTCATATGCACTCAAGTTAGCATTCATAACAGCAGGATATATTTTATCGCACTCAATGTACTCATACCGAAAAGAAGACAGAGGTGGATCGGGCTCAAGTTTGGGCGTCTTCTCCACTGCGAAACCAGCGTGCATTTCGTGTGGTATCTCCTCAGGTGGGGCATCTCCTAGTTCTTCAATAGCACTCATGAATTTCGTGTACATCTCAGCTCCTTCGTCCGTAAATCCTGCATTATCACAAACTCATGTTAAATATCATACAAGAGGTTTAGAAAAACTTACTTGATCATGCATGTCTTTTGATAACTTGTCCAGCGAATCGATTGCAAAGCAAGACTCCTTGAATGAGGGTCTGTTCATGGGGCTGGAAAAGTTGAACTCTATCGTCTCATCTCTGACAAGTAAGGAAAGCTTTCCTTGTTGTACGTCTATCATGGCACCTGCAGTAGCTAAGAACGGTCTACCAAGAATAATAGGTACCCTAGCATCTTCCTTTATTTCAAGTACAACAAAATCAGTGAGAATGCAAAGCTTACTTACCATGGTGGGAACGTTTTCAACAATTCCTACCAGATATCTTACCGAACGATCCGCGAGGCGTAGACACATGTTTGTAGGTTTGAGATTCTCGTAGTCCATCTGCTTGAAAACCGAGTGTGGCATGATGCACACGCTTGCCCCTAAATCACACAATGCATTATCAATATCAAGATTACCTATTGTGCATGGAATGGAGAAGCTTCCGGGGTCCTTCAACTTTGGTGGCAGCTCATTTTGAATGATAGCGCTGCATTCCTTGGTGAGTGCTACCATCTCGTTTTCTTCGATATGCTTCTCTTTGGAAAGAACCTCTTTGATGAGTTTTGCATGATTAGGCATCTTTTGGAGGGCTTCCAAGAATGGGATATTGATGTCAAGCTTCTTGAGACCGTCTACGAATCTGCCCACTCGTTCTTCATTCTTGCTGCTCACCAACCGTTGAGGAAACAGTATTGGAGGTTTGTACGCCGGTGGAGCAACATATGGTTTGTCTAAATCTGGTTCAACTCCTTCCATAATCGCAATCTTACCCTTGCCTCTTTCCATTAACGTACCAGAAGCTTGCGCTTGCTCTTTGGAGGGCGAATGCTTGATCATATCACTGCTGCACACAGAAATAACATTCACGTACTCTCTCGGGTTTAATTCGGGTTTACCGGGAAGCTGTCCGGGATTCCGAGAGGATGAGGCAGCTTGCTGTACTACGGAGTTCTCTAAACTCTTCACATGGTTTCTGAAGGATTCCATCTGAGTTTTGAGCTCGTTGGTCGCTGTCCCCACATCCGCATTGAATTTTATTTGAGTTGAATGTTGCTGCCTTTGCTCCTTGAAAAATTCGAGCATTACCGCCTCAAGGTTCGACGAAGGGGCTTGACGAGGTTGATGAGCTTGCAGAACTTGCTGAGCATGGTGATATTTCTGGTTATTTTGCTGGTATCGCTGCTGTGGTTGCTGAAATCCCTAATACTTCATCGATTGAGTCGTTCGGTATGACAAGTTCGGGTGATTCCTCTAATTCGGGTTGTAGGTATTCCCGAATTGCGCATTTCCTTGCTGCTGGGCGTACTTCATATATTCCACATTCTCTTGCAGCATGCATCGATAAGCCACGTGTTCTGTATCTCCACAATTCACACAGTACATGGCGTTTGCTGCGTTGCCCGTCGCTCTGCTCTGATTCTGCTCGTATAGGCATCGAGTGCTGCTAGGCATACCTCTCGCTGTTGACCACATGGTGTGGTTCATGGCGAGGTTATCAATCAGCTCGTATGCCTCCTCAACGCTCAAATCCATAAACGATCCTCTCGCAACGTTATCCAACGTCGTTCGGTGTTCATCTGAAATTCCGTTGTATAAAGTTTGGATAACGTACCACTGTTCGAGACCATGGTGTGGTCACATCTGTAGAAGATCCTAAAATCTGCCCCACGCTTCAAACAAAGTTTCTCCATCTCAGCATCTAAACGTTGTAATTTCCCCCCTCATCTGAATCGTCTTCCTCGGAGGAAAGAAGCGTGGTAAGAACAATGTGCAGAGCTGGTCCCAAGTTATGATTGAACCAGCGGGAAGCGATTGTAGCCACGTTTCGCTCGTCCCCCAATTAAGAAGGGGAAGAGAAGCAGTAAGATCGTATCCTCTGAGACTTATTGTATCTTGAATGTACCGGAAAGCTCAAGGAAGTCTCTGAGGTGCTGATGGGGATCCTCATGATTTCCACCCATGAATTGCTTCTGATAAAGCATGTTGATCATCGCCGGCTTAATCTCAAATTGTTCTCTAGCAACAGCAGGCATCCGTATGGCTGTTTGCACGTTGTTCATGTTTGGCACCACGTAATCTCTGAGTCGACGTGGTAGAGGAGCCTGTTGTTCTCGCAGTGTGATAACGTCTATTTTGTTCTAATATTTTAATCTATTTTCATAGTTAGTTTCTGATGCGTATATCAGAGTTAAATAACCTAATCTACCCGCAGGTGCACGGCACGTGTGTAGTATTTTAGGTGTCGATCCCACAGAGACTACGCAACACTACCTAAACCCAAACTACGAATCAAACTTGCTAACGAAAGAATGTGGATGAGGAATGAAATACTGAAAGTAAATAAACTACTTGGGTTCTAACGATAAGACAAACGTCCTAGGAATCCGGTTTCACCACAAGACTACCGAAACCG
>CM071872.1:6153359-6165689 GCA_036759665.1 Gynandropsis gynandra | reverse complement strand
AAAGTCTAGCCTAAGAAGAATCTAATAACGATGGACACTAGCTCAAAAATTTCGAAGGGTTAGTCATTTTGCATATCAGCGCGTCACATGGATAAGAGCCTAAGCGTACCGAGTATAGCCTTATGTCTACCGAAAGTGCTGAGCCATGAAATCCTTCCTAAAATCTAAGTCTACTTCACAACTCTAGATAACGTCCAAGCAATCTCCATACCGATTTCTCTAAGCTTTTGATATCATTTGAATTTTTTTTTCTTGTTCTTATGCATTTTTTTTTCGGTACTTAGATCCACGCTTTCTTCCTAGGATGTCGAAGTCGAAGAAGGTTGGCTTTCTACTTAGACCCAGACTGCCTATGGCACACTCATAAGGTTGCGCGACCTTAGAGGAGTGAAGAGGTGCGTTATCGATTTTTATTCTTTTTTCTTTTTTTTCGATTTTTCTTTTCTTGATTACGCAACACTCTAACCCTTAGGACGTAGAATAGCGCCTCTACCCACTACTTAGACCCGAACCATCGAATATCGATGTACTCATGTCGATCTTAACTCGGAAAAGCGAAAAACTTATCCTAGATGACAGCGGAGTATAAGCGTGTGGAATCCAAATCTTGAACGCTAAACAAATCAATGAAGCTAAGCTATACGGTATATACGGAGATATGTCCACTTGGTATCGAGATCTAGGGAGTGAGTTCAACTAGATAAGGGTTTCAAACATAACTACTCGACTAATCGGTATCAAGAAGGCTTCTAAGCAAACCTAGTCCATTATCCATGATTCAACAAACTCGCAAAAATATGACTAAATTCGAAAAAATTTTCACTAGATCTTATTTCTAATTCCTAATCCTATCCTAATCATGTCGCTCTAAGTGTGCATCCGTATCGTATCACAAAATGTAAGAATATCCCCCCAGACCTGAACGGAACACAGTCCCGGTGTTCTAGACCTATAAGGAACCTCTACATGATAAAGAAGTCGAGAAAGCATAAAAAAAGGTGACGAATACACCTGGTGTGTGCATGTGTGTCTTTCTCGAGCCGTGATACGTCCGGATGTAGTGATTCTTGCGCTCTAATGCAGTTGACAATGTGAAACACCTGTGATATGACCATACAATGCAAAAGAGTAGAACAAAGAGCACTAAATATGTCTGAACGAGCGTACATAGATAGCTAACTAAAAACAAGAAAATGATAAAAAATAGGTCCATAAAATAAAATAAAAAAGAAATAGGAAAAAGGAAGAGATTATCTAATCCTCATCCGCTCCATCGCGGGTAGTCGGTAAGTCCGCTGGCTCCGCCGATGCTCCTTCCCCAGGTGGGAAGTAGAATCCCTCCAGCTCGTACGCGATATGAGGACGGTAGGGGATGGATCTGCTGTGGTAGTCATGCGGGATCAGAATGGAGGGCTCCTCATAGTGCATCATGCTGAGCCGCTGAAATCGCCGGACGGACTCGGTGAGGTAGTAGGTATGTTGGATAGACTGCTCCTGGAAACTATGCTGCTCTACATACCTTGCAGCCTCTAGGTCGTACCTCTGCTATGCCAAGAAATATTCCTCCGCTACGTACCTGAGGGCGTCGGAGACTCCTTCCATCGAAGGGAAGTCAGAGCGGCTTTGCGGGTACTCTGGACGCGCGCGCGAATGTGTGGCGCGTCGGCTGTGCTGCATCGAGGTAGACGGTCTAGGTGCGGCGGCGGGAGGTGGATCCATCTCTGCTGCCCTCGGGCCGATATGCCCGATGTTCGGATCAATCCTAAATCGGGATCCCTCCTCGTCTAAGCTCAGTACCTCGATCTCGCTGATGTCAACTTCTAAGTTCCGGCCGTGCTCGTCCTTGTAGCACAAAATGACGTTGTACCTCTCCAATGTGATTGCTCGTCGGTTGCGCAAATTCTGGAGGTTCAACTCCGGCTCCTCATCTATCTTGTCCTCGGTCAGGATCCCAAGGTTGATCCGGACCCTCCGTGCGATCAAAGTGATAATACCACCGCACATAATCTTCGTATCTGTGCAAACTTTCTTGGTGGATATGTCGAGGAAGTGCCCAATGACCAGCGATGCTAGGTCGACAGTCATGATGTCCAACTCATCATCTGCAATTTCCGTCTGCACCACCCGCCTCAAGTAGCCTAATTCGGTGTGGTTGACACCACCCTGTGCTCCCTTTCCTAGAATAGAGGAAACTAGGAAGTAGTGGAAGTACCTGAGGGCGGGATGGCGTATGTGACTCGCCTTTGACCTCGTCGAGTATTCGCCATATGCAATTTGAGACCAAAACTCTGCTTGACGGTTCCGGTTGATCTCTGGTAGTTTCGCGTATACGCTGTGCGGAACGTCAAGTATTGTGGCGAATTGACGCGAGGTGAGACGGTAGCTCTGCCCCAGCAGGCGGAACTCCATGAAGGTCTTCTCCCGGTCACCGGACTCAGCGAAGAAGGCGGTGAAAGTTGCAAAGAACTCCACCGTGAGTTTGCGGTAGGTGTACTCCTTCACTGTCCGCAATCCCGTCCATCCCAATGTGTGGAAGATGAGATCGATGTGCTCCCTGATGCCGAGTGCGCTTGTGGAAGATGAGATCGATGTGCTCCCTGATGCCGAGTGCGCTCATCGCCTCGGACGATAAAAAGCGGGATGGGAAGATCCGCGACTGTAGTTCGGCGAACCTCGACTTGTGACGGGGCAGGAAGGCTGTCGTCCTGTAGTTATATTGCTGATGAGAGGCGGTGACCGGCATGTACGGTGTCAGCTCCGTAATCATGTCCGACCTCACTGACCAACCGTGCTCTGGGTCGTGTGCATCTGATCGACGTTTCTTTGAGCTCTGGGAAGATCTAGAGGCCATCTGCAAAACAATCGGAAGATAAAAATCAATATAGACCTCGGTTTGCAAAGTGCCCGATCGGGTACCAGTGCGTTGCCCGATCGGGTAAAAGGTGTCGAAATATCCCCGTGAGAAGTGCTCGACTCGGGTGAAAATGTTGCCCGATCGGGTGAATGTCTACGCTGCCCGATCGGGTGCTAGCCTTGCCCGATCGGGTGGGTTCACGAATTCGCGATCTGCAGTTCGCGAATTGCGACTAATCCGACCAAAATCACTCTAAATCTTCCTAATCAGACCTAGATCTAACCCATACCAGTCCTAATCTCAAGAAAGTTTACGATTTTACCTGGATTTCGCGAATGGAATGAGGGAATTTCAGATTTTAGGAGGAGAGAGGGAGGAAGGTTTTCTCGAGTAAACGAGCGTTTGTACCGGTGGCAGTGAAACGACGGCGATACCCAAGCGGCTCCGGTGACTGGAATCGGCGTGAGAAGGGTGCCAACTGAGAGAGCACGATCGGGTATTTGCTTTGTGGATGGGAATAGCCGCTCGGGTTACTCGAGTTTTTAAACTTATAGTGCAAAAGTTACCTCTGCCCGATCGGGCACGCTGATGACGCCCGATCGGGTGCTCCCTGTGTGACCTACCCAGTCGGGTCTTGTGCAAGGTCATCCGACCTGTTTCTCGAAAACCTGAAACTGCCCGATCGGGTAGAGTATTCTTGCCCGATCGGGTATTGCTGCAAACTCGAAAGATTAGAAGAGGAAAACAATACGCAACAATAATCATAGATCTCCACTTTCCTAAATCCTAGAAAATTGTCTGAAACTAAAAAAAATGAAAAAGAGTCCGAAAATTCGTAAATCAAAAACGGTTTCGGTAGTCTTGTGGTGATACCGGTTTCCTGGAACGTTTGTCTCATCCTTAAGAACTAGTTTGTTTATTTCTTTTTAATATTTCCTTCTTAAAACCATATTTCGTTCGTTAGCAAGTTTGATTCTTAGTTTGAGTTTAGGTTATTTGTTTAACTTTGATAACGCATCAGCAGCCTGGGTCTAAGTAGAAAGCTTTCCCTCTTCGACTTCGACGTCCTAGAAACCAAGCGCACATTTTCAAAGAAGAAAATTGTGGAAAACGAAAAAAAAGGAATAGAAAAGAATGTGGAAACGATTGCAATGATATCTCGTGTAAGCATAGAGGAATTGGTATGGAGATTGTGCTGGATATTGTCTAAGGGTATGAAATGGACTTAGGTTATTTGTAGGATTGCATGGCTCATGACTTTCAGTTGATAAAAGTCTTAACTAGCTATGCTTAGGCCTATTTTCACGTGACACGTTGTTTTGCATGATGGCTAATCCTTCGAATTATTTGTGCTAGTATCCATAGTTGTCTGACTCTTCTTGTACACGACTCTAGGTTTGCTAGAGGACGAGCAAAGGTAAGTCTGGGGAAGTTGATAACACCTAATCCGTCATAGTATTTTCATGATTCACAGGTTAGTTTTTATTCCTGATTCTTAGACTTTGCCAACTAAGTGAGTATATTTGAGGACTTCTTCTATCATTTCGTGTATTGTGCAAGAAAGGAAGACATGTGAAGCAAACATGACTAATTATGGCAAATCCACCTGAAAATGTGACAAAGTGATCAAAGTGTGAATATGAGCACAACCAAGATAAATATGGATGATGAACACATAGCACGACCGAGCATCCTCTCAAGAACGGTCGGGCTGGAGGCAAGCACAAGCAGCACTGCCGAGCTAAGACTTATGCACGACCGGGCTGGAACTCTCCTACACATGCACGACCAAACACAAGCTAAAGCACGACCGGGCAGGAAGCAAATGAACATGCACGGTCGGGCTAAGACTTGGGCACGACCAGGCTGGAACTCTCCTACACATGCACGACTGAACACAAGCTGAAGCACGACTATGGAGGAAGCAAATGAACATGCACGGCCGGGCTCAGACTTGTGGATGACTCGGCTGGAACTCTCTTACACACGCATGACCAAACTTCAACACTAGCACGGTCAGGCTCTAGAGACAGAATCAACCCCGCAGCTTATGCACGGCCCGGGTTTGCTCCATGCTCGGTCGGGCAGCTCAAGGAAAGCTATTGCACGGTCGAGCATCTACATATACATGGTTTGGCGTGCATGCCATGAACCAAGCGAATCAGACGGACACCATTTGAACGGTCGTGAATTTAAAAGGAACCAGCAGAGAAAATCCAAAAACAGACTGGAAAGGAGAAGAGAACAAGGAGACGGACTAGACCAGAGAAGAGAAGAGAGGAAAAATCACGACTGAAGAAAGTGACTTTGGGAAACCGAGGAATTCGTCGGAGGACACACGCTCGGCGGATAGGGAAGATGAATACTTATTTCTTTTTTGTTTGTTTGTCTATGATTGCTGAGTAGTTCTCTTTATCATGTGTTAGGTACGCTATGTAACGGATAGTTTTGTTCTTAATGTTTGATATCGGTTTTTTTCAATCGTATGGTTCGATAGCTTGCAGTGTGTGTAATGCGTTCATATTTTGCTGATGTCATGTTTGAATGGGACTAGATACGTTCGAGGGAGATTAGACATGTCTGAATAAGATTAGAGATTCGTCTAGGCATCTAGAGAGTCAGATTTGAGTCTTGGGATTAACCTTTGAATGAATTAGATTAATGAGAATCTTGGCCGATCAGTTAATTTATTTAGGAATGGTAATAATCGAGGTAGAACTCCCATTGTTCGTCATGCATTTAGGTCATAGATTTACTGCATCGGGAGATGAGTATGTTTATATCCTAGATTGAGGATTTAGGCATCGGGAGAGTCATTTGCTTTAATAGAGGTTGAGTTCCCATCCGACAGTAGAGGTTGAATTCTCTATCGTTCTTTATGCATCTAGATGTTCCGGGTTGCATCGGGAGATGATTGACGTTGATTCCATAGGTAGAGGATTTAGGCATCTACTTCATAACCCTAGATAACGTCCAAGCGATCTCTATACCGATTTCTCTATGCTTTTGATATCATTTGAATCTTCTCTTCTCGTTCTTATACATTTTTTTTTCTTTGCGGTACTTAGATCCACGCTTTGTTTCTAGGACGTCGAAGTCGAAGAGGGTTGGCTTTCTACTTAGACCCAGGCTGCCTATGGCGCACTCATAAGGTTGCGCGACCTTAGAGGAGTGAAGAGGTGTGTTATTGAAATTTTATTCTTTTCTTTTCTTTTTTTTTTCTTAATTACGCAACATTCTAAACCTTAGGACGTAGAATAGCGCCTCTACCCACCACTTAGACCCGAACCATCGAATATCAATGTACTCATGCCCATCTTAACTCGGAATAGCGAAAAACTTATCCTAGATGACAGCGGAGTATAAGCGTGTGGGATCTAATTCTTGAACGCTAAACATATCAACAAAGCTAAGCTAGATGGTATATAAGAAGATATGTCTACTTGGTATCGAGATCTAAGGTGTGAATTCAACTAGATATGGGTTTCAAACATAGCTACTCGACTAATCGGTATCAAGAAGGCTTCTAAGCAAACCTAGACCATTATTCACGATTCGACAAAGTTGCACATAATGACTAAAGTTCGAAAATTCATGCTAGGTATCCATCCGTTTATTCCTAAAAACAAAAATCAACCTCTAATCCTAATCATCTAATCCTAATCACATGCATAATACTCAACGAGTACTCCCCCCAGACTTGAATGAAACACCGTCCCCGGTGTTCAAAATCTAAGAGGATATCGCAAACAAAACGACGGGAAAATAAGAGTTGGAACGTGTGCACCTTGTGTATCTTTCAATCCCGAGATTGTGTCTCCTCCTCAAGGATGATTTGGACGTTGAAAAACCTGTGAAAAAGTATCACACAATCCAAAAAGTGGAATACGATCCCACCAAGTACATCAATATGAAAAGAAAAAGAATAGGTCCGAAAAAAATGAAAATGAAATGAGAAATGGAACAGTCGGGTTGCCTCCCGATAAGCGCTTGTTTAAGGTCGCGAGCCTGACCAAATGCTACCCATTAGGTGGACGTCCTCAACGTCGTCGAGTGCGTAGCGTCTCGCGTGCATAGTGTATTCGATAGGGCATGGCACGCGGATCAGTGGAGTTCCTTGCACGATTAGTCATGTCTTCCCTAAGATTGGTCATGAACTTCTCTTAGTTGGGGGCTAGATCGTGCTGTCCAAAAATTCTGGTCGAGCTGTCCATAGTTCCGGTTATGTACTCCATGAAACCGGTTAGGCTTTCATCGCTTGTTTCCTCCAGCGTCTCCAGAAATTTTTTGTGTGTAAGCCTTTGTGGTGAAGGCTTCATCTTCACCTTGGGTATCTTGTCAACGTCCCAATTGTGTGCTGGACGTTTAGTGTAGCTTCGCGGCATCTCGGGATCGTTTATGTACTGATTTGAACCGCATGTAGCTCGTGTTGCGTGGAAGTCTCGCTCGGTAGATTCCTCTTTCTTTTCAATTCATCTCCTTTTTCACTTATTGAGAGTTTTGGCTTATCTACCGTCTTTATGCGTTGACGTTGTGGGAACGGCAAAGGAGGAGGTCTAGGTTCGGGTTTGACATATTTAGGCTCTTCTTCCTCCTCTTTGTGCTCTTCGATGTTGCTGTTCTCTCTCGCTACTGCCCTAGATGATTCTCCCTTTTCAAATGTTGGAAGAACGGGCTGATCCACCGTCTTACAACTCCTTAGGTAAATTTCGTTGTCATGCTCATGAGGATTTGTTTCCGATCTCCCCGGTGGAACTCCTTGTGGTTCGAAGGAATTTGCAGCGAGTTGTGCAACTTTATTGCCTAAGAACTTTAGATCATTATTCATGTATCTATAACTCGCTCGCAGATCTCTAAGTAAGGCGTAATTTTCTTTCTCCCCTTGTGCGAATTGAGCGAGCATGGACATAATATCGGCATTAGCTTCTTGTTGCGGACATGGGGGCGCATATGATGGATAATTCTGAATTTGGGGTTGCATCCATGGCTGAAAACTCCCAAATTCATATTGTGCATTCAGCAGACCATCAGTATTCCTATACGGGAAATTTGCGTGATCGCTCCATCCGTGATTATGTGTATTCCCGAAAGGCTGACTATAACTCTCGTAGATCTCTTCTTCATACCCCAAACATCTTGTTCCCATGATTGCTCCGAGTAATGTGGATGGTATCAGTTAGATAGCATATGATGAAGTTCGTCAATCCGATATTTTACTCTAGCTATTTCGGCATATATAGAGTTCACGTTATACATGTTACCTCGCAAAAAAACAACACAAAATTCGATTAAGCTCCGAGAGGTAAAATTTTTTTATTTTATTTTTTTTGACTCAATAAGAAACAAAGCAAAAACGAAAAACAAATGAAGACTCCGGAAAGGACTATGTCTTAATTCAAAAGTATCCTAACTCTAATGCCGTAATCAATTCCCCGGCAACGGTGCCAACAACTTGATGTGCGTTTTCTAAAGTAATAGATTACCTAGACTAACGCTTCCGCAAGATAACGGATCGTGTAGTAACTAGGATTGAACACAAGGAATTGATGCAACTCTAAAGCTATTAGACTAATGAATAAGACGTGTGAAATCAAATCGTGGATGGGATGCAAATGCAAACTAAACAAAACTAATGATAGGAATGACTCAAAGACTTAACACCATAGGTATCGAGAGTAGCACAACGATGTAACGAAATTCTAACAAGATCATTGGTCTTAGATACTATCACGAGTTCAGGGAATTCAAGCTATCCTATAGGAACTGACTGGCGTAGACTTGTCCACTATCTAGCATGCGTATACCAATATATCTATTGCGCATCTCACATACATAGACACATTACGACTGCTATCCTAATCCCTAGATTCAATCGATTGACCTGGCGTAGATTCTAAACCGATTAAACCCTAAATCATGGCTAACTTCCAAAGTTTAATGCCCTCGCGTAGATTTATTAGACTTCTAATATCATCAATCAAGTGGCGTACAAGTATAGAAGCATTAAGATCAGCCAATCAATCTGAAAACATGATCAAATACCAAATTCATTCATATCAAGTCGCGTACAAGTATGAAAGCATTAAGATCCACCATTCATTAAGCAAAAGACATCATTACATATTGGCAATACTCTATAACCTATGGCAATAGATCTACTTGGACATGAACTCAGAAAACGAAACATAAAAGAATACTAAATTCGACATAGAAAGAGAATAAGAATGCTCCCTATTCATCAACCGATGTCTTCAATAGATCCTCCATGCTTTGGATCCCTCGTTCCGTCCTTCTCGCTCTCTCCAAATCTGTCCTCTTTTGTCTCTGAATCGTCCCCCCTTCAATCTGGTTCAAATCCCCTTTATTTAGATCTGATCTCTCCTAGTTTGGCCGTTCTAAAACTTATGAGTTAGTTGAGATAAACAAGGACCCGAGCGGGCACAGCTTCTACCCCCTCGTGCAGGCCTTGTGCCCGACCGTGTGCACTCATTTTAGCCCGAGCGGGCACCTATGCCCGAGCATGTTCCTCTTCAGCCCGAGTCGTGCAACCCTACGGCGAATTCTTGCAGCAATTAGCCCGAGCGGACACTCCAATTCCACCCGAGCGGGCACACCTTCCTGATCGTGTTCCTTGAGTGCCCGAGTCGTGCAAAGCTACGGGGGTGTCTTGGCAACACTTACCCGAGCGGGCACACTTCCAATGCCCGAGCGTGCATGTCTTGAGATGATGTTTCCGCTCCCTTCGCTCTGTGTTTGAATGTTCACTTGAATCCATGGCCTTGCACAAGTTGAACCTTGTCATTCAATTACGTTTTCGGGGTTAAATTGCCATAATCTCTCGTATTTCTCCTCATGTCTTCGTTTCCTATGCAAAACACGAAATGTAGATGAAGTCCTCGAATAAACTCGATAAACGTATGAAATCTAAGTAATCTACTCAAAACTAAACCTAAGAATGATATAAAAACTACAACGGATTATGTGTTATCAAACTCCCCCAGACTTAACCTTTTGCTCGTCCTCGAGCAAACCTAGAGTCGAGTACTAGAAGAGCTAAACAACAATGGATACTACACTCATAAGGTTGCGCGACCTTAGAGGAGTGAAGAGGTGCGTTAGTTATTGAAATTTTTATTCTTTTCTTTTTTTTTTATTTTTTTCTTTTCTTAATTACGCAACACTCTAAACCTTAGGATGTAGAATAGCGCCTCTACCACCACTTAGACCCGAACCATCGAATATCGATGTACTCATGCCCATCTTAACTCGGAATAGCGAAAAACGTATCCTAGATGACAACGGAGTATAAGCGTGTGGGATCTAATTCTTGAACGCTAAACATATCAACAAAGCTAAGCTAGATGGTATATACGGAGATATGTCTACTTGGTATCGAGATCTAAGGTGTCAATTCAACTAGATATGGGTTTCAAACATAGCTACTCGACTAATCGGTATCAAGAAGGCTTCTAAGCAAACCTAGACCATTATTCACGATTCGACAAAGTTGCACATAATGACTAAAGCTCGAAAATTCATGCTTCGTGCTGTCCAAAAATTCTGGACGAGCTGTCCATAGTTCCGGTTATGTACTCCATGAAACCGGTTAGGCTTTCATCGCTTGTTTCCTCCAGCGTCTCCATAACTTTTTGATGTGTAAGCCTTTGTGGTGAAGGCTTCATCTTCACCTTGGGTATCTTGTCAATGTCCCAATTGTGTGCTGGACGTTTAGTGTAGCTTAGCGGCATCTCGGGATCGTTTATGTACTGATTTGCTCCGCATTTAGCTCGTGTTGTGCGGAAGTCTCGGTTGGGGGATTCCTTCTTCTTTTCGTTGTCGAGCAGCTCGTTTGGTGCCTTGTACAATCCTTCTCCAGCTGCTATGAGATTCATATCTAGGGAATCCGTATTTTGAAATTCTTCACAAACTTCCTCGGCTAAATTCTCAAAGATGCCGTCGAAGAACACGAAATCAATAACGCATTGTTGCTCAAGTGTGTCCGTTAAGCTCAACTCTACTTCCATCTCGGGTTTCTTCATATGCTTATCAATTTCCATAGCCTTATCCACTCTCATGTTAGATTCATCTCCTTTGTCAATTATTGAGGGATTTGGCTGATCTACCGTCTTTATGCGTTGACGTTGTGGGAATGGCAAAGGAGGAGGTCTAGGTTCGGGTTTGAAATATTTAGGCTCTTCTTCCTCCTCTTTGTGCTCTTGGATGTTGCTGTTCTCTCTCGATACTGCCCTAGATGATTCTCCCTTTTCAAATGTTGAAAGAATGGGCTGATCCACCGTCTTGCAACTCCTTAGTTAAATTTCGTTGTCATGCTCATGAGGATTTGTTTCCGATCTCCCCGGTGGAACTCCTTGTGGTTCGAAGGAATTTGCAGCGAGTTGTGCAACTTTATTGCCTAAGATCTTTAGGTCATTATTCATGTCTCTATAACTCGCTCGCAGCTCTCTAAGTAAGGCATAATTTTCTTTCTCCCCTTGTGCGAATTGAGCGAGCATGGACATAATATCGACATTAGCTTCTTGTTGCGGACATGGGGGCGCATATGATGGATAATTCTGAATTTGGGGTTGCATCCATGGCTGAAAACTCCCAAATTCATATTGTGCATTCAGCATACCATCGGTGTTCCTATACGGGAAATTTGCGTGATCGCTCCATCCGTGATTATGTGTATTCCCAAAAGGCTGACTATAACTCTCGTAGATCTCTTCTTCATACCCCCAAACGTCTTGTTCCCATGATTGCTCCGAGTAATGTGGACGGTATGAGTTAGATAGCATATGATGAAGTTCGTCAATCCGATTTTTTACTCTAGCTATTTCAGCATATATAGATTTCACGTTAAACATGTTACCTCGCAAAAGAAACAACACAAAATTCGATTAAGCTCCGAGAGGTAAAATTTTTTTATTTTATTTTTCTTTTGACTCAATAAGAAACAAAGCAAAGACGAAAAACAAATGAAGACTCCGGAAATGACTATGTCTTAATTCAAAAGTATCCTAACTCTAATGCCGTAATCAATTCCCCGGCAACGGCGCCAACAACTTGATGTGCGTTTTCTCAAGTAATAAATTACCTAGACTAATGCTTCCGCAAGAATACGGATCGTGTAGCAACTCGGGTCGAACACAAGGAATTGATGCAACTCTAAAGCTATTAGACTAATGAATAAGACGTGTGAAATCAAATAGTGGATGGGATGCAAATGCAAACTAAACTAAACTAATGATAGGAATGACTCAAAGACTTAACACCATAGGTATCGCGAGCAGCACAACGATGTAACGAAATTCTAACAAGATCATTGGTCTTAGATACTATCACGAGTTCAGGGAATTCAAGCTCTCCTATAGGAACTGACTGGCGTAGACTTGTCCACTATCTAGCATGCATATACCAATATATCTATTGCGCATCTCACATACATAGACGCATTACGACCGCTATCCTAATCC
>CM071872.1:6125322-6139474 GCA_036759665.1 Gynandropsis gynandra | reverse complement strand
ATGCTTGCCCGAGTCGTGCTAAATGGTCCACACAATTGGCCGTAGGTTTTGCCCGATCGTGCAAGGGTTGTGCCCGACCGGGTGAGGCTTTTCCATGCTCAATCTCGTCCCGTTTGTCCCGTGATGATCCCCAAAGTTGCTCCTTAGCTCCGTGCATGTTCCTTTAGCTCCAAAATGATCCAAATACGCGTGAAAACCTATAAGAACATGAAAAGCACGAAAGCAAGTAAAACGGATACGGAATCATACGTAAAACATCACATATGTATCAAAAATGTCTCCTAAATCGTGCAAGAGATACGTATGAAAACGAGATGATCAAAATCCCCCAGACTTGAATGTTTGCTTGTCCCTAAGCAAACGTAAACGTGGAATACATGGGGTATAAAAACACGAGAATCACCCTTCTCCTAGAAATACCGCTAAAGCGAACCGAGCCGATCAACTAGCACGTCGAGAGCAAATTCGGCCTAATCGAGTTTTCAGCCTTAATCATAGGTCCACCACGGTTACCCATGAGAAAGTAAATCAAAGGAGACTAGACACGCTACCGTAACTCCCTCCACCAGACAAGACTTTCAAAGCACGTCGTACAATTCATTGTTGTAGTCGACTAATCACGTGAAAACAAAAAATGCAAAGCAGAAAAATGGTGCAACACGAGAGACAAACGCAAATAGGAAACAAAAAGCAATGTGAATATTCGAGAGACAAACGCAACGCAAGCCGCGTATCGGCAAGAAATGACATTCGTATCCTAGGTAACTCGAAAAGGGCATCTCCCGTCCCTAAAAATCCAATGTATCGAACTAAATAAAGGATTTTGAGCTCGAAAACCGGGTTGGGCTGCCTTCACCATCACGACGCATCCTTTATCTCAAAAAGATTAATGAGATGTTAAAAAATCATGTAATTCGGAGCTTGATACGCAATGCTATGGTATTTCAAAGCACGTCGTACAATTCATTGTTGAAGTCGACTAATCATGTGAAAAAAAAACGAAAAGCGAAAACGGGGTGCAACATAAGAGACAAATGCAGATAGGAAATGGAAATGAAAATGAATATCCGAAAGACAAACGCAACGCAAGTGGCGTATTGACAAGAAATTAAACTCGTATCCTAAGAAACTCTGAAAGTGCATCTCCCGGCTCTAAAAACACAATGTCTCGAACTAAATGAAGAATTTTGAGCTAGGAAAAAGGATCGAGCTGCCTTCAGCAATCCAGGGGTCGTTTATCTCAAAATGATCACTGAGATGTGAAAAAATCATGTAATTCAGAGGTTCGTACGAGAGACAAGTGCAAATAGGAAACAGGAAGCAAAATGAATATCCAAGAGACAAACGCAACGCAAGCGGTGTATTGATAAGAAATGACATTCGTATCCTGAGAAACTCAAAAACGGCATCTCTCTGCTCTAAAAATATAACGTATCGACTTAAATAAAGGATTTTTAGCTGGAACACTGGTCGAGCTGCCTTCAGCAACCTGAATCGACTTAATTAAAGGATTTTGAGCTCGAAAACGGGGTCGGGCTGCCTTCAGCAACCCACAACATCATTTAGCTCCAAAAGAGGAATAAAATGTGAAAAAATATCATGTAATTCGGAGCTTCGTACGCTAAGTTATGGTATTTCAAAGCCCGCCATGTAGTCGTCTAATCGCGTGAATACAAAAACAAATAGCAGAAAAGGGGTGCAACACGAAATATAAATGCAAATGGGAAATAGGAAGCAAAAGGAATATCCGAGAGACAAACGCAACACAAGCGGTGTGTTGACAAGAAATGATATTTGTATCCTAAGAAACTCGAAAATGGCATCTCCCGGCTCTAAAAGTCCAACGTATCAACATAAATAAAGGATTTTGAGCTTGAAAACGGAGTCGGGCTGCCTTCAGTAACCCGCAGCATCGTTTAACTCGAAAACACGAATAAAATGTGAAAAATATGATGTAATTCGGATTTTCGTACGCAAAGTTATGGTATTTCAAAGCCCGTCGTACAATTCATTGTTGCAGTCGTCTAATCACGTGAATAAAAAAAATTCATTGTTGAGTCGTCTAATCACGTGAATAAAAAAAAGCGGAAAAGGGGTGCAACACGAGAGACAAACACAAATAGGAAATAGGAAGCAAAAGGAATATCCGAGAGACAAACACTACGCGAGCGGCGTATTGAGAAGAAATGACATTCATATCCTAAGAAACTCGAAAAGGGTATCTCTCGGCTCTAAAAATCAAACGTATCAACATAAATAAAGATTTTGAGCTCAGAAACGGGGCCAGGCTGCCTTCAGCAACCTGGGGTATCCTTTATCTCGAAAAGAGGAATAAAATGTGAAAAAATCATGTAATTCGGAACTTCGTATGCAAAGTTATGGTATCTCAAAGCCCGTCGTACAATTCATTGTTGTAGTCGTCTAATAACGTGACAACACGATAGAAAAACGCAACGCAAGCGGCGTATTGACAAGAAATGACATTTGTATCCTAAGAAAGTCGAAAAGAGCTTCTCTCGGATCTAAAAATCCAACGTCTCGACCTAAATAAAGGATTTTGAGCTCAAAATGGAGGTCGGGCTGCCTTCAGCAACCAACAACATCGTTTAGCTCGAAAAGAGGAGTAAAATGTGAAAAACATCATGTAATTCGAAGCTTCGTACACAAAGTTATGGTATTTCCAAGCCCGTCGTACAATTCATTGTTGTAGTCAACTAATCACGTGAATACAAAAACAAAAAGTGGAAAAGGGGTGCAACACGACAGACAAACATAAATAGGAAATAGGAAGCAAAAGGAATATCGAAGAGACAAACGCAACGCAAGCGGCGTATTGACAATAAATGACATTCGTATCCTAAGAAACTGGAAAAGGGCATCTCCCGGCTCTAAAAACACCAACGTATTGACCTGAATAAATTATTTTGAGCTCAAAAACGGGGTCGGGCTGCCTTCAGCAACTCGCAACATTGTTTTGCTCGAAAAGAGGAATAAAATGTGATAAAAATCATGTAATTCGGAGCTTTGTATGCAAATTTATGGTATTTCCAAGCCCGTCGTACAATTCATTGTGTAGTCGTCTAATCACGTGTGATCATCTCGTTTTTATATGTATCTCTCGCATGATTGAAGAGATGCTTATATTATAGATACAATGATTACATATGATTTTGTATATGTTTTCCTCGTTTTCGTGTTTTTGTGTCCTTACAGGTTGTAATACATATTCGGTTCATTTTAGGGCTAAATGACATACATGAGACAAAGTACTAACATCGAGGATCATCACGGACCAAACGGGACGAGAATCATCGAGGAATAACATAGCCTACATGGGGCATTCACCTAGCCCGAGCGGGCTAAGACCTCCAGCAAACTCAGCACGGGTCCGGGAGAACATCACCACGCGCAGGTCATCATTGAATGGCTCAGATCGCGCGGGGCACAGCTCAGCCCGCACGGGGCCTAGTTCCAGTGAACACAGGCAGCACACCTCAGCCACCGTGGGGCACGCACACCAGCCCGCGCGGATTCATACGCAAAGTTATGGTATTTCAAAGCTCGTCGTACAATTCATTGTTGTGCTTGTCTAATCACGTGAAAACAAAAACAATAAGTGGAAAAGGGGTGCAACACGAGAGACAATGCAAATTGGAAATAGGAAGAAAAAGGATTATCCTAGAGACAAACGCAATGGAAGCGGCGTATTGACAAGAAATGACATTCATATCCTACGAAATTAGAAAAGGGCCTCTCCCGGCTCTAAAAATCCAACGTATCGACCTAAATAAAGGATTTTGAGATCAAAATCGAGGTCAGGCTGCCTTCAGCAACCCACAACATCGTTTAGCTCGAAAAGAGGAATAAAATGTGAAAACATCATGTAATTTGGAGCTTCGTATGCAAAGTTATGGTATTTCCTAGCCCGTCGTACAATTCATTGTTGTAGTCGACTAATCACATGAATACAAAAACAAAAAGTGGAAAAGGGGTGCAACACGAGAGACGAACGCGAATAGGAAATAGGATGCAAAACGAATATCCAAGAGACAAACGCAATGCAATCGGCGTTGTTTCCGCTCCCTTCGCTCGGTGTTTGAGTGTTCACTTTCAGTCCATGGCCTTGCACAAGTCAAACCTTATTACTCAACTACGTTTTCGGGGTTAGATTGCCATAATCACTCGTGTTTCTCCTCATGTCTTCGTTTCCTATGCAAAACACAAAATGTAGATAAAGTCTTCGAATAAACTCAATAAGTGAATGAAATCTAAATAATCTCTAAACTAGACCTAAGAATGATATAAAAACTACAACGGATTACGTGTTATCAAACTCCCCCAGACTTAACCTTTTGCTCGTCCTGGAGCAAACCTAGAGTCGAGTACTAGAAGAGCTAAACAACAATGGATACTAACACAAATATATCAAAGGATTAGCCATCATGCAAAACAACGCGTCACATGCACATGAACGTAAGCGTACCAAGTTCAGACTTCTATCAACCGAAAGTTTTAAACCATGCAATCCTACCAATGACCTAAGTTAGTCCATAACCATAAACAACGTCCAAGCGATCTCCATACCAACTCTCCTAAGCTTGAGATATCATTGAACTCACATTCTCGTTCTTATTCTTTTTTTCCTTTTTCTTTCTTCCTTTCTATGGTTCCACGCTTGGTTCCTAGGACGTCGAAGTCGAAGAGGGTGGCTTTCTACTGAGACCTGGGCTGCCTATGGCACACTCATAAGGTCTCGTAACCTTAGAGGAGTGAAGAGATGCGTCATTGAAGCTTATTTTTCTGATTTTTTTATGAAAAATACGCATAACTCTAACCCTTAGGACGTAGAATAGCGCCTCAACCCACCACTTAGATCCGAACCATCGATCTCGATGTACTCATGTCAATGAAAACCTAGAATAGTTAAGACTAATCCAAGGAGAGAACATTGACAGCGGAGTATAAGCGTGTGGAATCTTATGAACGCTAAAGATCTATCAACAAGCATCGATTAATCGGTATACACGGAGATATGATACTTGGTACCGAAATCTAGGAGGTGAATGTAACTATAAGTGATGGTTTCTTGAACAATTACTCAACTAACTGGAATCAAGAAATCTTCTAAACACACCTAGACTATAGTTCACGATTCGACAAGGTCGCACAATAATGACTAAAACTTAAAAATTTATGCTAGGTATCCATCCGTTTACCCTAAAAAAAACAAAAATCTACATCTAATCCTAATCCTAATCATCTAATCCTAATCATATGACAATACTCGACAAGTACCCCTCCAGACTTGAATGAAACACCGTCCCGGTGTTCAAAACCTAAGAGGATATCATAAACAAAACAACGGGAAGATAAGAGTTGGAACGTGTGCACCTTGTGTAACTTCCAATCCCGAGTTTGTGTCTCCTCTTCAAGGATGATATGCACGTTGAAGAACCTGCGAAAAAGATTCACACAATCCAAAAAGAGGAATACGATCCCACCAAGTACATCAATATGAAAAGAAAAAGGAATAGTCCGAAAGAAAATGAAATGAAATACGAAACAATCGGGTTGCCTTGTGTAAGGTCTTGAGCTTGTCCGAGATGCTCTACTCATGAGTCGGCTCCGAAAGAGCAAACTTAGCTTGATCAAAATCTGTGCTATCCACATTGTAGAGCTTTATGCGTTGGGCGTTCACTTTAAATGCACCATTGGCTCCTATTAGCTCGATTGCTCCGTGTGGTGAGATGCTCTTAATCGTGAATGGCCCGGACCAGCGTGACTTAAGCTTCCTTGGAAAGAGTTTTAAACGTGAGTTGAAAACAAGTACACGATCACCAACCTCAAATGTCCGCTAGAGTATATGCCGATCAGGCCACCGCTTCGTACGTTCCTTAAAAATTCTTGCGTTTTCATACGAATCGAGGCGCATTTCCTCAAGGTGATGAAGCTGTAACATCCTTTTCTCAGCGGCTGATTTATAGTCGTAGTTCAGTGCCTTGATCGCCCAATACGCTCGGTGTTCTAACTCAACCGGTAGATGACATGCCTTACCGTACACAAGCTGAAACCGAGTCATTCCGATTGGCGTTTTAAATGCCGTACGATAAGCCCACAGTGCATCATCGAGTTTCAATACCCAATCCTTCCTAGACCTAGAGACCGTTTTCTCCAAAATCGATTTGATTTCTCGATTAGAAACTTCAACTTGGCCGCTGGTTTGAGGATGATAAGGCGTTGCTACCCTATGTCTAACACCGTACTTTTTCAGCAATGCTTCTATAGTACGATTCACAAAATGCTTACCTCCGTCGCTGATCACAACTCTCGGGACTCCAAAACGTTGAAATATGACACGCTTGAACATCTTGGTCACTGGTTTGGAGTCGTTCGTGGAGCATGCCAAAGCTTCCACCCACTTCGTGACGTAGTCTACCGCGACTAGGATATAAGAATACCGCGACTAGGATATAGGAATGTCCATGAAATCTATCCCCCACACGTCAAATGGCTCGACTTCTAGAATGTATTGCTGTGGCATTTCATTACGTCTAGAGATATTACCTGTCCTTTGGCAATTGTCGCACGATTTTACGTCGTTGTGGGTGTCCTTAGAAACAGTGGGCCAATAAAATCCCGCTTGCAGCACCTTCGCAGCGGACTTTGCTGCAGCAAAGTGTCCTCCGTAGCTCGAAGAATGGCAACGTGACAGTATGTGTGGAGCTTCTTCTTCGGAGATGTAGCGCCTAAAGATCCCGTCAATACCTCTTTTGAAAAGATAGGGCTCATCCCAATAATACGCCTTGACGTCATGGAGAAACTTCTTTCTCGCATTGTAGTTCAGCCCCTCCGGTAATACTCGACAAGCTAGATAATTCACAAAGTCAGCATACCAAGGAATGGAAGTACAAGTCAAGGACATTACCAAATCATCTCGGAGGTAGTCATCGATAGGAATGCACTCGGGGATCGCAAGACGTGAAAGATGATCAGCTACTCCATTCTCGGCTCCTTTCCTATCCCGAATCTCTAGATCAAACTCTTGGAGTAGTAGGATCCATCTAATCAACCTCGGCTTTGCATCCTTCTTAGTGAGAAGGTAGCGCAACGCAGCATGATCCGTATAAACAATCACCTTCGAACCCACTAAGTATGACCGAAACTTCTCAAACGCATAGACAATCGCAAGGAGCTCTTTCTCCGTCGTAGAATAGTTGCATTCGGCACTGTCCAAAGTCCTACTAGCATAGTATATACCATGCAACATTCGATCCTTGCGCTGACCTAAAACTACTCCAACTGCATAGTCACTCGCATCGCACATGAACTCGAAAGGAAGTTCCCAATCCGGCGGTTGAATGATAGGTGGGGAAACTAAAGCTTTCTTCAGCTTCTCAAAAGCATCTTGACAACCCGCTGTGAACTCAAAAGGAACGTCTTTACCTAGTAGATCCGTGAGGGGTTTGGAAATTTTGGAAAAATCCTTAATGAACCGCCTATAAAACCCCGCATGACCTAGGAAGCTACGAATAGCCTTAACGTTCGTTGGGGGAGGTAGTTTCTCACTGACTTCGATCTTGGCCTTATCTACCTCAATGCCCTTCGCTGGTATCTTGTGTCCCAATACAATGCCCTCGCGAACCATGAAGTGGCATTTCTCCCAATTCAATACGAGGTTCGCTTCCATGCACCTATCTAACACTTTGCACAAATTGGTTAGACACGTATCAAAGGAAGGTCCATGAACTGAAAAATCGTCCATAAACACTTCCATAATATCTCCATTCACATCGGAAAAGATAGAAGTCATGCACCGCTGAAAAGTAGCGGGTGCATTACACAAACCGAATGGCATCTTCCGATAAGCGAATGTACCGAATGGGCATGTGAACGTCGTCTTTTCTTGATCATTGGGATGGATTGGAATCTGGAAAAACCCTGATGTTATCAACGTCCAAGCATTTGATCAATGAAAGGTAGAGGGAAGTGATCTATCCGTGTGTTTGCATTCAACTTGCGGTAGTCGATGCACATCCGCCATCCCGTGACTGCTCTCGTTGGAATCAATTCGTTGTTCGCATTTGGAATGACGGTGATACCTCCCTTCTTTGGTACTACATGAACTGGACTTACCCAAGCACTATCCGAAATAGGATAAATAATTCCCGCATCCAACAACTTAAGAATCTCTTTCTTTACCACTTCCATCATATTAGGATTCAATCTACGTTGATGTCCAATAGAGGTCTTAGTGTCATCTTCTAGAAGAATTCTATGCATGCAAAGGCCTGGACTAAGTCCCTTAATATCCGCTAGCGTATAACCTATAGCTCCCCTATACCTCCTCAGAGCTTCTAGCAATCGTGCTCTTTGGGAATCTTCTAGGTCATCATTTACTATAACCGGATACGTGGATTCAAGTCCGAGAAATTCATACCTCAGCCCTTGTGGTAAGGGCTTCAACTCTACCTTCAGTGTTTTGTTAACACTCCAGTCAGGATTTGGATGCTCGATTTGACCATTAAGCATATCGGGAGTGATTGAACTGGAATCTGTCTGGGATTGTCGGAGGGTTGTGCACTGGTTTGCAACGTTTTCTTGACTTGAAACCCTCCCTAACTGATCTGTACTCATGTGGTCATGAGTTGAGAAGTCTTCTTGCTGAGGACTACCTGAAAATCCATCGTTCTCTGAGGCTGCGACCTGCTGTGCTCGGGTCGCGCAGAATTCTGCTCGGAGTTCATCTAGCTCGGCGCTCGAGATTTCTTCTTTTGTATTCTCATCCAGCAGCTTTGTATAATGCTTCACTTCATTGGGACCTTTGTAAAGTCCCTCTCCAGCTGCCAGAAGAGCCATTTCAAGGGAATCCATATTCCCAAACTCCTCTAACACTTCCTCGGCTAATCTCTCCAAGACATCCATATAGAACACCGAGTCTACCATACAAGGTTGCCTAAGTGTATCGTTAAAATTGAACTCCACTTCCTCATCTCCAAACATTAATGTAAGTCTACCTTCGGCACAATGTATGATAGTCTTGGCCGTATTGAGGAAAGGTCTACCTAGGATGATAGGAATTTTCTTGTCCTCCTCCATATCTAGCACTACAAAATCAACCGGGACAAAGAATTTTCCTACTTGCAGTGGTACGTCTTCCAGCATTCCCTCGGGAATTCTAACACTCCGATCAGCCATGGTGAGTGCCATCCGTGTGGGCCGAAGATCCATCCTACCCTTAAGATCCAACTTCTCATACAATGACAATGGTAACACGCTTACGCTTGCTCCGACGTCGATTAGCACATGGTTAATTTCATAATCTCCAATTTTACAAGGGATCACGAAAATACCTGGATCCGGCATCTTTTTGGGTAGACTTGGCTGCAGCATTGAGTTGGTGACCATAACGGTTTCCGTTTCCACATCCCGCTTGTTCGCAAGTACGTCTTTGAGGAACTTAGCGTATGAAGGCATCTTCTTCAACGCTTCGTGGAATGGAATCGTAATGTGCATCTTCTACAACATCTCCGCAAACTTTGCAAATTGAGCATCATCGTTCATTTTGCGTTGACGTTGAGGGAATGGCAAAGGAGGAGGCCTCGGTTCGGGTTTGACGTATTTGGGCTCCTCTTCCTCCTTGTGCTCCTTGACGTGGTCGCTCTCCTTTGCTACTGCCTTTGATGGTTCTCCCTATTCAAACATTGGAAGAATGGGGGAATCAATGGAAGAGTAATCAAGTGTCTTACCGCTTCTCAAGTGGATGGCATTGATTTGTGCACGAGGATTCGCTTCCGGGCGTGCCGGTAGAACTCCTTGCGGTTGAGAGGATTTCGCAGCGAGTTGTGAAACTTGAGTATCCAAGATCTTTAGATGCGTTTTCAACTCCATAAATTCATTCTTCCACTCTTGATTTTCTGCTCTCATCTCTTCCTGTTGCGTTCTCAGCACTCTAATCTCATTGGATTGGTCCTTTTGTCCTTGTATGATTTGAGCTAGCATTGACGTAATATCGGGGCTAACTTCTTGTTGCAGAGGAGCAGGCGCATGTGGTTGGAAATTCTGATTTTTGGGCTGCGTCCTCGGCTGGAAATTTTGATTGCGTTGCATCAAACGTGACTGGAAGTTCCCCGATGCTCGTTGTGCATTGAATGCACCGTCGGAATTCTTGTACGAGAGATTGGGGTGATTTCTCCACTCGGGGGTATAGGTATTACCCAAAGGTTGAGCGTTGCTCACATAACTCACCCCTTCGTACCCTTGAATTCCTTGCTCGTCCGGCTGCTCATAATATTGCTGTTGATTCGCTCCGGACATCAATTCATAGAGGCCATTGATTTTACCATTCATTTCAGCTCTCATCTCGGCTAACTCGGCATATATGGTATGCGAATTATCCACCTTGGCTACCCTTGCTGGAGTGTTGCGATTGTACTCTCCGGCGGTGTGATTACCTTCGTCAGCCATACGATCTATAAGATCCTCGATCTGTGGGAAGGTGAGGTTGCTCAAAGAACCTCCAGCAGCGGCTACGATCAAGATCCTCGTGTTGTCCATGAGTCCTTGGAGAAAGTTGTGTATGAGGTAACTCTGATCCATGCCGTGATGTGGGCAAAGGCGTTGATAGCCTTTGAATCGCTCCCACGCTTCATATAAGCTCTCGACTGCGCCTTGAACGAATGTGTTGATATTATTCTTGGCAAACTGAGCTTTGCTTTGAGGAAAGAACCGTGTCATAAACTTCTCCTCTAGCTGTCCCCACGATGCAATAGAATTTGCTGGTTGAGAATACAACCAATCTTGTGCTTTGTCTTTCACCGAGAATGGGAAAGCAGCTAGCATGACATCTTCATCCGATACCCAGTCTCCAGCTCTTATGGTTCGGCATAGCATCTTGAAATCAGTGAGATGCTGGTTTGGGTCCTCGGCGGGTCTCCCTCTAAACGCCGCATTACCGAGCATTCGCGAGCGTTTCTCTTTGCAATGCATGATAAGAGCTGCGTGTGCCTAGGGACCGTGTATGATCCATAGGTTAGTGCCGGTTGCACTTGCTGCACATTTTGAACGTTCATATCTCGACGTTCGGCCATTAGCTCTTCATCACTCTTATCTACAAACGATTGTTCAATTACTCCCTCGGGTTGGAAGTCCAAGTGTACTTGCGTGTTATCAACCGAATTGCTTGCACTAGCTCTCGTTTTTTTCCTTAGTTTTCTAAGCGTTTTATCTATGTCGGGGTCGAAAACTAGATCCGCACTTCCGGTATTTCTCATGCACAAACCACCTGCTCAAAAACGGGATTGGGTTGCCTTCAGCAACCCACATCAACGTTTAGTTAGAAAAGAGGAATAAAATGTGAAAAAAAAATCATGTAATTCGGTGCTTCGTACGCAAAGTTATGGTATTTCAAAGCTTGTGGTACAATTTCTTGTTGTAGTCGTCTAATCACGTGAAAACAAAAACAAAAAGAGGAAAAAGGGGGCAACACGAGAGACAAACGTAAATAGGAAATAGGAAGCAAAAGGAATATCCGAGAGACAAACTTAACACGAGCGGCGTATTGACACGAAATGACATTTGTATCCTAAGAAACTCAAAAACTGCATCTCCCGGCTCTAAAAATCAAACATATCGACCTAAATAAAGGATTTTGAGCTCGAAAACAGGGTCGGGCTGCCTTCAGCAACTCGCGGCATCGTTTATCACGAAAAGAGGAATAAAGTGTGAAAGAAATCATGTAATTCGGAGTTTTGTACGCAAAGTTATGGTATTTCAATGCCCGTCAAACAATTCATTAATGTAGTCATCGAATCACATGAAAACAAAAACAAAAAGCGGAAAGGGGATGCAACACGAGAGAAAAATGCAAAAAGGAAATAGGAAGCAAAAGGAATATCCGAGAGACAAACACAACGCAAGCGGATTATTGACAAGAAATGATATTCGTATCCTAAGAAACTTGAAAAGGGCATCTCCCGGCTGTAAAAATCCAATGTATCGACCTAAATAAAGCATTTTGAGCTTGGAAAAGGGGAAGTACTGCCTTCAGCAACCCGCAGCATCGTTTCGCTCGAAAAGAGGAATAAAATGTGAAAACAAATCATGTAATTCGGATCTTCGTACGCAAAGTTGTGGTATTTTAGAGCCCGTTGTACAATTCATTGTTGTAGTGGTCTAATCACGTGAACACAAAAACAAAAAGGGGAAAAAGGGTGCGACACAAGAGATAAACGCAAATAGGATATAGGAAGCAAAAGGAATATCCTAGAGACAAACGCAACGCAAGAGGCGTATTGACAAGAAATGAAATTTGTGTCCTAAGAAACCCGAAAAGGGCATCTCCCGGCACTAAAAATCTAACGTATCGACCTAAATAAAGGGTTTTGAGCTTGAAAACGGGGTCAGGATGCCTTCAACAACCTGTGGTATCGTTCATCTCGGAAAGAGGAATAAAATGTGAAAAAAATCATGTAATTCAGAGCTTCATACGCAAAGTTATGGTATTTCAAAGCCCCTCGTATAATTCATTGTTGCAGTCGTCTAACAACATGAAAACAAAAACAAAAAGTGGAAAAGAGGTGCAACACGAGCGACAAACGCAAATAGGAAATAGGAAGCAAAAGGAATATCCTATAGACAAACGCAACGCAAGCGGCGAATTGACAAGAAATGACATTCGTATCCTAAGAAACTCGAAAATGGCATATCCCGGTTCTTAAAACCCAACGTATCGACCTAAATAAATGGTTGTGAGCTTGAAAACGGGGTCGGGATGCCTTCAGCAACCTGCAGCATCGGTTATCTCGAAACAAGGAATAAAATGTAAAAAAAACATGTAATCCGGAGCTTCGTACGCAAAGTTATGGTATTTCAAAGCCCGTCGTACAATTCATTGTTGTAGTCGTCTAATAATGTGAAAACAAAAACAAAAACCGGAAAAGTGGTGCAACACGAGAGACAAATGCAAATAGGAAATAGGAAGCAAAAGGAATCTCCTAGAGACAAACGCAACGCAAGCGATGTATTGGCAAGAAGTTACATTGTATCCTAAGGAACTTGGAAAGGGCATCTCCTGGCTCTACAAATCCATTGTATCGACATAGATAAAAGATTTTTAACTTGAAAACAGGGTCGGGCTATCTTCAGCAACCCGTGGCATCGTTTATTTCGAAAAGAGGAATAAAATGTGAAAAAATAATGTCATTCATAGTTTCGTACGCAAAGTTATGTTATTTCAAAGCCTGTCGTACAATTCATTGTTCTAGTCGTCTAATCATGTGAAAACAAAAACAAAAAGCGTAAAAGAAGTGCAACACGAGAGACAAACCCAAAAAGGAAATAGGAAGCAAAAGGAATATCCTAGAGACGAACGCAACGCAAGCGGGGTATTGACAAGAAATGACATTCGTATCTTAAGAAACTCGAAAATGGCATCTCAAGACTCTAAAAATCCAACATATCGACCTAAATAAAGGATTTTGAGCTTGAAAATGGGGTCGGGCTGCCTTCGACAACCTGCAGTGTCATTTAGCTCGAAAAGAGGAATAAAAAATGAAGGAAATCATGTAATTCGGAGCTTCGTACGTAAAGTTATTGTATTTCAAAGTCCTTCATACAATTCATTGTGGTAGGCGTCTAATCACTTGAAAACAAGAACAAAAACCGAAAAAGGGGTGCAACACGAGAGACAAACGCAAGTAGGAAATAGAAAGAAAAGGAATTACCAAGAGACAAACGCAAGGTAAGCGGCGTATTGACAGGAAATGACATTCGTATCCTAGGAAACTCGAAAAAGGCATCTCCCGACTCTAAATATCCAACGTATCGACCAAAATAAAGGGTTTTGGGCTCGAAAACGGGGTCGGCATGCCTTCAGCAACCTGGGACATCGTTTATCTTGAAAAGAGGAATAAAATGTGAAAACAATCATGTAATTCGGGGCTTCGTACGCAAAGTTATGGCATTTCGAAGCCCGTCGTACAATTGATTGTTGTTGTGGTCTAATAATGTAAAAAGAAAAACAAAAATCGGAAAAGGGGTGCAACACGAGAGAGAAACACAAAAAGAAAATAGGAAGCAAAAGGAATATTCTAGAGACAAACGCAACGCAAGCGGTGTATTGACAAGAAATGGCATTCATATCCTAAGAAACTCG
>CM071872.1:6068616-6105526 GCA_036759665.1 Gynandropsis gynandra | reverse complement strand
ACGGATGCACACTTAGAGCGACTTGATTAGATTTAGGATTAGGTTTAGAAATAAGATGGATCTAGTGAAATTTTTTCGAAATTAGTCATATTTTTGCGACTTTGTTGAATCGTGGATAATGGTCTAGGTTTGCTTAGAAGCCTCATTGATACCGATTAGTCGAGTAGTTATGTTTGAAACCCTTGTCTAGTTGAATTCACTCCTTAGATCTCGATACCAAGTAGACATATCTCCGTGTATACCATTTAGCTTAGCCTCATTGATATATTTTGCGTTCTAGAATTAGACCACACGCTTATACTCCGCTGTCATCTAGGATAAGTTTTGCGCTTTTCCGAGTTAAGAATGACATGAGTACATCGATATTCGATGGTTCGGGTCTAAGTGGTGGGTAGAGGAGCTATTCTAAGTCCTAAGGGTTAGAGTGTTGCGTAATAAAAAAATATATATATATAGATTCAAAAACGCACCTCTTCACTCCTCTAAGGTCGCGCAACCTTATGAGTGGGCCATAGGCAGCCTGGGTCTAAGTAGAAAGCGACCCTCTTCGACTTCGACGTCCTAGGAACAAAGCGTGGATCTAAGTGCTCAAAAGAAAAAAATGCATAAGAACGAGAAGAAAAGATCCAAATGATATCAAAAGCTTAGAGAAATCGGTATAGAGGTCGCTTGGACGTTATCTAGGGTTGTGAAGTAGACTTAGATTTTAGGAAAGCTTTCATGGCTCAGCACTTTCGGTAGACATAGGACTATACTCGGTACGCTTAGGCTCTTATCCATGTGACGCGCTGATATACAAGATGACTAACACTTCGAAATTTTTGAGCTAGTATCCATCGTTATTAGATTCTTCTTAGGCTATACTTTAGTTTTGTTTTAGGACAAACAAAGGTTTAGGTCTGGGGGAGTTTGATAACACTGAAAGTGTATCAATATTAGGACAGGTTTTTACACCATTTTCGCATGTATCTTACATCGAGTCTTACTTATCCGATACGATTGGTTTTCAGGTTTTTAGGCGACAAGGCCTAAATGAGCTCATTATGAAGGATTCCCTGCCAAAACTACAAGAATTTATGACATATCTACTTAGAGCTCCAGAACCCAAAGGAACACCCGAGCAACGAGCGGAAAAGAAAAATATCAAGGACACAAGGGTGCCCGATCGGGCACTATTCCTCCACCCGCTCGGGTAGAACCTACGGGGTTTATCCACGCAATTAGCACGACCCGAGCACATGAGCAATGAGGATCGGGTGATCACCAACCGATCGGGCACACACTGAATACCCGCTCGGGCTATTAGTCATCCAATCTGCCCCGAGAGTTTACGCGACTCGGGTCCGCTTAACCACGCGATCGTGTGATGTCCACCCAATCGGGTACCTTGAACCAACACGGTCGGGCGAGCGTTACCCGACCGGGCAACACCTGTGCCCGAGCGGGCCGCGTAATCCGCAACAACCTAGATCTCAATTTCAAACGAGCGGATAAAAAGAACTGATCAGATCTAGGGCAAAGGGGGCGACGAACATGGCAAGAAAGGACTGGAAAAACATCTGGGAAGGCTCAGGAAGCATCGGAGAAGAAGAGAAGCACCAATCCGTAAACAGGGCAAGGAAGGACTGGAAAAACATCTGGGAAGGCTCAGGAGGCATCGGAGAAGAAGAGAAGCACCAATTCGTACACCGGTAACACAATAGGGAAGGTCGAGGCATCGAATTCCTTAGGGTTTATCATGTATAGGTTTAGGCTCGGAAGAATCACTCCTCACCGTAGAGCATGAATTTCCCGTTGTCAAGAGTAGGTTATAGATCTATGATCCTTAGTCGTTCATCTATGCAATTCCCGGTATCCCGTACACCCGTAGTGTTCACCATATCTAGTCTCATCCTTAACCTAGTTTCGTTGTCACCCTTAGGATAGTTTTAGGAAATTTAGGACTATATCCCATTCTATCTTCTTTCGTCTTAGTTTAGTTTCGTTCTTAGTTTAGCTGCAATTAGTCCCTAGAGATCGACCCTGGTACTACACGATCCGTATACTTGCGGTGAAGTGGACTAGGATAATTATAACTCGAGTTTCCACACGTCATCGTTTATCTCGAAAAGAGGAATAAAATGTAAAAAATCATGTAATTCGGAGTTTCATACGCAAAGTTATGGTATTTCAAAGCCCGTCGAACAATTCATTGTTGTAGTCGTCTAATCACGTGAAAACAAAAAAAAAGTTGAAAAGGGGTGCTACACGTCAGACAAACGCAAACAGGAAATAGGAAGCAAAAGGAATATCCAAGAGACAAACACAACGCAAGCGGCGTATTGACAAGAAATGACATTCATATACTAAGAAACTCAAAAAGGCCATCTCCTGGCTCTAAAAATCCAACATATCGACCTAAATAAAGGATTTTGAGCTCGAAAACGGGGTCGGGCTGCCTTCAACAACCCGCTGCATCGTTTATCTTGAAAAGAGGAATAAAATGTGAAAAAATCATGTAGTTCAGAGTTTCGTACGCAAAGTTATCGTATTTAAAAATCCGTCGAACAATTCATTGTTGTAGTCGTCTAATCACGTGAAAACAAAGACAAAAAGCAGAAAAGGGGAGCTACACGAGAGACAAACGCAAATAGGAAATAGGAAGCAAAAGGAATATTCGAGAGACAAATGCAATGCAAGCGGCGTATTGACAAGAAGTGCTATTCTTATCCTAAAAAACTCAAAAAGGGCATCTTCTGGCTCTTAAAATCAACCGTATCGACCTAAATAAAGTATGTTGAGCTCAAAAACGGGGTCGGACTGCCAGCATTGTTTATCTCAAAAAGAGGAATAAAATGTGGAAATAATAATGTAATTCGGAGTTTCGTACGCAATATCATGGTATTTTAAAGCCCGTCGAACAATTCATTATTGTAGTCGTTTAATCACGTGAAAACAAAAAAAAGTAGAAAAGGGGTGCTACATGAGAGGCGAACGCAAATAGGAAATAGGAAGCAAAAGGAATATCCGAGAGACAAACACAATGCAAGCGGCGTATTGACAAGAAATGACATTCTTATCCTAAAAAACTAAGAACGCCATCTTCCAGCTCTAAAAATCAACCGTATCGACCTAAATAAATTATGTTGAGCTTGAAAACGGGGTCGGGCTGCCTTCAGCAACCCACAACATCGTTTATCTGAAAAAGATGTATACAATGTGAAAAAAATCATGTAATTCGGAGTTCCATCGAAGAATTAATTTTGTAGCAGTCTAATCACGTGAAAACAAAAACAAAAAGCAGAAAAGGGGTGCTACACGAGAGACAAATGCAAATAGGAAATAGAAAGCAAAAGGAATATCCGAGAGACAAAAACAACACAACCAGCGTATTGACAAGAAATGACATTCTTATCCTAAGAAACTCAAAAAGGGCATCTCCCAGCTCTAAAAAATCCAACATATCGACCTAAATAAAGGATTTTGAGCTCGAAAACGGGGTCGGGCTGCCTTCAGCAATCCGCAGCATCGATTTTCTAAAAAAGAGGAATAAATTGTGAAAAAAATCATGTAATCCGGAGTTTCCTACGCAATGTTATGGTATTTCAAAGCCCGTCGAACAATTCATTGTTGTAGTCATCGAATCACGTGAAAACAAAAACAAAAAGTGGAAAAGGGGTGCTACACGAGAGCCAAACGCAAATAGGAAATAGGAAGCAAAAGGAATTTCCGAGAGACAAATGCAATGCAAGCGGCGTATTGACAAGAAATGACATTCTTATCCTAAAAAACTCGAAAAGTCCATTTCCGGCTCTAAAAATCAACCGTATCTACCTAAGAAAAGTATTTTGAGCTCAAAAACCGGGTCGGGGTGCCTTCAGCAACCCGTTTATCTCGAAAAGAGGAATAAAATGTGAAAAAATCATGTAATTTGGAGTTTCATACGCAAAGTTATGGTATTTCAAAGCCCGTCAAACAATTCATTGTTGTAGTCGTCTAATCACATGAAAACAAAAACAAAAAGCGGAAAAGGGGTGCAACACGAGAGATAAAGGCAAATAGGAAATAGGAAGCAAAAGAAATATCCGAGAGACAAAAGCAACGCAAGCGGCCTATTGACAAGAAATGACATTCGTATCCTAAGAAACTCGAAAAGGGCATCTCCCGGCTCTAAAAATCAACAAATCGACCTATATAAAGGATTTTGAGCTCGAACTGGGGTCGGGCTGCCTTCAGCATCCGGCGACATCGTTTATCTCGGAAAGAGGAATAAAATGTGAAAAAATCATGTAATCCGGAGTTACGTACGGAAAGTTATGGTATTTCAAAGCCCGTCGAACAATTCATTGTTGTAGTCGTCTAATCACGTGAAAACAAAAACAAAAAGCGAAAAGGGGTGCAACACGAGAGACAAATGCAAATAGGAAAATAGGAAGCAAAAGAAATATCCGAGAGACAAACACAACGCAAGCAGCGTATTGACAAGAAATGACATTCGTATCCTAAGAAAATCGAAAAGGGCATCTTCCGGTTCTAAAAATCTAACATATCGACCTAAATAAACGATTTTGAGCTAAAAAATGGGGTCGGGCTGCCTTCAGCCTCCTGCAGGATCGTTTATCCCGAATACAGGAATAAAATGTGAAAAAAATCATGCAATTCGGAGTTTCGTACGCAAAGTTATGGTATTTCAAAGCCCGTCGAACAATTCATTGTTGTAGTCGTCTAATCACGTGAAAACAAAAACAAAAAGCGAAAAAGGGGTGCAACACGAGAGACAAATGAAAATAGGAAAATAGGAAGCAAAAGAAATATCCGAGAGACAAACGCAACGCAAGCAGCGTATTGACAAGAAATGACATTCGTATCCTAAGAAAATCGAAAAGGGCATCTTCCGGTTCTAAAAATCAACATATCGATCTAAATCAAAGATTTCGAGCTCAAAATTGGGTTCGGCTGCCTTCAGCATCCTGTGGCATCATTTATCTCGAAAAGAGGAATAAAATGTGAAAAAATCATGTAATTCAGAGTTTTGTATGTAAAGTTATGGTATTTCAAAGCTCGTTGAACAATTCATTATTGTAGTCGTCTAATCACGTGAATACAAAAAGAAAAAGTGGAAAAGGGGTGCAACAAGAGAGACAAATGCAAATAGGAAATAGGAAGCAAAAGGAATATCTGAGAGACAAACACAACGCAAGCGGCGTATTCACAAGAAATGACATTTGTATCCTAAGAAACTCGAAAATGGCATCTCTTGACTCTAAAAATCCAATATAACAACCTAAATAAAAGATTTTGAGCTCGAAAACGGGTTTGGGCTGCCTTAGCAACCTGCAGCGTCGTTTATCTCAAAAAGAGGAATAAAATGTGAAAAAATCATTTAATTCGGAGTTTCATACTTAAAGTTATGGTATTTCAAAGCCCGTCGAACAATTCATTGTTATAGCCGTCAAATCTTGTGAAAACAAAAACAAAAAGTTGAAAAGGGGTGCAACAAGAGAGACAAACGCAAATAGGAAATAGGAAGCAAAAGGAATATCTGAGAAAAACGCAACACATGCGGCTTGACAAGAAATGACATTTGTATCCAAAATAACTTAGAAAGGGCATCACCCGACTCTAAAAATCCAACATATCGACCTGAATAAAGGATTTTGAGCTCGAAAACGAGGTCGGGCTGCCTTCAGTATCCCGCTGCATCGATCGTTTATCTCGAAAGTGGAATAAAATGTGAAAAACGTCATGTAATTCGGAGTTTTGTACGCAAAGTTATGGTATTTCAAAGCCCGTCGAACAATTCATTGTTGTAGTCGTCTAATCACGTCAAAACAAAAACAAAAAGCGGAGTTTACAAGACATTATGAGTGTGCCATAGGCAGCCTGGGTCTAAGTAGAAAGCCATCATCCCGTTTTCAGTCATTTTGGAGGTAAAGGACGTGCCAAGACAAAGTGCAAAAATCGAGGATCATCACGGGACAAACGGGACGAGAATCGGCAAGGAAAAGCCACTACCCGCGCGGGTAATACCCTAGCCCGAGCGGGAAAAAGTTACGGCGATTTTGTCCAGCAATTTGTGCACGATTCAGGCAAGAAAAACCAAGATCGGGGCATCAGCCCGAGCGGGCACAAGCCATGCCTGAGCGGGCAGCATGCCAGCCGTCCGGGCACCTCCTCAGCCCGAGCGGGCACCCCTTTTTCATCGCATTTTTGCGCGATCGTCTGCGCCGTACCCGAGCGGGTCACTCTCCTTGCCCGAGTGGGTCGCGGTCGTCACCTGCAACTTTAAATAAGTTAATTTAACTTAAAACAAGGGGAAGTTCGTGGGGGACTTATACAATTAGGAAAACACCCTTAGAGATGAGGAAAAAAGTCATATTTCGCTGGAGGAAGTAATAGAAACGTTGCCAACTTAATCAAGATTTGGAAAACTCAAGAAAAGGCAACAACGAGAGGTGGCTGCTGTAACTAAAGAGGAGAGAGCTTGAGGGACGAAGAGGAAGACAGAAAATAGAGAGGAGAGCACACGTAGTGGAGGCGAAGGAGAGAAGAACGCACACACAAGGGCGAAGGACGGAGCGAGGAAGCCGGAGCGTGGAGAAGCTATTGAAGACGTCGGTATTGAATAGGGAGGGATTGGATTTTGGAACGTAGCCATTATATAAAGTCTCAATTGATTTAGAACCTTGGCCGGTCGGTGGATTGAACTTAGAAATTAGGATAGCGATCTTAATGCGTCTAGTAGGTGAGATACACAATTGGGAGATTGGTATACGCATGCTAGATAGTGGGTTTAGGCATCGGGAGAGTCATTCCCTAGAAAAGAGCTTGAATTTCCAGAATACGTAATGATATCTATAACCATGATCTTGTTAGAACTTCGTTGCATCATCGTGCATCTCTCGAAACCTAAGGTGTCTAGTCTATTGAGTCTTAATCCGATAGTTAGTTAGTTAGTTTATCTTTATTCTCATTCCCACCACTTATTGATTTTACACGTCCTATTCTTTAGTTTACTAGCTTTAGAGTTGCATCGACTCCTCGTGTTCGACCCTGGTGCTATATGATCCATATTCTTGCGGAAGCGTTAGTCTACGTAATTATTACTTGAGATTAACCACACCAAGTTTTTGGCAATATAGTTGGAGTAAAATATCAACTTGCCGAACTTCGTCATATGTTTGTCTAACTCATACCATCCACATTACTCGGAGCAATCATGGGAACAAGAAGTTTGGGGGTACAAAGAAGAGATCTACGAGAGTTACAACCAGCCTTTCAGGAATACCATAACCCGTAGCATCGCTTATCTCGAAACGAGGAATAAAAAGTGAAAAAAAATCATGTAATTAGGAGCTTCGTACGCAAAGTTATGGTATTTCAAAGCCCGTCGAACAATTCATTGTTATAGTCATCAAATCACGTGAAAACAAAAACAAAAAGCGGAAAGAGAGTGCAACACGAGAGACAAACGCAAATAGGAAATAGGAAGCAAAAGGAATATCCGAGAGACAAACGCAACGCAAGCGGCATATTAAAAAGAAATGAAATTAATAATTTAAAAAACTCAAAAAGGGTTCCTCTCGGCTCTAAAAATCCAACATATCGACCTAAATAAAGGATTTTGAGCTCGAAAGCGGGGTCGGGCTGCCTATAGCAACCCGCAGCATCGTTTATCTCGAAAAGAGGAATAAAATGTGAAAAAATCATGTAATTCAGAGTTTCGTACGCAAAGTTATGGTATTTCAAATCCCGTCGAACAATTCATTGTTGTAGTCGTCTAATCACGTGAAAGCAAAAAAAAAAGTGGAAAAGGGGTGCTACACGAGAGAGAAACGCAAATAGGAAATAGGAAGCCAAAGGAATATCCGAGAGACAAACGCAATGCAAGCGGCGTATTGACAATAAATGACATTCTTATCCTAAAACACTGGAAAAGGCCATCATCCGGTTCTAAAAATCCACCGTATCGACCTAAATAAAGTTTGTTAAGCTCGAAATTAGGGTCAAGCTGCCTTCAGCAACCCATAGCATCGTTTCTCTCGAAAAGAGGAATAGAATGTGAAAAAATCATGTAATTCGGAGCTTCGTACGCAAAGTTATGGTATTTTAGAGCGCATCGAACAATTAATTGTTGTAGTCGTCTAATCACGTGAAAACAAAAAATAAAAAGTGGAAAAGGGGTGCTACACAGAGACAAACACAAATAGGAAATAGGAGGCAAAAGGAATATCCGAGAGACAAACGCAATGCAAGCGGCTTATTGACAAGAAATGACATTCTTATCCTAAAAATCTCGAAAAGGCCATCTTTCGGCTTTAAAAATCCATTGTATCGACCTAAATAAAGTATTTTGCACTAAAAAATGGGGTCGGGCTGCCTTCAGCAACCCGTAGCATCGTTTATCTCGAAATGAGGAATAAAATTTTTAAAAATCATGTAACTCAGAGCTTCGTACGCAAAGTTATGGTATTTCAAAGCCCGTCGAACTATTCATTGTTATAGTCGTCAAATCACGTGAAAACAAAAACAAAAAGCGGAAAAGGGGTGCAACACGAGAGACAAACGCAAATAGGTAATAGGAAGCAAAAGTAATATCCGAGAGACAAACGCAATGCAAGCGGCGTATTGACAAGAAATGACATTCTTATCCTAAGAAACTGATAAAGGCCATCTTCCGGCTCTAAAAAACAACCGTATCGACCTAAATAAAGTACTTTGAGCTCCAAAACGGGCTCAGGCTGCCTTCAGGAACCCGTAGCATCGTTTATCTCGAAAAGAGCAATAAAATGTGAAAAATCATGTAATTCGGAGCTTTGTACGCAAAGTTATGGTATTTCAAAGCCCGTCGAACAATTCATTGTTGTAGTCGTCTAATCACGTGGAAACCAAAACAAAAAGTGGAAAAGGGGTGCTACACGAGAGAAAAACGCAAATAGGAAATAGGAAGCAAAAGGAATATCCGAGAGACAAACGCAATGCAAGCGGCGTATTGACAAGAAATAACATTCTTATCCTAAAAAACTCGAAAAGGCCATCTTTTGGATCTCAAAATCAACTGTATCAACTTAAATAAAGTATGTTGAGCTCGAAAATGGGGTCGGGCTGCCTTCAGCAACCCGTAGCATTATTAATCTCGAAAAGAGGGATAAAAAGGTGAAAAAATCATGTAATTCGGAGCTTCATACGCAATGTTATGGTATTTCGAAGCCCGTCGAGACAATAATGTAATTCGGAGTTTCGTACGCAAAGTTATAGTATTTCAAATCCCGTCGAACAATCCGTTGTTGTAGTCATCTAATCACGTGAAAACAAAAACTAAAAGCAGAAAAGGGGTGCAACACGAGAGACAAACACAAATAGGAAATAGGAAGCAAAAGGAATATCCAAGAGACAAACGCAACGCAAGCGACGTATTGACAAGAAATGACATTTGTATCCTATGAAACTCAAAAAGGGCATCTCCCGGCTCTAAAAATAAAAAATATCGACCGAAATAAAGGATTTTGAACCTGAAAACTGGGTCGGGCTGCCTTCACCAACCCGCGACATCGTTTATCTTGAAAAGAGGAATAAATGTGAAAAAATCATGTAATTCGGAGCTTCGTACGCAAAGTTATGGTATTTAAAAGCCCGTCGAACAATTCATTATTATAGTCGTCAAATCATGTGAAAACAAAAACAAAAAGCGAAAAAGGGGTGCAACACGAGAGACAAACGCAAATAGGAAATAGGAAGCAAAAGGAATATCCGAGAGACAAACGCAATGCAAGCGGCGTATTGACAAGAAATAACATTCTTATCCTAAAAAACTCGAAAAGGCCATCGTTCGGATCTCAAAATCAATTGTATCAACTTAAATAAAGTATGTTGAGCTCAAAAATGGGGTCGGGCTACCTTCAGCAACACGCGCCATTGTTTATCTCGAAAAGAGGAATAAAATGTGAAAAAAATCATGTGATTCAGAGTTTCGTACGCAGAGTTATGTTATTTCAAAGCCTGTCGAACAGTTCATTGTTGTAGACGTCTAATCACGTTAAAACAAAAACAAAAAGTGGAAAAGGGATGCTACACGGGAGACAAACGCAAATAGGAAATAGAAAGCAAAAGGAATATCCGAGAGACAAACGCAATGCAAAAGGCGTATTGACAAGAAATGACATTCTTATCCTAAAAAACTCGAAAAGGCCATCTTCCGGCTCTAAAAATAAACCGTATCGACCTAAATAAAGTATTTTGAGCTCAAAATTTGGGTCGGGCTGCCTTCAACAACCCGTAGTATCGTTTATCTCAAAAAGAGGAATAAAAAGTGAAAAAATCATGTAATTCGGAGCTTTGTACGCAAAGTTATGGTATTTAAAAGCCCGTCGAACAATTCATTGTTGTAGTCGTCTAATTATGTGAAAACAAAAACAAAAAGTGGAAAAGGGGTGCTATACGAGAGACAAACGCATATAGGAAATAGGGAGCAAAAAGAATATTTGAGAGACAAACGCAACGCAAGCGGCGTATTGACAAGAAATGATATTCGTATCCTAAGAAACTCAAAAAGGGCATCTCCTGGCTCTAAGAATACAACATATCGACCTAAATAAAGGATTTTGAGCTAAATATGGGGTCGGGCTGCCTTTAGCAGCCCGCGGAATCGTTGATCTCGAAAAGAGGAATAAAATGTGAAAAATCATGTAATTCGGAGCTTCGTACGCAAAGTTATGGTATCTCAAAGCCCGTCGAACAATTCATTGTTATAGTCGTCAAATCACGTGAAAACAAAAACAAAAAGCGGAAAAGGGGTGTAACACGAGAGACAAACGCAAATACGAAATACGGAGCAAAAAAATATCGGAGAGACAAACGCCGCGCAATTGGCGTATTGACAAGAAATGACATCGTATCCTAAGAAACACAAAAAGGGCATCTCCTGGCTCTAAAAATCCAACATATTTACCTAAATAAAGGATTTTGAGCTCGAAAAAGGGATTCGGGCTGCCTTCAGCAACCTGCGATATCATTTATCTCGAAAAGAGGAATAAAATGTGAAAACAATAATGTAATTCGAAGTTTCGTACGCAAAGTTGTGGTATTTCAAATCCCGTCGAACAATTCATTATTGTAGTCATCTAATCACGTGAAAACAAAAACAAAAAGTGGAAAAGGGGTACTACAGAGAGACAAATGCAAATAGGAAATAGGAAGCAAAAGGAATATCCGAGAGACAAACACAACGCAAGCGGCGTATTGACAAGTAAGGACATTCGTATCCTAAGAAACTCTAAAAGGGCATCTTCTGGCTCTAAAAAATCCAACATATCGACCTAAAAAAAGGATTTTGAGCTCGAAAACGGGGTCGGGCGGCCGTCAGCAACCCGCTGCATCGTTTATCTCCAAAATGGAATAAAATATGAATACAATCATGTAAGTTGGAGTTTCTTACGCAAAGTTATGGTATTTCAAAGCCCATCGAACAATTCATTGTTGTTGTCGTCTAATCACGTGAAAACAAAAAAAAAAGGTGGAAAAGGGGTGTTACACGAGAGACAAATGCAAATAGGAAATAGAAAGCAAAAGGAATATCCGAGACACAAAAGCAATGCAAGCGGCGTATTGACAAGAAATGACATTCTTATCCTAAGAAACTCGAAAAGGCCATCTTCCGGCTCTAAAAATAAACCGTATCGACCTAAATAAAGTATATTGAGCTCAAAAATGGGACCGGGCTGCCTTCAGCAACCCGTAGCATTGTTAATCTCGAAAAGAGGGATAAAAAGGTGAAAACTCATGTAATTCGGAGCTTCGTACGCAATGTTATGGTATTTCGAAGCCCGTCGAGACAATAATGTAATTCGGAGTTTCGTACGCAAAGTTATAGTATTTCAAATCCCGTCGAACAATCCGTTGTTGTAGTCATCTAAACACGTGAAAACAAAAACAAAAAGCAGAAAAGGGGTGCAACACGAGAGACAAACGCAAATAGGAAATAGGAAGCAAAAGGAATATCCAAGAGACAAAAGCAACGCAAGCGACGTATTGACAAGAAATGACATTTGTATCCTATGAAACTCAAAAAGGGCATCTCCCGGCTCTAAAAATAACAAATATCGACCAAAATAAAGGATTTTGAACCTGAAAATGGGGTCGGGCTGCCTTCAGAACCCCGCGACATCGTTTATCTCGAAAAGAGGAATACAATGTGAAAAAATCATGTAATTCGGAGCTTCGTACGCAAAGTTATGGTATTTAAAAGCCCGTCGAACAATCCATTATTACAGTCGTCAAATCATGTGAAAACAAAAACAAAAAGCGAAAAAGGGGTGCAACACGAGAGACAAACGCAAATAGGAAATAGGAAGCAAAAGGAATATCCGAGAGACAAACGTAACGCAAGCGGCGAATTGATAAGAAATGACATTTGTATCCTAAGAAACTCAAAAAGGGCATCTACCGGCTCTAAAAATCCAACATATCGACCTTAATAAAGGGTTTTGAGCTCGAAAACGGGGTCGGTCTGCCTTCAGCAACCCGTGGCATCCGAGAGACAAACACAATGCAAGCAGCGTATTGACAAGAAATGACATTCTTATCTTAAAAAACTCGAAAAGGCCATCTTCCGGCTCTAAAAATCAACCGTATTGACCTAAATAAAGTATTTTGAGCTTAAAACGGGGTCGGGCTGCCTTCAGCAACCCGTAGCATCGTTTATCTTGAAAAGAGGAATAAAATGTGAAAAAATTATGTAATTCGGAGCTTCGTACGCAAAGTTATTCTATTTCAATGCCCGTCGAACAATTCATTGTTATAGTTGTCAAATCACGTGAACACAAAAACAAAAAGCAGAAAAAGGGTGCAACACGAGAGACAAAAGCAAATAGGAAATAGGAAGCAAAAGGAATATATGAGATACAAACGCAACGCAAGCGGCGTATTGATAAGAAATGACATTTGTATCCTAAGAAACTCAAAAAGCGCATCTCCCAGCTCTAAAAATCCAATATATTGACCTAAATAAAGGATTTTGAGCTCAACAACGGTGACGGGCTACCTTCAGCAACCCGCGTCACCGTTTATCTGGAAAAGAGGAATAAAATATGAAAAAAATCATGTCATTCGAAGTTTCTTACACAAAATTATTGTATTTCATAGCCCGTCGAACAATTCATTGTTGTAGTCGTCTAATCACGTGAAAACAAAAACAAATAGTTGAAAAGGGGTGCTACACGAGAGACAAACGCAAATAGGAAATAGGAAGCAAAAGCAATGCAAGCGGCGTATTGACAAGATATGACATTCTTATCCTAAAAAACTCGAAAAGGCCATCTTTCACCTCTAAAAATCAATCGTATCGACCTAAATAAAGTATTTTGAGCTCGAAAACGGGGTTGGGCCGCCTTCAGGAAACCGTAGCATTGTTAATCTCAAAAAGAGGTATAAAAAGATGAAAAATCATGTAATTTGGAGCTTCGTATGCAAAGTTATGGTATTTCAAAGCCCGTCGAAAAAGTCATTGTTAAAGTTGTAAAATCACGTGAAAACAAAAACAAAAAGCGGAAAAGGGGTGCAACACGAGAGACAAATGCAAAAGGAAATAGGAAGCAAAAGGAATATCCGAGAGACAAACGCAACGCTAGCGGCGTATTGACAAGAAATGACAGTCTTATCCAAAAGAACTCAAAAAGGCCATCTTCCGGCTCCAAAAATCAACCGTATCCACCTAAACAAAGTAATTTGAGCTCAAAAACGGGGTCGGGCTGCCTTCAGCAACCCGTCACATCGTTTGTCTTGAAAACAGGAATAAAAAGTGAAACAATCATGTAATTCGGAGCTTCATACGCAAAGTTATGGTATTTCAAAGCCCGTCGAACAATTAATTGTCATAGTCGTCAAATCACGTGAAAACAAAAACAAAAAGCGGAAAAGGGGTGGAACACGAGAGACAAACGCAAATAGGAAATAGGAAGCAAAAGGAATATCCGAGAGACAAACGTAACACAAGCGGCGTATTGACAAGAAATGACATTTGTATCCTGAGAAACTCAAAAACGGCATCTCCTGGCTCTAAAAATCCAATATATCGACCTAAATAAAGGATTTAGAGCTCAAAAACGGGGTCGGGCTAGCTTCAGCAACCCGCGTCATCGTTTATCTCGAAAAGAAGAATAAAATATTAAAAAAATCATTTCATTCGAAGTTTCTTACCCAATGTTATTGTATTTCAAAGCCCATCGAACAATTCATTGTTGTAGTAGTCTAATCACGTGAAAACAGAAAAAAAAAAGTGGAAAAGGGATGATAAAAATCAACCGTATCGACCTAAATAATGTATTTTGAGCTCCAAAACGGGGTTAGACTGCCTTCAGCAACCCGTAGCATCGTTTATCTAGAAAAGAGGAATAAATTGTGAAAAAAATCTTGTAATTTGGAGCTTCGTACGCAAAGTTATGGTATTTCAAAGCCCGTCGAACAATTCATTGTTATAGTCATCAAATCACGTGAAAAAAAAACAAAAAGCGGAAAAGGGTTGCAACACGAGAGACAAACGCAAATAGGAAATAGGAAGCAAAAGGAATATCCGAGAGACACACGCAACGCAAGCAGCGTATTTATAAGAAAAGACATTCGTATCCTAAGAAACTCAAAAATGGCATCTCCCGGCTCCAAAAATCCAATATATCGACCTAAATGAAGGATTTTTACCCCGCATCATCGTTTATCTCGAAAAGAGGAATAAAATATGAAACAATCATGTCACTCGGAGTTTCTTAACCAAAGTTATTGTGTTTCAAAGCCCGTCGAACAATTCATTGTTGTAGTCTAATAACGTCAAAACAAAAACAAAAAGTGGAAAAGGGGTGCTACACGAGAGACAAACGCAAATAGGAAATAGGAAGCAAAAGGAATATCCGCGAGACAAAATGCAATGCAAGCGGCGTATTGACAAGAAATGACATTCTTATCCTAAAAACTTGAAAAGGTCATCTTCCGGCCCCTAAAAATCAACCGGATCGACCTAAATAAAGTATTTTGAGCTCAAAAACGGGGCCAGGCTCCCTTCAGCAGCCCACAGCATCGTTTATCTCGAAAAGAGGAATAAAATGTGAAAAAAATCATGTAATTCGGAGTTTTGTAAGCAAAGTTATAGTATTTCAAAGCCCGTCAAACAATTAATTGTTGTAGTCGTCTAGTCACGTCAAAACAAAAAACAAAAAGTGGAAAAGGGGTGCTACACGAGAGACAAACTCAAATAGGAAATAGGAAGCAAAAGGAATATCCGAGAGACAAACGCAATACGAGCGGCGTATTGACAAGAAATGACATTCTTATCCTAAAAAACTCGAAAAGGCCATCTTTCGGCTCTAAAAATCAACCGTATCGACCTAAATAAAGTATTTTGAGCTCAAAAAATGGGGTCGGGCTGCCTTCAGCAACCTGTAGCATTGTTTATCTCGAAAAGAGGAATAAAATGTGAAAAAATCATGTAATTTGAAGCTTCGTACGCAAAGTTATGGTAATTCAAAGCCTGTCGAGCAATTCATTGTTATAGTCGTCAAATCACGTGAAAGCAAAAATAAAAAGCAGAAAAGGGGTGCAACACGAAAGGCAAACGCAAATAGGAAATAGGAAGCAAAAGGAATATCCGAGAGACAAACGTACCGCAACCGGCGTATTGACAAGAAATGACTTTCGTATCCTAAGAAACACAAAAAGGGCATCTCCCGACTCTAAAAATCCAACATATCGACCTAAATAAAGAATTTTGAGCTCGAAAATGGGATCGAGCTGCGTTCAGCAACATCCGGTTTCGTTTATCTCGAAAGAGGAATAAAATGTGAAAAAAATCATGTAATTCGGAGTTTCGTACGCAAAGTTATGGTATTTCAAAGCCCGTCGAACAATTCATTTTTTGTAGTCGTCTAATCACGTGAAAACAAAAACAAAAAGTGGAAATGGGGTACTACACGAGAGACAAACGCAAATAGGAAATAGGAAGCAAAAGGAATATCCGAGAGACAAAAACAAGGCAAGCGGCGTATTGACAAGACATGCATTCGTATCCTAAGAAACTAAAAAACGGCATCTCCCGGCTTTAAAAATCCAACATATCGACCTAAATAATGGTTTTGAGCTCGAAAACAGGGTCGGACCGCCTTCAGCAACCCGCGTCATCGTTTATCTTTGAAAAGAGGAATAAAATACAAAAAAAATCATGTCATTCGGAGTTTCTTACGCAAAGTTATTGTATTTCAAAGCCCGTCGAACAATTCATTGTTGTAGTCGTCTAATCAGGTGACAACAAAAACAAAAAGTGGAAAAGGGGTGCTACACGAGAGACAAACGCAAATAGGAAACAGGAAGCAAAATGAACATCCGCGAGACAAATCCAATACAAGCGGCGTATTGACAAGAAATGACATTCTTATCCTTAAAAAACTCGAAAAGGCCATCTTTCGGCTCTAAAAGTCAACCGTATCGACCTAAATAAAGTATTTTGAGTTTGAAAACGGGGTCGGGCTACCTTCAGCAACCCGTAGCATTGTTTATCTCAAAAAGATAATAAAAAAGTGAAAAAATCATGTAATTCGGAGCTTCGTACGCAAAGTTATGGTACGCATTGTTTATCTCAAAAAGAGAATAAAAAAGTGAAAAAATCATGTAATTCGGAGCTTCGTACGCAAAGTTATGCTATTTTAAAGCCTGTCGAACAATTCATTGCTATAGTCATCAAATCACGTGAAAACAAAAAAAAAAAGCAGAAAGGGGGTGCAACACGAGAGACAAACGCAAATAGGAAATAGGAAATAAAAGGAATATCCGAGAGAGAAACGCAATGCAAGCGGGGTGTTGACAATAAATGACATTCTTATCCTAAAAAACTCGAAAGGCCATCTTCCGGCTCTAAAAATCAACCGTATTGACATAAATAAAGAATTTTGAGCTCCAAAACAGGATCGGGCTGCTTTCAGCAACAAGCGACATCGTTTATCTCGAAAAGAGGAATAAAATGTGAAAACAATCATGTAATTAGGAGTTTCGTACGCAAAGTTATGGTATTTTAAAGCCCGTCGAACAATTCATTGTTGTAGTCGTCTAATCACGTGAAAACAAAAATAGAAAATGGAAAAGAGGTACTACACAAGAGACGAACGCAAATAGGAAATAGGAAGCAAAAGGAATATCCGAGAGACAAAAACAACGCAAGCGGCGTATTGACAAGAAATGACATTCGTATCCTAAGAGTTTCTTACGCAAAGTTATTGTGTTTCAAAGCCCGTCGTACAATTCATTGTTGTAGTAGTCTAATCACGTCAAAACAAAAACAAAAAGTGGAAAAGGGGTGCTACACGAGAGACTAACGCAAATAGGAAATAGGAAGCAAAATGAATATCAGCGAGACAAAAGCAAGGCAAGCGGCGTATTGACAAAAATGACATTCTTATCCTAAAAAAACTCGAAAAAGGTCATCTTTCGGCTCTAAAAATCAACCTTATCGATCTAAATAAAGTCTTTTGAGCTCAAAAACAGGTTCGGGCTGCCTTCAGCAACCTGTAGCATTTTTTATCTCGAAAAGAGGAATAAAAAAGTGAAAAAAATCATGTAATTCGGAGCTTCCTACGCAAAGTTATGGTATTTCAGAGCCCATCGAACAATTCATTGTTGTAGTTGTCTAATCACGCGAAAAGAAAAACAAAAAGTGGAAAAGGGGTGCTACACGAGAGACAAACGCAAATAGGAATTAAAAGGAATATCCGAGAGACAAACCCAACGCAAGCGGCGTAATCACAAGAAATGATATTCGTATCATAAGAAACTCAAAAAGGGCATCTCCCGTCTCTAAAAATCCAACATATCGACCTAAATAAAGGATTTTGAACTCGAAAATTGGGTCGGGCTGCCTTCAGCATCTCACGGCATTGTTTATCTCGAAAAGAGGAATAAAATGTGAAAAAAAAACATGAAACTCGGAGTTTTGTACGCAAAGTTATGGTATTTCAAAGCTCGTCGAACAATCATTGTTGTAGTCGTCTAATCACGTGAAAACAAAAACAAAAAGCGGAAAATGGGTGGAACACGAGAGACAAACGCAAATAGGAAATAGGAAGCAAAAGGAATATCCGAGAGACAAACACAACGCAAGCGCGTATTGACAAGAAATGACATTCGTATACTAAGAAACTTAAAAAGGGCATCTCCCGGCTCTAAAAATCCAACATATCGACCTAAATAAAGGGTTTTGAGCTCGAAAACGTGGTCTGGCTGCCTAAACCCTAAACCCTAAACCCTAAATAAAGGATTTTGAGCTCGAAAATTGGGCTGGGCTGCCTTCAGCATGCTGCGACATTGTTTATCTCGAAAAGAGGAATAAAATGTGAAAACAATCATGTAATTCAGAGTTTCGTACGCAAAGTTATGGTATTTCAAAGCCCGTCGAATAATTCATTGTTGTAGTCATCTAATCACGTGAAAACAAAAACAAAAAGTGGAGAAGGGGTGCAACACGAGAGACAAACGCAAATAGGAAATAGGAAACAAAAGGAATATTTGAGAGACAAACGCAGCGCAAGCGACGTATTGACAAGAAATGACATTCGTATCCTAAAAACTCAAAAAGGCCATCTCCCGGTTCTAAAAATCCAACATATCAACCTAAATAAAGGATTTTGAGCTCAAAAACGGGGCCGGGAAGCCTTCAGCAACCCGCAGCATCGTTTATCTCGAAGAGAGGAATAAAATATGAAAACAATCATGTCATTCGGAGTTTCATAAGCAAAGTTATGGTATTTCAAAGCCCGTCGAACAATTCATTGTTGTAGTCATCTAATCACGCAAACACAAATTAAAAGGGGTGCTACACGAGAGACAAACGCAAATAGGAAATAGGAAGCAAAAGGAATATCCGAGAGACAAACGCAATGCAAACGGCGTATTACCAAGAAATGACATTGTTATCCTAAGAAACTCGAAAAGGGCATCTTCCGGCTCTAAAAATCAACCGTATCGACCTAAATAAAGTATATTGAGCTCAAAAAAGGGGTCGGGCTGCCTTCTGCAATCCGTAGCATTCTTTATCTCGAAAAGAGGAATAAAAAGTGAAAACATCATGTAATTCGGAGCTTCGTACGCAAAGTTATGGTATTTCAAAGCCCGTCGAACAATTCATTGTTATAGTCGTCAAATCACGTGAAAACAAAAACAAAAAGCGGAAAAAGGATGCAACATGAGAGACAAACGCAAATAGGAAATACGAAGCGAAAGGATTATCCGAGAGACAAACGCAACGGCGTATTGACAAGAAATAACATTCGTATCCTAAGAAACACATAAAGGGCATCTCCCGGCTCTAAAAATCAAACATATCGACCTAAATAAAGGATTTTGAGCTCGAAAACGGGAACAGGCGGCCTTCAGCAACCCATGGCATCGTTTATCTCAAAAAGAGGAATAAAATGTGAAAAAATCATGTAATTCGGAGTTTTGTACACAAAGTTGTGGTACTTAAAAGCCCGTCGAACAATTCATTGTTGTAGTCATTGACGTGTGGAAACACGAGTTATAATTAACCTAGTCCACTTCACCGCAAGTATACAGATCTTGTAGTACCAGGGTCGATCTCAGGGACTAAAACAGATAAACTAAGAACAAAACTAAACTAAGACGAGAAGTGATAAGATGGGATATGGTCCTAATTTTCCTAAAACTATCCTAATGGTGACAACGAAACTAGGGTAAGGATGAAACTAGATATGATGAATACTACGGGTGTACGGGATACCGGGAATTGCATAGATGAACGACTAAGGATCATAGATTTATAACCTACTCTTGAATACGGGAAATTCATGCTCTACGGTGAGGAGTGATTCTTCCGAGCCTAAACCTCCTAACCATGGATACATGCAACCCTACCTTCCAGCAGCGATTAACATATACCATGGCAGCATTATCGATCGCAATCACTATCCCTAAGATGACTAACCGACCGGTCAGATTCTCATTAGCCAAAGCTTAATCTACTACTTAGCGGACCGGATTCGTTCCTTAACCTTCCAGCAAGGTTCGAGATCCTATGTTGTTGAGCGGTCAGCACTAACGTATGATTGATATTGCTAAGCGTAGAACCGTAAATCAAGAGTAAATAAATAAAACTAAGCATTAATGTGAATCATCATTCATACATACAATTCCGATATCCCTACCAGCAGTAGGGACTCTACTCACTCATGAAAGAAACGAAAACAGAAGATAACACAATTCTATACAAGATAAACCCTAAGGAATTCGATGCCTCAACCTTCCCTATTGTGTTACCGGTGTAAAGCGGACCCGAGTCGCGTAAACTTACGGGGCTGAAAGATGGTTAATTGCCCGAGCGGGTGTTCAGATTTCGCCCGATCGGGTGGTGATCACCCGATCCTCTTTGCTCATGTGCCCGGGTCGTGTCAAATGCGTGGATAAACCCCGTAGGTTCTACCCGAGCGGGTGAAGGAGTAGTGCCCGATCGGGCACCCTTGTATCCTTGAAATCTCTCTTTTCCGCTTGTTGCTCGGGCGTTCCTTTGGGTTCTGGAGATCTGAGTAGATATGTCTTCAAATCTTGTGGTTTTTGCAGGGAATCCTTCATATTGAGCTCATTTAGGCCTTGTCGCCTAAAAACCTGAAAACCAACAGAACGGGTGTGTGAAGCTCGAAAGCGTATCGGAATAGTAAGACTCGATGTAAGAAATATGCGAAAATGGTGTAAAAACCTATCCTAATAATGATACACTTTCAGTGTTATCAGTCATCTAATCACGTGAAAACAAAAACAAAAAGTTGAAAAGGGGTGCTACACGAGAGACAAATGCAAAAAGGAAATAGGAAGCAAAAGGAATATCCGAGAGACAAACGCAATGCAAGCGGAGTATTGACAAGAAATGAGATTCTTATCCTAAAAACTCGAAAAGGCCATCTTCTGGCTCTAAGAAATGACATTCTTATTCTAAATAAAGTATTTTGAGCTAAAAAACGGGGTCGGGCTGCGTTCAGCAACCCGCGGCATCGTTTATCTCGAAAAAAGGAATATAATGTGAAAAAATCATGTAATTCGGAGTTTCGTACACAAAGTTATGGTATTTCAAAGCCCGTCGAACAATTCAATGTTGTAGTCGGCTAATCACGTGAAAACAAAAACAAAAAGTGGAAACAGGTGCTACACGAGAGACAAACGCAAATAGGAAATATGAAACAAAAGAAATACCTGAGAGAGGAACGCAATGCAAGCGGGGTATTGACAATAAATGACATTCTTATCCTAAAAAAATCGAAAGGCCATCTTCCGGCTCTAAAAATGAACCGTATCGACCTAAACAAAGTATTTTGAGATCAAAAACGGGGTCGGGCTGCCTTCAGCAACCCGTAGCATCATTTATCTTGAAAAGAGGAATAAAAAGTGAAAACATCATGTAATTCGGAGCTTCATACGCAAAGTTATGGTATTTCAAAGCCCGTCGAACAATTCATTGTTGTAGTCGTCTAATCACTTTACAAAAAAAAAGCGGAAAAGGGCTGCAACACGAGAGACAAATGGAAATAGGAAACAGGAAGCAAAATGAATATCCGAGAGACAAACGCAACGCAAACGGCGTATTGATAAGAAATGACATTCTTATCCTAAGAAACTAGAAAAGGGCATCTTCTGGCTCTAAAAATCCAGCATATCGACCTAAATAAAGGATTTTGAGCTCGAACACGGGGTCGGGCTGCCTTCAGCAACCCGTAGCATTCTTTATCTCGAAAAGAGGAATAAAAAGTGAAAACATCATGTAATTCAGAGCTTCGTACGCAAAGTTATCGTATTTCAAAGCCCGTCGAACAATTCATTGTTGTAATCGTCTAATCACGTGGAAACAAAAACAAAAAGTGGAAAAGGGGTGCTACACGAGAGACAAACGCAAATAGGAAATAGGAAGCAAAAGTAATATCCGAGAGACAAACGCAATACAAGCGGCGTATTGACAAGAAATGACATTCTTATCCTAAAAAACTCGAAAAGGCCATCCTTCGGCTCTAAAAATCAACCGTATCGAGCTAAATAAAGTATTTTGAGCTCAAAAACGGGGTCGGGCTGCCTTCAGCAACCCGTGGAATCATTTATCTCGAAAAGAGGAAAAAATGTGAAAAATCATCTAATTCAGAGTTTCGTACGCAAAGTTATGGTATTTCAAAGCCCGTCGAACCAATCATTGTTGTAGTCGTCTAATCACGTGAAAAGAAAAACAAAAAGTGGAAAAGGGGTGCTACACGAGAGACAAACGCAAATAGGAAATAGGAAGCAAAAGGAATATCCGAGAGACAAACGCAATGCAAGCGGGGTATTGACAAGAAATGACATTCTTATCCTAAAAAACTCGAAAGGCCATCTTCCGGCTCTAAAAATCAACTGTATCGACCTAAATAAAGTTTTTTTGAGATAAAAAACGGGGTCGGGCTGCCTTCAGCAACCTGCAGCATCATTTATCTTGAAAAGAGGAATAAAAAGTGAAAGAACCATGTAATTCGGAGCTTCGTACGCAAAGTTATGGTTTTTCAAAGCAAGTCGAACAATTCTTGGTTATATTCGTCAAATCACATGAAGACAAAAATAAAAATCGGAAAAGGGGTGCAACATGAGAGACAAACGCAATTAGGAAATAGGAAGCATAAGGAATATCCGAAAGAGAAACGCAACGCAAGCCGCGTATTGACAAGAAATGACATTTGTATCCTAAGAAACTCAAAAAGGGCATCTCCCGGCTCTAAAAATCCAACATATCGACCTAAATAAAGGATTTTGAGTTCGAAAACGGGATCGGGCTGCCTTCAATAACCTGCGGCATCGTTTATCTCGAAAAGAGGAATAAAATGTGAAAAAAAAATCATGTAATTCGGAGTTTCGTACGCAAAGGAATGGTATGTCAAAGCCCGTCGAACAATTCAATTTTGTAGTCGTCTAATCACATGAAAAAAAAATGGAAAAGGGGTGCTACACGAGAGACAAATGCAAATAGAAAATAGGAAGCAAAAGGAATATCCGAGAGACAAACGCAACGCAAGCCGCGTATTGACAAGAAATGACATTTGTATCCTAAGAAACTCAAAAAGGGCATCTCCCGGCTCTAAAAATCCAACATATAGACCCAAATGAAAGATTTTGAGCTCGAAAATGGGGTCGGGCTTCCTTCAGCAACCCGTGGCATCATTTAATAAAATGTGAAAAGAAATCATGTAATTCGGAGTCTCGTACGCAAAGTTATGGTATTTCAAAGCCCGTTGAACAATTCATTGTTTTAGTCATCTAATCACGTGAAAACAAAAACAAAAAGTGGAAAAGGGACGCTACACGAGAGACAAACGCAAATAGGAAATAAGAAGCCAAAGGAATATCCGAGAGACAAACGCAATGCAAGCGGCGTATTGACAAGAAATGACATACTTATCCTAATAAACTAGAAAAGGCCATCTTCCGGCTCTCAAAATCAACTTTATTAACCTAAATAAAGTATTTTGAGCTCAAACACGGGGTCGGGCTGCCTTCATCAAGCCCTAGCATTGTTTATCTTGAAAAGAGGAATAAAATGTGAAAAAATCATGTAATTCGGAGCTTGGTACGCAAAGTTATGGTAATTCAAAGCCCGATGAATAATTAATTGTAATAGTCGTCAAATCACGTGAAAACAAAAACAAAAAACAGAAAAGGGGTGCAACACGAGAGACAAATGCAAATAGGAAATAGGAAGCGAAAGGAATATGCGATAGACAAACGCAACCCAAGCAGCGTATTGACAAGAAATCACATTCGTATCCTAAAAAACTCAAAAAGGGCATCTCCCGACTCTAAAATTCAAACATATCGACCTAAATAAAGGATGTTGAGCTCCAAAACGGGGCCAGGCTGTCTTCAGCAACCCACAGTATCGTTTTTCTCGAAAAGAGGAATAAATTGTGAAAAACATCATGTAATTCAGAGTTTCGTACGCAAAGTTATGGTATTTCAAGTCTCGTCGAACAATTCATTGTCGTATTCGTCTAATCACGTGAAAATAAAAACAAAAAGGAAATAAGAAGCAAAAGGAATATCCGAGAGGCAAACGCAATGCAAGCGGCGTATTGACAAGAAATGACATTCTTATCCTAAAAACCTCGAAAAGGGCATCTTCCGGCTCTAAAAATCAACCATATCGACCTAAATAAATTATGTTGAGCTCAAAAACGGGGTCGGGCTGCATTCAGCAACCCGCAGCATCGTTTATCTCAAAAAGAGGAATAAAATGTGAGAAAATCATGTAATTTGGAGATTCGTACGGAAAATTTGGTATTTCAAAGCCCGGCAAACAATTCATTGTTATTGTCATCAAATCACGTGAAAACAAAAAACAAAGTGGAAAAGGGGTGCAATACGAGAGACAAACACAAATAGGAAATAAGAAGCAAAAGGAATATTCGAGACACAAACACAACGCAAGCGGCGTATTGACAAGAAATGACATTCGTATCCTAAGAAACTCAGAAAGAGCATCTCCCGGCTCTAAAAATCCAACATATCGACCTAAATAAATTATTTTGAGCTTGAAAACGGGGTTGGGCTGCCTTCAGCAACCCGTGGCATCGTTTATCTTGAAAACATGAATAAAATGTGAAAAAAACATGTAATTCGGAGTTTCGTACGCAAAGTTATGGTATTTCAAAGCCCGTCAAACAATTCATTGTTGTAGTCGTCGAATCACGTGAAAAAAAAATTGAAAAAGCGGTGCTACACGAGAGAAAAATGCAAATAGGAAATAGGAACAAAAGGAATATTCGAGAGACAAACGCAATGCAAACGGTGTATTGACAAGAAATGAAATTCTTATCCTAAAAAACTCGAAAAGACCATCTTCCGGCTCTAAAAATCAACCGTATCGACCCAAATGAAGAAATTTTAGCTCGAAAACGGGGTCGGGCTGCCTTCAGAAACTCGCGGCATCGTTTATCTCGAAAAAAGGAATAAAATATGAAAAAAATCATGTAATTCAGAGTTTCGTATGCAAAGTTATGGTATTTCAAAGCCCGTTGGACAATTTATTGTTGTAGTCGTCTAATCATGTGACAAAAAAACAAAAAGTGGAAAAGGGGTGCTACACGAGAGACAAATGCAAATAGGAAATAGGACGCAAAAGGAATATCAGAGAGAGAAACACAATGCAAGCGGCGTATTGACAAGAAATTACATTCGTATCCTAAGAAACTCAAAAAGGGCATCTCATGGCTCTAAAAATCCAACATATCGACCTAAATAAATGATTTTGAGCTCAAAAACGGGGTCGGGCTGCCTTCAGCAACCCGCGGTATCACTTTTCTCGAAAAGAGGAATAAAATGTGAAAATATCATGTAATTCGGAGTTTCGTATGCAAAGTTATGGTATTTCAAAGCCCATCGAACTATTCATTGTTATAGAAGTCTAATCACGTGAAAACAAAAATAAAAAGCGGAAAAGGGGTGCAACACGTGAGAAAACGAAAATAGGAAATAGGAAGCAAAAGGAATTTTCAAGAGACAAACGCAATGCAAGCGGCGTGATGTGGTTAATCGCAAGTAATAATTTACCTAGACTAACACTTCTGCAAGAATACGGATCGTATAGTACAAGGATCGAACACAAGGAATTGATGCAACTCTCAAGCTAGTAAACTAATGAATAAGACGTGTAAAATTGATGAGTGATGGGAATGCGAATGCGACTAAACTAAACTACTTAACGGGATAAACTCAATGACTAAGCACCATAGGTTTCGAGAGATGCACAATGATGCAACGAAGTTCTAACAAGATCATGGTCTCAGATATTATCACGAGTTCAGGGAATTCAAGCTCTAGTATAGGAGCTGACTGGTGTAGACTTGTCCACTATCTAGCTTGCGTATATCAATTCCCAATTGTGTATCTCACCCACTAGACGCATTAAGACCGCTATCATAACCCCTAGATTCAATCGATCGACCTGGCGTAGATTCTAAACCGATTAAATCCTAAATCATGGCTAAGTTCCAAAGTCTAATCCCCTGGCATAGATTCATTAGACTTCTATGATCATTCATTCGAGTGGCGTACAAGAATGAAAGCATTGAAAACAACCAATTAATTTGAAAACGATCAAATACCAAAATCATTCATTCAAGTGGCGTTCAAGAACAAAAGCATTAAGGATCACCAAGCATTAAGAACAAGACTTCCTTACAAATAGGCCAAACTCTCTAACCCATGGATGTGGATCTACTCAGACATGAACTCAGAAAACGAAACACAAAAGATAACTATATTCAACATGGATAAAGAATGAGATATCTACCTATTCTATTACCGACGTCTTCAATAGCTCCTCCATGCTCCGGATTCCTCGTTCCGTCTTTCTCTCCTTCTCTCTGTGTTTCTGAGTGTCTCCTCTGATGTCTTGTTCATCCCCTAGCCCTAGAAGGCTTCTTATTTCATTAATTGCCCGTTCAAAATTCAAAGGATTTTGTTAAGAAAAAGGTGGACTCATGCGGGCACAAGTGCAGCCCGGTCGTGCACAACCTCAGCCCGAGCGTGCACAAATGATAGCCCAAGCGGGCATGCTTGCCTGTGCGTGTGGTCTTCCAGCCCGAGTCGGGCATGCTCTCAGCGAATTTCAGTGTTAATTGCACAAGTGTAGCCCGTATGGGCACACTTCTCAGCACGAGCATGCACACTTCAATTTCTGTTTTTTATCCTTTGGCTCGATGATTGAGTGTTCGATTAGGATCTGTGGCCTTGCACATGTTGTATCTTATCATTCGATCACGTTTTCGGGGTTGAATTGCCGTAATCACTCGTGTTTTCCTTCACATCTTCGTTTCTTATACAAAACACGAAATGGTAGATGAAGTCCTCGAATAAACTCGATAAATCAGTAAAATCTAAGAAATCTAATCAAAACTAACCCTATGAATCATGTAAATACTACGATGGATTACATGTTATCAAACTCTCCCAGACTTAACATTTGCTCGTCCTCGAGCAAATCTAGAGTTGAGTACAAGAAGAGTTAAACAACAGTGGATACTAGCACAAATGCCTCGAAGGATTAGCCATCATGCAAAACAACGCGTCACATGAACGTAAGCCTAAGCGTACATAGTTCAGACTTCTATCAACCGAAAGTCATGAGCCTTGCAATCCTACCAATGACCTAAGTCTATTTCATACCCCTAGAAAACGTCCAACCGATCTCCATACCAATTCTCCTAAGCTTGAGATATCATTAAACTCATATTCCGGTTCTTATTCTCTTTTCTTTCTTTTTTTCTCATTTTTTATAGATCCACGCTTGGTTCCTAGGACGTCGAAGCCGAAGATGGATGGTTTTCTACTTAGACCCAGGTTGCCTATGGCACACATAAGGTCTTGTAACCTTAGCGGAGTGAAGAGATGCGTCATTGAAGAACAATTTTCTCTCTTTTTTTCGAAGAATACGCATCACTCTAACCCTTAGGACGTAGAATAGCGCCTCAACCCACCACTTAGACCCGAACCATCGATCTCGATGTACTCATGTCAATGAAAACCTGAAATAGGTAGAAACTTATCCAAGGTGACAGCGGAGTATAAGCGTGTGGAATCTAATGATCCATGAACGATAAAATAAATCAATCAAAGCAAAGATCAATCGGTATACATGGATATATGGATACTTGGTACTGAAACCTAGGAGGTGAAGGCAACAATAGATCATGGTTTCAAGCACAACTAATCAACTAATCGGTATCCAAAAGACTTCTTAGCAAACCTAGACTATTGTTCACGATTCGACAAAGTCGCACAATAATTACTAAAGCTTGAAAATTCATGCTAGGTATCCATCCGTTTAGTCCTAAAAATAACAAAAAATCAACATCTAATCCTAATCACATGCATGATACTCGACGAGTAATCCCCCAGACTTGAATGAAACACTGTCTCGGTATTCAAGACCTAAGAGAATCTCGCATACCAAACAACGGGAAAATAAGGGTTGGAACGTGTGCACCTTGTGTATCTTGCAATCCCGAGTTTGTGATGGGGCTAGACGTTGTTTGCGTCTCCTCCTCAAGGATGATATTGACGTTGAAAAGCCTATGAAAAAGAATCACACAATCCAAAAGAAGGAATACTAATCCACCGAGTACATCAATGTGAAAAGAAAAAGAATAGGTCCGAAAAAAAGAATGAAATGAAAATGCAAAAGTCGGGTTGCCTCCCTAGAAGCGCTTGTTTAAGGTCACGAGCCTGACCAAAACGTGCTACTCATTAGGTTGACGTCCTCGACGTCATCGTGTGTGTAGCGTCTCGCGTGCATAGTGTTCTCGATGGGGCGTAGCACGCAGATCAGTTGAGTTCCTTGCACGATCAGTCATGTCATCCCTAAGATTGGTTATGATGTTCTCTAAGTTGGAGGCTAGATCGTGTTGTCCAAAAACTCTGGTCGAGCTGTCCATAAGTCCGGTTGTGTACTCCATGAAGCCGGTTAGGCGTTCGTCGCTTGTTTCCTTCAGCGTCTCCAGAGATTTTTGGTGCGTGAGCCTTTGTGGTGAAGGTTTCATCTTCACCTTGGGTTCCTTTTCAATGCTCCAATTATGTGCTGGACGTTTGGTGTAGCTTCTCGGCATCTCGAGATCGTTTATGTATTGATTTGCACCGCATTTAGCTCGGGTTGTGCGGAAGTCTCGGTCAGGGGTCCTTTCTTCTTTTTGTTGTCAAGCAGCTCGTTTGGTACCTTGTATAATGCTTCTCCAGCTGCCATGATATTCTTATCTAGGGAATCCGTATTCCAAAATTCCTTAAAAACTTCCTCGGCTAAATTCTCAAAGATTTCGTCGGGGAACACGAAATCGATAGTGCACGGTTGCTCAAGTGTGTCCATTAAGCTGAACTCTACGTCCATCGCAGGTTTCTTCGTATGCTTATCAATGTCCGTAGCCTTATCCGCTGCCGTGTTAGATTCTTCTCCTTTTTCGAATATCGAGGGATTTAGCTGATCTACCGTCTTCATGCGTTCACGTTGTTGGAATGGCAATGGGGTGGCCTCGGATCTGGTTTTACATACTTTGGCTCCTTTTCCTTCTCGAGCTTCTCCTTAACCTTGTTGAGAGTCGTTTCCGCTACTGTGATAGATGCTTCACCCCTTTCAGACATTGGAGTAGGTTGATCCACCGTCTTACAATCCCTTAGGCAAATTTCGTTGACATGCTCACGAGGATTTGTTTCTCAACTTCCCGATACAACCTCTTGTGGTCGTGATGCCTCTTGTGCAATTTCTGCAGTTTGCGTGTCCAATTGTCTAAGGAACTCATCCATCTACTCATTGGCGCTTTCTTGTTTCGCTTTCACTCCCATCAACAAGTTGTTTTGAATCTCATATACCTCAAGGAGGCAGGCGAACATGGCGGCAACGTCGGGGGCTGCTTCGGGTTGGTTTGGATGTGGCTGAGGCACATATGACTGATAGTTTTGAGTTTGGGGCTGCGTCCATGGATGAAAGTTCCCCAATAGATGTTGTGCGTTCAGCATTCCATCGGTGTTCCTATTCGGCAAGTTTTAGTGATCGCTCCACCCGTGATTGTATGTATTCCCGAAAGGCTGATTGTAACTCTCATAGATCTCTTCTTCATACCCCCAAACTTCTTGTTCCCATGATTGCTCCGAGTAGTGTGGATGGTATGAGTTAGAAAGCATATGACGAATTTCGGACAGTTGATTTTTCATTTCAGCTATACCGGCATACAAAGAGTTGATGTTGTTCATGTTACCTCGCAAAATAAAGAACACAAAATTCGATTAAGCTCCGAGAGGTAAAAAAAATTTGACCTAATAAGAAAGAAAACAAAAACAAAAAATACGAAAAACAAATAAAGACTCCAGAAAGGACTGAATCTTAGTTCAAAAGTATCCTAACTCTAAAGCCGTAACCAATTCCCCGGCAACGGCGCCAAAAACTTGATGTGGTTAATCTCAAGTAATTATTTACCTAGACTAACGCTTCCACAAGAATACGGATCGTATAGTACCAGGGTCGAACACAAGGAATTGATGCAACTCTAAAGCTAGTAAATGACTGAATAAGACATGTGAAATCGATCAGTGATGGGAATGCGAATGCGAATAAACTAAACTACTTAACGGGATAAACTCAATGACTAAGCACCATAGGTTTCGAGAGATGCACAATGATGCAACAAAGTTCTAACAAGATCATGGTCTCAGATATTATCACGAGTACAGGGAATTCAAGCTCTAGTATAGGAACTGACTGGCGTAGACTTGTCCACTATCTAGCATGCGTATACCAATCTCCCAATTGTGTATCACACCTACTAGACGCATTAAGACCGCTATCATAACCCCTAGATTCAATCGATCGACTTGGCGTAGATTCTAAACCGATTAAATCCTAAATCATGGCTAAGTTCCAAAGTCTAATCCCCTGGCATAGATTCATTATTCTTCTATGATCATTCATTCGAGTGGCGTACAAGAATGAAAGCATTGAAAACAACCAATCAATCTGAAAACGATCAAATACCAAAATAATTCATTCAAGTGGCGTTCAAGAACAAAAGCATTAAGGATCACCAAGCATTAAGAACAAGACTTCATTACAAATCAGCAAAACTCTCTAACCCATGGTTGTGGATCTACACAGACATGAACTCAGAAAAAGAAACACAAAAGATAACTATATTCATAATGGATAAAGAATGAGATCTCTCCCTATTCTATTATCGATGTCTGCAGTAGCTCCTCCATGTTCCGGATTCCTCGTTCCGTCTTTCTCTCCTTCTCTCTTTGTTTCTGAGTGTCTCCTCTGAAGTCTGGTTCATCCCTTAGCCCTAGAAGGCTTCTTATTTCATTAATTGTCCGTTCAAAATTCAAAAGACTTTGTTGATAAAAAGCTGGACCCGCGCGGGCACAAGTGGAGCCCGGTCGTGCACAACCTCAACCCGAGCGTGCACAAATGAGAGCCCGAGCGGGCATGCTTTCCCGTGCGTGTGGTCTTCCAGCCCGAGTCGGGCATGCTCTCGGTGATTTTCAGTGTTAATTGCACAACTGTAGCCCGAGCGTGCACACTTCAATTTCTGTTTTTGCTCCTTCGGCTCGATGCTTGAGTGTTCGATTTGGATCCGTGGCCTTGCACATGTTATATCTTATCATTCGATCACGTTTTTGGGGTTAAATTGCCGTAATCACTCGTGTTTTCCTTCATGTCTTCGTTTCCTATACAAAACACGAAATGGTAGATGAAGTCCTCGAATAAACTCGATAAATCGGTATAATCTAAGCAATCTAATAAAAACTAATCCTAAGAATCATGTAAATACTATGACGGATTACATGTTATCACGGCGTATTGACAAGAAATGACATTCTTATCCTAAAAAACTCGAAAAAGGCCAATCTTCCGACTCTAAAAATGAACTGTATCGACCTAAATAAAGTATTTTGAGCTCAAAAACGGGGTCGGGATGCCTTCAGCAACCCGTAGCATCGTTTATCTTGAAAAGAGGAACAAAATGTGAAAACAAATCATGTAATTCGAAGCTTCGTACGCAAAGTTATAGTAATTCAAACCCCGTCGAACAATTCATTGTTATAGTCGTCAAATCACATGAAAACAAAAACAAAATGTGGAAAAGGGGTGCAAAAAGAGGTACAAAATGTGGAAAAGGGGCACAAAATGTGGAAAAGGAAATAGGAAGAAAAAGGAATATCCGAGAGACAAACGCAACGTAAGCGGCGTATTGACAAGAAATGACATTGGTATCCTAAGAAACTCAAAAAGGGCATCTCCCGGCTCTAAAAATCCAACATATCGACCTAAATAAAAGATTTTGAGCTCAAAAACGGGGTCGGGCTGCCTTCAGCAACCCGGGGCATCGTTTCTCTAGAAAAGAGGAATAAAATGTGAAAAAAATCATGTAATTCGGAGTTTCGTACGCAAAGTTAATGTATTTCAAAGCATGTCGAACAATTCATTTTTGTAGTCGTCTAATCACGTGAAAACAAAAACAAAAAGTGTAAAAGGGGTGCTACACGAGAGACAAACTCAAATAGGAAATAGGAAGCAAAAGGAATATCCAAGAGACAAATGTAATGCAAGCAGCGTATTGACAAGAAATGACATTCGAATCCTCAAAAACTCGAAAAGGCCATCTTCTGGCTCTAAAAATCAACTGTATCGACCAAAATAAACTATTTTGAGCTAAAAAATGGGGTCTGGCTGCCTTCAGTAGCCCGCGGCATCGTTTATCTTGAAAAGAGGAATAAAATGTGAAAGCAATCATGTCATTCGGAGTTTCGTACGCAAAGTTATGGTATTTCAAAGCCCGTCGAATGACTCATTGTTGTAGTCGTCTAATCACGTGAAAACAAAAACAAAAAGTGGGAAAGGGGTGCTACACGAGAGACAAACGCAAATAGGAAATAAAAAGCAAAAGGAATATACGAGAGACAAACGCAATGCAAGCTGCGTATTGACAATAAATAACATTCTTATCCTAAAAAACTCGAAAAGGCAATCTTCCAGCTCTAAAAATCAATTGTATCAACCTAAATAAAGTACTTTGAACTCAAAAACGGGGTTAGGCTGCCTTCAGCAGCCCGCGGCATCGTTTATCTCGAAAAGAGGAATAAAATGTGAAAACAATCATGTCATTCAGAGTTTCGTACACAAAGTTATGGAATTTAAAGCCCATCGAACAATTCATTGTTGTAGTTGTCTAATCACATGAAAAGAAAAACAAAAAGTGGAAAAGGGGTGCTACACGAGAGACAAACGCAAATAGGAAATAAGAAGCAAAAGGAATATCCGAGAGACAAACGCAATCCAAGCGGCGTATTGACAAGAAATGACATTCTTATCCTAAAAAACTCGAAAAGGCCATCTTCCAGCTCTAAAAATCAACTGTATCGACCTAATAAAGTATTTTGAGCTCAAAAACGGGGTCGGGCTGCCTTCAGCAACCTGCGGCATCGTTTATCTCGAAAAGAGGAATAAAATGTGAAAACAATCATGTCATTCGGAGTTTCGTACGCAAAGTTATGGTATTTTCGAACAATTCATTGTTATAGTCGTCAAATCACGTGAAAACAAAAACAAAAAGCGAAAAAGGGGTGCAACACGAGAGACAAACGCAAATAGGAAATAGGAAGCAAAAGGAATATCCGAGAGACAAACACAATGCAAGCTACGTATTGACAAGAAATGACATTCTTATACTGGAAAACTCGAAAAGGCCATCTTCCGGCTCTAAAAATCAACCGTATCGACCTAATTAAAGTATTTTGAGCTCAAAAACAGTGTCAGGCTGCCTTCAGCAGCCTCTAGCATCGTTTATCTCGAAAACAGGAAGAAAATGTGAAAAAATCATATAATTCAGAGCTTCGTACCCACAGTTACGGTATTTCAAAGCCTGTCGAACAATTCATTGTTGTAGTCGTCTAATCACGTAAAAACAGAAACAAAAAGTGGAAAAGTGGTGCAACAGGAGAGACAAACGCAAATAGGAAATAGGAAGCAAAAGGAATATCCGAGAGACAAACACAACGCAGGCGGCGTATTGACAAGAAATGACATTCGTAGCCTAAGAAATTCAAAAAGAGCATCTCCAGGCTCTAAAAATCCAACATATCGACCTAAATAAAGTATTTTAAGCTTGAAAACAAGGTCGGGCTGCCTTCAGCAACCAGCGCCATCGTTTATCTCGAAAAGAGGAATAAAATGTGAAATATCATGTAATTCGGAGTTTCGTACACAAAGTTATGGTATTTCAAAGCCCGTCGAACAATTCATTGTTGTAGTCATCAATCACGTGAACATAGAAACAAAAAGTGGAAAAGGGGTGAAACAGGAGAGACAAACTCAAATAGGAAATAGGAAGCAAAAGGAATATCCGAGAGACAAACACAACGCAAACGTCGTATTGACAAGAAATGACATTTGTATCCTAAGAAACTCAAAAAGGGCAACTCCAGGCTCTAAAAATCCAACATATCTACCTAAATAAAGGATTTTGAGCTTGAAAACGGGGTCGGGCTGCCTTCAGCAACCCGCACCATCGTTTATCTCGAAAAGAGGAATAAAATGTGAAAAAAATAATGTAATTCGGAGTTTCGTACGCAGAGTTATGGTATTTCAAAGCCCGTCGAACAATTCATTATTGTAGTCATCTAATCACGTGAAAACATAAACAAAAAGTGGAAAAGGGGTGCAACAGGAGAGACAAATGCAAATAGGAAATAGGAAGAAAAAGGAATATCCAAGAGACAAACACAACGCAAGCGATGTGTTGACAAGAATTGGCATTCGTATCCTAAGAAACTCAAAAACGGCATCTCCACGCTCTAAAAATCCAACAAATCGACCTAAATAAAGAATTTTGAACTCGAAAACGGAGTTGGGCTCCCTTGAGCAACCCGCGCCATCGTTTATCTCGAATAGTGGAATAAAATGTGAAAAAAAATCATGTAATTCGGAGGTTCGTATGCAAAGTTATGGTATTTCAAAGCCCGTCAAACAATTCATTGTTGTAGTCATCTAATCACGTGAAAAAAAAAACAAAACGTTTGAAAAGGGGTGCAAAACGAGAGAAATACGCAAATAGGAAATAGGAAGCAAAAGGAATATCCGAGAGACAAACACAGCGCAAGCGGCGTATTGACAAGAAATGAAATTCGTATCCTAAGAATTTCAAAAAGGGCATCTCCCGGCTTTAACAATCCAACATATCGACCTAAATAAAGGATTTTGAGCTTGAAAATGGGGTCGGGCTACCTTCAGCAAACCGCAGGATCGTTGATCTTGAAAAGAGGAATAAAATGTAAAAAAAATCATGTAATTCGAAGTTTCGTACGCAAAGTTATGTTATTTCAAAGCCCGTCGAACAATTCATTGTTGTAGTCGTCTAATCACGTGAAAATAGAAACAAAAATTGGAAAAGGGGTGCAACACGAGAGACAAACGCAAATAGGAAATATGAAGCAAAAGGAATATCCGAGACACAAACGCAACGCCAGCGGCGTATTGAGAAGAAATGACATTCGTATCCTAAGAAACTAAAAAAGGCCATCTCCCACCTCTAAAAATCATACATATCGACCTAAATAAATGATTTTGAGCTCGAAAATGGGGTCGGGCTTCCTTCAGCAACCCACAACATCGTTTATCTCGAAAAGAGGAATAAAATGTGAAAACAATCATGTCATTCGGAGTTTCGTACGCAAAGTTATGGTATGTCAAAGCTCGTCGAATAGTTCATTGTTCTAGTTGTCTAATCACGTGAAAACAAAAACAAGAAGTGGGAAAGGGGTGCTACACGAGAGACAAACGCAAATAGGAAATAAGAAGCAAAAGGAATATCCGAGAGACAAAACCAATGCGAGCGGCGTAATTACAAGAAATGACATTCTTATCCTAAAAAACTCGAAAAGGCCAACTTCCAGCTCTCTAAAAATCAATTGTATCGACCTAATAAAGTATTTTGAGCTCAAAAACGGGGTCGGGCTGCCTTCAGCAACCTGCGGCATCGTTTATCTCAAAAAGAGGAATAAAATGTGAAAAAAATCATGTAATTCGGAGTTTCGTACGCAAAGTTATGGTATTTCAAAGTTCGTCGAAAAATTCATTGTTGTAGTTGTCTAATCACGTGAAAAGAAAAACAAAAAGTGGAAAAGGGGTGCTAAACGAGAGACAAACGCAAATAGGAAACAGGAAGCAAAAGGAATATGTGAGAGACAAATGCAATGCAAGCGGCGTATTGACAAGAAATGACATTCGTATCCTAAGAAACTCAAAAAGGGCATGTCTCGGCTCTAAAAATCCAACATATCTACCTAAATAAATTATTTTGAGCTCAAAAACGGGGTTGGACTGCCTTCAGCAACCCCTGGCATCTTTTATCTCGAAAAGTGGAATAAAATGTGAAAAAATCATGTAATTCGGAGTTTCGTACGCAAAGTTATGGTATTTCAAAGTTCGTCGAAAAATTCATTGTTGTAGTTGTCTAATCACGTGAAAAGAAAAACAAAAAGTGGAAAAGGGGTGCTAAACGAGAGACAAACGCAAATAGGAAACAGGAAGCAAAAGGAATATGTGAGAGACAAATGCAATGCAAGCGGCGTATTGACAAGAAATGACATTCGTATCCTAAGAAACTCAAAAAGGGCATGTCTCGGCTCTAAAAATCCAACATATCTACCTAAATAAATTATTTTGAGCTCAAAAACGGGGTTGGACTGCCTTCAGCAACCCCTGGCATCTTTTATCTCGAAAAGTGGAATAAAATGTGAAAAAATCATGTAATTCGGAGTTTCATACGCAAAGTTATGGTATTTCAAAGCTCGTCGAACAATTCATTTTTGTAGTCGTCTAATCACGTGAAAACAAAAACAAAAAGTGGAAAAGGGGTGCTACAGAGAGACAAACGCAAATAGGAAATAGGAAGCAAAAGGAATATCCGAGAGACAAACACAATGCAAGCTACGTATTGACAAGAAATGACATTCTTATACTGGAAAACTCGAAAAGGCCATCTTCCGGCTCTAAAAATCAACCGTATCGACCTAATTAAAGTATTTTGAGCTCAAAAACAGTGTCAGGCTGCCTTCAGCAGCCCCTAGCATCGTTTATCTTGAAAACAGGATGAAAATGTGAAAAAATCATATAATTCAGAGCTTCGTACGGAAAGTTATGGTATTTCAAAGCCCGTCGAACAATTCATTGTTATAGTCGTCAAATCACGTGAAAAAAAAACAAAAAGCAAAAAAGGGGTGCAACACGAGAGACAAACGCAAATAGGAAATAGGAAGCAAAAGGAATATCCGAGACACAAACGCGACGCAAGCAGCGTATTGACAAGAAATGACATTCGTATCCTAAGAAACTCAAAAAGGGCAT
>CM071872.1:6021396-6034491 GCA_036759665.1 Gynandropsis gynandra | reverse complement strand
ACTGCCCGAGCGGGTATTCAGATTTCGCCCGATCGGGTGGTGATCACCCGATCCTCTTTGCTCATATGCCCGGGTCGTGTCAAATGCATGGATAAACCCCGTAGGTTCTACCCGAGCGGGTGAAGGAATAGTTCCCGATCGGGCACCCTTGTATCCTTGAAATCTCTCTTTTCCGCTCGTTGCTCGGGCGTTCCTTTGGGTTCTGGAGCTCTGAGTAGATGTGTCCTCAAATCATGTGGTTTTTTTGCAGGGAATCCTTCATATTGAGCTCATTTAGGCCTTGTCGCCTAAAACCTGAAAACCGAGAAAACGGGGATGTAAAACTCTAAACCGTATCGGAATAGTAAGATTCGATGTAAGAAATATGCGAAAATGATCTAAAAACCTATCCTAATAGTGATACACTTTCAGTGTTATCATCGTCTAATCTCGTGAAAAGAAAAACAAAAAGTGGAAAAGGGGTGCTACACGAGAGACAAACAAAAATAGGAAATAGGAAGCAAAAGGAATATCCGAGAGACATTCGTATCCTAAGAAACTCAAAAAGGGCATCTGTCAGCTCTAAAAATCAACCATATCGACCTAAATAAAGGATTTTGAGCTTAAAAACGTGGTCGGGCTGCCTTCAGCAACCCGCGGCATCGTTTTTCTCGAAAAGAGGAATAAAATGTGAAAAATCATGTAATTCAGAGATTGTACGCAAAGTTATGGTATTTCAAAGCCCGTCGAACAATTTATTGTTGTAGTCGTCTAATCACATGAAAACAAAAACAAAAAGTGGAAGACGGGTGCTACAGGAGAGACAAACGCAAATAGAAAATAAGAAGCAAAAGGAATATCCGAGAGACAAATGCAACGCAAGTGGCGTATTGACAAGAAATGACATTCTTATCCTAAAAAACTCGAAAAGGCCATCTTCCGGCTCTAAAAAACAACCGTATCAACCTAAATAATGTATGTTGAGCTCGAAAACGGGACCGGGCTGCCTTCAGCAGGCCGCGCCATCGTTTATCTCGAAAAGAGGATTAAAATGTAAAAATAAATCATGTAATTCGGAGTTTCGTACGCAAAGTTATGGTATTTCAAAGCCCTTCGAACAATTCATTGTTGTAGTCGTCTAATCACGTGAAAACAAAAACAAAAAGTGGAAAAGGGGTGCAACTCGAGAGACAAACGGAAATAGGGAATAGGAAGCAAAAGGAATATCCGAGAGACAAATGCAACGCAAGCGGCGTATTGACAAGAAATGACATTTGTATCCTAAGAAACACAAAAAGGGCATCTCCCGGCTCTAAAAATTCAAAATATCGACCTAAATAAAGGATTTTGAGCTCAAAAACGGGGTCGAGCTGCCTTCAGCAACAGCGGCATCATATATCTCGAAAAGATGAATATAATGTGAAAAAATCATTTAATTCAAAGTTTCGTACGCAAAGTTATGGTATTTCATAGCCCGTCGAACAATTCATTGTTTTAGTCGTCTAATCACGTGAAAACAAAAACAAAAAGCGGAAAAGGGGTGCAACACGAGAGACAGACGCAAATGGGAAATAGGAAGCAAAAGGAAAATAAGAGAGACAAACGCAACGCAAGCGGTATATTGACAAGAAATGACATTGGTATCCTAAGAAACTCAAAAAGGGCATCTCCCGGCTCTAAACTCCAACCGTATCGACCTAAATAAAGGATTTTGAGCTTGAAAACGGGGTCGGGCTGCCTTCAGACACCCGCGGTATCGTTTATCTCGAAAAGAGGAATAACATGTGAAAAAAATCATGTAATACGGAGATTCGTACTCAAAGTAAAGGTATTTCAAAGCTCGTCGAACAATTCATTGTTGTAGTCGTCTAATCAAGTGAAAAGAAAAACAAAAAGTGGAAAGGGGTGCTACACGACAAACAAACGCAAAAAGGAAATAGGAAGCAAAAGGAATATCCGAGAGACAAACGCAATGCAAGTGGCACATTGACAAGAAATGATATTCTTGTCCTAAAAAATTCGAAAAGGCCATCTTCCGGCTCTAAAAATCAACCGTATCGACCTAAATAAAGTCTTTTGAGCTTAAAAACGGGGTCGGGCTACCTTCAGCAATCCGTAGCATCGTTTATTTCGAAAAGAGGAATAAAAAGTGAAAAAATCATGTTATTCGGAGCTTCGTACGAAAAGTTACGGTATTTTAAATCCCGTCGAACAATTCATTGTTATAGTCATCAAATCACGTGAAAACAAAAACAAAAAGCGGAAAAGGGGTGCAACACGAGAGACAAATGCAAATGGGAAATAGGAAGCAAAAGGAATATCCAAGAGACAAACGCAACGCAAGCGGCGTATTGACAAGAAATGACATTCGTATCCTAAGAATCTCAAAAAGGGCATCTCCCGACTCTAAAAATCCAATATATCGACCTAAAGAAAGGATTTTGAGCTCAAAAAAGGGGCTAGGCTGCCTTCAGCCATCCGCGGCATCGTTTATCTCAAAAAGAGGAATAAAATGTGAAAAACAAATCATGTAATTCGTACGCAAAGTTATGGTATTTCAAAGCCGTCGAACAATTTATTGTTGTAGTCGTCTAATCACGTGAAAAAAAAACAAAAAATGGAAAAGGGGTGCGACACGAGAGACAAATGTAAATAGGAAATAGAAAGCAGAAGGAATATCCGAGAGACAAACGGAACGCAAGCAGCATATTGACAAGAAATGACATTCGTATCCTAAGAAACTCAAATTGGGCATCTCCAGGCTCTAAAAATCCAACATATCGACCTAAATAAAGGATTTTGAGCTCAAAAATGGGGTCAGGCTGCCTTTAGCAACCCGCGCCATCGTTTACCTCGAAAAGAGAAATAAAATGTGAAACAAATCATGTAATTCGGAGTTTCGTACGCAAAGTTATGGTATTTCAAAGCTCGTCGAACAATTCATTGTTGTAGTCGTCTACTCACGTGAAAACAAAAATAAAAAGTTGAAAAGGGCTGCTACACGAGAGATAAACGCAAATAGGAAATCGGAAGCAAAAGGAATATCCGAGAGACAAACACAACGCAAGCGGTGTATTGACAAGAAATGACTTTCGTATCCTAAGAAACTCAAAAAGGGCATGTCTCGGCTCTAAAAATCCAACAGATCGACCTAAATAAAAGATTTTGAGCTTGAAACGGGGTCGGGCTGCCTTCAGCAACCCGCGGCATCGTTTATCTTGAAAAGAGGAATAAAAGTGAAAAAATCATGTAATTCGGAGTTTCGTACGCAAAGTTCTAATATTTCAAAGCCCGTCGAACAATTCATTGTTGTAGTCGTCTAATCACGTGAAAACAAAAACAAAAAGTTGACAAGGGGTGCTATACGAGAGACAAACGCAAATAAGAAATAGGAAGCAAAAGGAATATCCGAGAGACAAACACAACGCAAGGGGCGTATTTACAAGAAATGACATTCTTATCCTAAAAAACTCGAAAAGGCCATCTTCCGGCTCTAAAAATCAACCGTATCGACCTAAATAAAGTATTTTGAGCTGAAAACGGGGTCGGATTGCCGTAAGCAGCCCGTGGTATCGTTTATCTCGAAAAGTGGAATAATATGTGCAAAAAATCATGTAATTCGGAGTTTAGTACGCAAAGTTATAGTATTTCAATGCCCGTCGAACAATTCATTGTTCTAGTCGTCTAATAACGTGAAAACAAAAACAAAAAGTGGAAAAAGGGTGATACACGAGAGACAAACACAAATAAGAAAAAGGAACCAAAAGGAATATCCGAGGGACAAACGCAATGCAAGCGGCGTATTGACAAGAAATGACATTCTTGTCCTAAAAAATTCGAAAAAGCCATCTTCGGGCTCCAAAAATCAACCGTATCGACCTAAATAAAGTATGTTGAGCTCGAAAACGGGGTCAGGCTGCCTTCAGCAACCCGCGGCATCATTTATTTCGAAAAGAGGAATAAAATGTGAAAAAAAATCATGTAATTCGGAGTTTCGTACGCAAAGTTATGGTATTTCAAAGCCCGTCGAACAATTCATTGTTGTAGCCGTCTAATCACGTGAAAACAAAAACAAAAAGTGGAAAAGGGGTGCTACACGAGAGAAAACCGCAAATAAGAAATAGGAAGCAAAAGGAATATCCGAGAGACAAACTCGAAAAGGCCATCTCCCGGCTCTAAAATTCATACACATCGACCTAAATAAAGTATTTTGAGCTCCAAAACGGGGTGGGCAGCCTTCAGCAACCTGCGGAATCGTTTATCTCGAAAAGTGTAATAAAATGTGAAAAATCATGTAATTCAGAGTTTCGTACGCAAAGTTATGGTATTTCAAAGCCCGTCGAACAATTCATTGTTGTAGTCGTCTAATCACGTGAAAACAAAAACAAAAAGTGGAAAAGGGGTGCTACACGAGAGACAAACGCAAATAGGAAAAAGGAAGCAAAAGGAATATTCGAGATACAAACGCAATGCAAGCGGCTTATTGACAAGAAATGACATTCTTATCCTAAAAACTCGAAAAGGCCATCTTCCGGCTCTAAAAATCAACTGTATCGATCTAAATAAAGTATGTTGAGCTCGAAAACGGGGTCGGGATGCCTTCAGCAACCCGCGGCATAGTTTATCTCAAAAAGATGAATAAAATGTGAAAAAATCATTTAATTCGAAGTTTCGTGCACAAATTTATGGTATTTCAAAGGCCGTCGAACAATTCATTGTCGTAGTCGTCTAATCACGTGAAAACAAAAACAAAAAGTGGAAAAGGGGTGCTACACGAGAGAGAAACGCAAATAGGAAATAAGAAGCAAAAGGAATATCGAGAGTCAAACACAATGCAAGCGGCGTATTGACAAGAAATGACATTCTTATCCTAAAATCTCAAAAAGGCCATCTTCTGGCTCTAAAAATCAACCGTATGGACCTAAATAAAGTATGTTGAGCTCAAAAATGGGGTCGGGCTGCCTTCAGCAACCCGCGGCATTGTTTATCTTGAAAAGAGGAATAAACTGTGAAAAAAATCATGTAATTTGGAGTTTAATACGCAAATTTATGGTATTTCAAAGCCCGTCGAACAATTCATTGTTGTAGTTGTCTAATCACGTGAAAACAAAATAAAAAGTGTAGAAGGGGTGCTACCCGAGAGACAAACGCAAATAGGAAATAGGAAGCAAAAATAATATCCGAGAGACAAACACAATGCAAGCGGCGTATTGACAAGAAATGACATTCGTATCCTAAGAAACTCAAAAAGGGCATCTCCCGGCTCTAAAAATCCAACATATCAACCTAAATAAAAGATTTTGAGCTTGAAACGGGGTCGGACTGCCTTCAGCATTCCGCGGCATCGTTTATCTCAAAAAGAGGAACAAAATGTGAAAAAATCATGTAATTCGGAGCTTCGTACGCATAGTTATGGCATTTCAGAGCCCGCCGAACAATTCATTATTATAGTCGTCAAATCATGTGGAAACAAAAACAAAAAGCAGAAAAGGGGTGCAACACGAGAGACAAACGCAAATAGGAAATAGGAAGCAAAAGGAATATTCGAGAGACAAACGTAACGCAAGCGGCGTATTGACAAGAAATGACATTCGTATCCTAAGAAACTCAAAAGGGCATCTCTCGGCTATAATAATCCAACATATCGACCTAAATAAATGATTTTGAGCTTGAAAACGGGTTCGGGCTGCCTTCAGCAACCCGCAACATCGTTTATCTCGAAAAAAGGAATAAAATGTGAAAAAAATCATGTAATTCGGAGTTTAATACGTAAAGTTATGGTATTTCAAAGCCCGTCGAACAATTCATTGTTGTAGTCGTCTAATCACGTGAAAAAAAAACAAAAAGCGGAAAAGGGGTATAACACGAGAGACAAAGGCAAATAAGGAATAGGAAGCAAAAGGAATATCCGAGAGACAAACGCAACGCAAGCGGCGTATTGACAAGAAATGACATTCGTATCCTAAGAAACACAAAAGGGCATCTCCCGTCTCTAAAAATCCAACATATCGACCTAAATAAAGGATTTTGAGCTCAAAAATGGGGTCGCGCTGCCTTCAGCAACCTGCGGCATCATTTATCTCAAAAAGAGGAATAAAATGTTAAAAAAATCATATAATTCGGAGTTTCATACGCAAAGTTATGGTATTTCAAGCCCGTCGAAAAATTCATTGGTTTAGTCGTCTAATCACGTGAAAAGAAAAACAAAAAGTGGAAAAGGGGTGCTACAAGAGAGAAAAACGAAAATAGGAAATAGAAAGCAAAAGGAATATTCGAGAGACAAATGCAATGCAAGCGGCGTATTGACAAGAAACGACACTCGTATCCTAAGAAACTCAAAAAGGGCATCTGTCGGCTCTAAAAATCAACCATATCGACCTAAATAAAGGATTTTGCGCTCGAAAAAGTGGTCGGGCTGCCTTCAGCAACCCGCGGCATCGTTTTTCGCAAAAAGAGGAATAAAATGTGAAAAATCATGTAATTCAGAGATCGTACGCAAAGTTATGGTATTTCAAAGCCCGTCGAACAATTCATTGTTGTAGTCGTCTAATCACATGAAAACAAAAACAAAAAGTGGAAGACGGGTGCTACACGAGAGATAAACGCAAATAGAAAATAAGAAGCAAAAGGAATATCCGAGAGACAAATGCAACGCAAGTGCCGTATTGACAAGAAATGACATTCTTATCCTAAAAAACTCGAAAAGGCCATCTTTCGGCTCTAAAAAACAACTGTATCAACCTAAATAAAGTATGTTGAGCTCGAAAATGGGACCGGGCTGCCTTCAACAGCCCGCGCCATCGTTTATCTCGAAAAGAGGATTAAAATGTAAAAATAAATCATCTAATTCGGAGTTTCGTACACAAAGTTATGGTATTTCAAAGCCCTTCGAACAATTCATTGTTGTAGTCGTCTAATCACGTGAAAACAAAAACAAAAAGTGGAAAAGGGGTGCAACTCGAGAGACAAACGGAAATAGGGAATAGGAAGCAAAAGGAATATCCGAGAGACAAACGCAACGCAAGCGGCGTATTGACAAGACATGACATTTGTATCCTAAGAAACACAAAAAGGGCATCTCCCGGCTCTAAAAATCCAAAATATCGACCTAAATAAAGGATTTTGAGCTCAAAAACAGGGTCGAGCTGCTTTCAGCTACAGCGGCATCGTTTATCTCGAAAAGATGAATATAATGTGAAAAAATCATTTAATTCAAAGTTTCGTACGCAAAGTTATGGTATTTCAAAGCCCGTCGAACAATTCATTGTTTTAGTCGTCTAATCACGTGAAAACAAAAACAAAAAGCGGAAAAGGGGTGCAACACGAGAGACAGACGCAAATGGGAAATAGGAAGCAAAAGGGATATACGAGAGACAAACGCAACGCAAGCGGTGTATTGACAAGAAATGACATTGGTATCCTAAAAACTCAAAAAGGGCATCTCCCGGCTCTAAACTTTAACCGTATCGACCTAAATAAAGGATTTTGAGCTTGAAAACGGGGTCGGGCTGCCTTCAGACACCCGCGGTATCGTTTATCTCGAAAAGAGGAATAAAATGTGAAACAAATCATGTAATTCGGATATTCGTACTCAAAGTAATGGTATTTGAAAGCCCGTCGAACAATTCATTGTTGTAGTCGTCTAATCACGTGAAAAAAAAAGTGGAAAGGGTGCTACACGAGAGACAAACGCAAAAAGGAAATAGGAAGCAAAAGGAATATCCGAGAGACAAACGCAATGCAAGTGGCACATTGACAAGAAATGATATTTTTGTCCTAAAAAACTCGAAAAGGCCATCTTCCGGCTCTAAAAATCACTCGTATCGACCTAAATAAAGTCTTTTGAGTTCAAAAACGGGGTCGGGCTACCTTCAGCAATCCGTAGCATCGTTTATTTCGAAAAGAGGAATAAAAAGTGAAAAAATCATGTTATTCGGAGCTTTGTACGAAAAGTTATGGTATTTTAAATCCCCTCGAACAATTCATTGTTATAGTCATCAAATCACGTGAAAACAAAAACAAAAAGCGGAAAAGGGGTGCAACACGAGAGACAAATGCAAATGGGAAATAGGAAGCAAAAGGAATATCCAAGAGACAAACGCAATGCAAGCGGCGTATTGACAAGAAATGACATTCGTATCCTAAGAATCTCAAATAGGGCATCTCCCGGCTCTAAAAATCCAATATATCGACCTAAATAAAGGATTTTGAGCTCGAAAAAGGGGCTAGGCTGCCTTTAGCCATTCGCGGCATCGTTTATCTCAAAAAGAGGAATAAAATGTGAAAAAAGAAATAATGTAATTCGGAGATTCGTACGCAAAGTTATGGTATTTCAAAGCCGTCGAACAATTTATTGTTGTAGTCGTCTAATCACGTGAAAAAAAAACAAAAAATTGAAAAGGGGTGCTACATGAGAGACAAATGCAAATAGGAAATAGAAAGCAAAAGGAATATCCGAGAGACAAACGCAATGCAAGTGGCGTATTGACAAAAAATGATATTCTTATCCTAAAAAACTCGAAAAGGTCATCTTCCGGCTCTAAAAATCAACCGTATAAACCTAAATAAAGTATTTTGAGTTAAAAAACGGGGTCGGGCTGTCTTCAGCAACCCGTAGCATCTTTTATCTCGAAAAGAGGAATAAAATGTGAAAAATCATGTAATTCAGAGCTTCGTACGCAAAGTNTGTTATAGTTGTCAAATCACGTGAAAACAAAAACAAAAAGCGGAAAAGGGGTGCAACACGAGACACAAACTCAAAAAGGAAATAGTAAGCAAAAGGAATATCCGAGAGACAAACGTAACGCAAGCGGCGTATTGACAAGAAATGATATTTGTATCCTAACAAACTCAAAAAGGTCATCTCCCGGCTCTAAAAATCCAATATATCGACCTAAATAAAGGATTTTGAGCTCGAAAACGGGGTCGGACCGCCTTCAGAAAACCTCAGCATCGTTTATCTCGAAAAGAGGAATAAAATGTGAAAGAATCATGTAATTTGGAGTTTCGTACGCAAAGTCATGGTATTTTAAAGCCCGTCAGACAATTCATTGTTGTAGTCGTCTAATCACGTGAAAACAAAAACTAAAAGTGGAAAAGGGGTGCTACACGAGAGACAAACGCAAATAGGAATTAGAAAGCAAAAGAAATATCCGAGAGACAAACGCAATGCAAGCGACGTATTGACACTGACAAGAAATGACATTCGTATCCTAAGAAACTCAAAAGTGCATCTCTCGGCTCTAAAAATCCAACATATCAACCTAAATAAATGATTTTGAGCTTGAAACGGGATCGGGCTGCCTTCAGCAACCCGCGGCATCGTTTATCTCAAAAAGAGGAAGAAAATGTGAAAAAATCATGTAATTCGGAGCTTCGTATGCAAAGTTATGGTATTTCAAAGCCCATAGAACAATTCATTGTTATAGTCATCAAATCACATTAAAACAAAAACAAAAAGCGGAAAAGGGGTGGAACAAGAGAAACAAACGCAAACAGGAAATAGGAAGCAAAAGGAATATCCGAGAGACAAACGTAACGGAAGCGGCGTATTGACAAGAAATGACATTCGTATCCTAAGAAACTCAAAAGTGCATCTCTCGGCTCTAAAAATCCAACATATCAACCTAAATAAAGGATTTTGAGCTCGAAAACGGGGTCGGGCTGCCTTCATTAACCCGCGGCATCGTTCATCTCGAAAAGAGGAATAAAATGTGAAAACAATCATGTAATTCGGAGTTTCTACGCAAAGTTATGGTATTTCAAAGCCCCTCGAACAATTCATTGGTGTAGTCAACTAATCACGTGAAAAAAAAACGAAAAGTGGAAAAGGGGTGCTACACGAGAGACAAACGCAAATAGGAAATAGGAAGCAAAAGGAATATCCTAGAGACAAACGCATTGCAAGCGGCGTATTGACAAGAAATGACATTCGTATCCTAAGAAACTAAAAAAGGGCATTTCCTGGCTCTAAAAATCCAACATATCAACCTAAATAAATGATTTTGAGCTTGAAACGGGATCGGGCTGCCTTCAGCAACCCGCGGCATCGTTTATCTCAAAAAGAGGAAGAAAATGTGAAAAAATCATGTAATTCGGAGCTTCGTACGCAAAGTTATGGTATTTCAAAGCCCATCGAAAAATTCATTATTGTAGTCGTCAAATCATGTGAAAACAAAAACAAAAAGTTGAAAAGGGTTGCAACACGAGAGACAAACGCAAATAGGAAATAGGAAGCAAAAGGAATATCCGAGAGACAAACGTAACGCAACCGGCGTATTGACAAGAAATGACATTCATATCCTAAGAAACTCAAAAAGGGTATCTCCCGACTCTAAAAATCCAACATATCGACCTAAATAAATGATTTTGAGCTCGAAAACGGGGTCGGGCTGCCTTCAGCACCCCGCAGCATTGTTTATCTCGAAAAGGGGAATAAATGTGAAAAACATCATGTAATTCGGAGTTTCGTACGCAAAGTTATGGTTTTTCAAAGCCCGTCGAATAATTCATTGTTGTAGTCGTCTAATCACGTGAAAACAAAAATAAAAAGCGGAAAAGGGGTGCAACACGAGAGACAAACGCAAATAGGGAATAGGAAGCAAAAGGAATATCCGAGAGACAAACGCAACGCAAGCGGCGTATTGACAAGAAATGACATTCGTATCCTAAAAATACTCGAAGAGGGCATCTCCCGGCTCTAAAAATCCAATATATCAACCTAAATAAAGGATTTTGAGCTCGAAAACGGGGTCGGGCTGCCTTCAGCAACCCGCAGCATTGTTTATCTCGAAAAGAGGAATAAAATGTGAAAAAATCATGTAATTGGGAGCTTCTTACGCAAAGTTATAATATTTCGAAGCCCGTCGTACAATTCATTGTTTTAGTCGTTTAATCACGTGAAAACAAAAACAAAAAGAGGAAAAGGGGTGCAACACAAGAGATAAACGCAAATAGGAAATAGGAAGCGAAAGGAATATCCGAGAGACAAACGCAACACAAGCGGCGTATTGACAAGAAATGACATCAGTTTCCCAACAAACTCGAACAAGCCATCTCCCGGCTCTTAAAATCAAACGTATCGACCTAAAAAAAGCATTTTGAGCCTGAAAACAGGGTCGGGCTGCCATCAGCAACCCGCGGCATTGTTTATCTTAAAAAGAGGAATAAAAAAATCATGTAATTCGGAGCTTCGTACGCAAAGTTACGGTATTTCAAAACCCGTCGTACAATTCATTGTTTTAGTCGTCTAATCATGTGAAAAAAACAAAAAGCGGAAAAGGGGTGCAACATGAGAGACAAACACAAATAGGAAATAGGAAGCAAAAGGAATATTCGAGAGACAAACGCAACGCAAGCGGCGTATTGACAAGAAATCACATTCGTATCCTACGAAACTCAAAAAGGGCATCTTCCGGCTCTAAAAATCCAACGTATCGACCTAAATAGAGTATTTGGAGCTCAAAATCGGGGTCGGGCTGCCTTCAGCAACCCGCAGCTTCGTTTATCTCGAAAAGAGGAATAAAATGTGAAAAAAATCATGTAATTCGGAGCTTCATTTGCAAAGTTATGGTATTTTAAATCCCGTCAAACAATTCATTGTTATAGTCGTCAAATCACGTGAAAAAAAAAACAAAAAGCGGAAAAGGGGTGCAGTACGAGAGACAAATGCAAATAGGAAATAGGAAGCAAAAGGAATATCCGAGAGAGAAACGCAATGCAAGCGGCATATTGACAAGAATTGACATTTGTATCCTAAGAAACTCAAAAAGGGAATCTCCCGACTCTAAAAATCAACTGTATCGACCTAAATAAATGATTTTGAGCTCGATAACGGGGTCGGACTGCCTTCAGCAACCCGCAGCATCGTTTATCTCGATGATGTGCGTTAAGCTCAAGTAATAAAACCTAGACTAACGCTTCCGCAAGAATACGGATCGTGTAGTAACTAGGGTCGAACACAAGGAATTGATGCGACTTATAAGCTATTAAACTAATGGAATAGACGTGTAAGGTGACAAAGATGGAAATTTTAATTGAACTAAACTAAACTAAATCGATGAGATAAACTTATAGCTAAGCACCATGGGTATCGAGAGTTTGCATAATGATGTAACGAAGTTCTAAAAGGATAATTGGTCTAAGGTACTATCATGAGTTCAGGGAATTCAAGCTCTCCTATAGGAACTGACTGGCGTAGACTTGTCCACTATCTAGCATGCATATACCAATATATCTATTAAGCATCTTACATGCATAGACGCATTATGACCGCTATCCTAATCCCTAGATTCAACCGATTGACCTGGCCTAGATTCTAAACCGGCTAAACCCTAAATCATGGCTAAGTTCCAAAGTCAAATACTCTGGCGTAGATTTATTAGACTTCTAACATCATCAATCAAGTGGCGTACAAGCATGCAAGCATTAAGATCCACCATTCATTAAGCGTAAGACTTCGTTACAACATGGCAATACTCTCTAACCCATGGCAATGGATCTACTCAGACATGAATACAACAAAGGAAACACAAGAGAATTCTACGTTCGACATAGATAGAGAAAGAGATGACTCCCTATTCATAAACCGATGTCTTCGATGGATTCTCCTTGCTCCCGATCCGTAGATCCGTCTTTTCTTCCTTCATCCTTTTTCCCTAATGTCTCTGAATCTTCTCTGATCCAATCCGGTTCGAAAACTCCTTTTTCAGATCTGATTTCCCCTTAATTTGGTCGTTCCAAAACTTAGGAATTAGTTGAGAGAAACAAGGACCCGAGCGGGCATGTCCTCTACCCGCTCGTGCAGGCCACTTGCTCGACCGTGTGCCCTCCTTTCAGCCCGAGCGGGCACCATGCCCGATCGTGTGATTCTTGAGCCCGAGTCGTGCAAACCTTCGGCGATTTCTTGGCATCAATTAGCCCGAGCGGGCACTCCAATTCCACCCGAGCGGGCACTCCATCTTGGTCGTGTTCCTTAAGTGCCCGAGTCGTGCAAAGCTACGGAGGTAATTGGCAGCAATTAGCCCGATCGTGCACTCCAATTCCACCCGAGTCGTGCAAAGCTACGGGGGTAATTGGCAGCAAATAGCCCGATCGTGCACTCCAATTCCACCCGAG
>CM071872.1:6004994-6016096 GCA_036759665.1 Gynandropsis gynandra | reverse complement strand
ATCAAGATCCTCGTGTTGTCCATGAGTCCTTGGAGAAAGTAGTGTATGAGGTAACTTTGATCCATGCCGTGATGTGGGCAAAGGCGTTGATAGCCTTTGAATCGCTCCCACGCTTCATATAAGCTCTCGGCTGCCCCTTGAACGAATGTGTTGATATTATTCTTGGCTAGCTGAGCTTTGCTTTGTGGGAAGAACCGTGTCATAAACTTCTCCTCTAGCGTATTGACAAGAAATGACATTCGTATCCTAAGAAACTCAAAAAGGGCATCTCTCGGCTGTAAAAATCCAACATATTGACCTAAATAAAGGTTTTTTGAGCTCGAAAATAGGGTCGGACTGCCTTCAGCAACCGGCGGCATCGTTTATCTCGAAAAGAGGAATAAAATGTTAAAAAATCATGTAATTCGGAGTTTCATACGCAAAGTTATGGTATTTCAAAGCCCGTCGAACAATTCATTGTTGTAGACCTCTAACCACAAGAAAACAAAAACAAAAAGTTGAAAAGGGGTGCTACACGAGAGATAAACGCAAATAGAAAATAGGAAGCAAAAGGAATATTCGAGAGACAAACGCAATGCAAGCGGCGTATTGACAAGAAATGACATTCTTATCCTAAAAACTCAAAAGGCTATCTTCCGACTCTAAAAATCAACCATATCGACTTAAATAAAATATTTTGAGCTCGAAAACGGGGTCGGGCTGCCTTCAGCAACCCGCGGTATTGTTGATCTCGAACAGAGGAATAAATGTGAAAAAATCATGTAATTTAGAGCTTCGTACGCAAAGTTATGGTATTTCAAAGCCCGTCGAACAATTCATTGTTGTAGTCGTCTAATAACGTGAAAAAAAAAACAAAAAGTGGAAAAAGGATGATACACGAGAGACAAACACAAATAGGAAAAAGAGACCAAAAGGAATATCCGAGAGACAAACGCAATGCAAGCGGCGTATTGACAAGAAATGACATTCTTATCCTAAAAAATTCGAAAAAGCCATCTTTGGGCTATAAAAATCAACCGTATCGACCTAAATAAAGTATGTTGAGCTCAAAAACGGGGTCAGGCTGCCTTCAGCAACCCGCGGCATCGTTTATTTCGAAAAGAGGAATAAAATGTGAAAAAAATCATGTAATTCGGAGTTTCGTACGCAAAGTTATGGTATTTGAAAGCCCGTCGAACAATTCATTGTTGTAGTCGTCTAATCACGTGAAAACAAAACAAAAAGTGGAAAAGGGGTGCTACACGAGAGACAAACGCAAATAGGAAAAAGGAAGCAAAAGGAATATCCGAGAGACAAACGCAATGCAAGCGGCTTATTGACAAGAAATGACATTCTTATCCTAAAAACTCGAAAAGGCCATCTTCCGGCTCTAAAAATCAACCGTATAGACCTAAATAAAGTATGTTGAGCTCGAAAACGGGGTCGGGATGCCTTCAGCAACCCGCGGCATAGTTTATCTCGAAAAAAGGAATAAAATGTGAAAAAATCATTTAATTCGAAGTTTCGTGCACAAAGTTATGGTATTTCAAAGCCCGTCGAACAATTCATTGTTGTAGTCGTCTAATCACGTGAAAACAAAAACAAAAAGTGGAAAAGGGGTGCTACACGAGAGAGAAACGCAAATATGAAATAAGAAGCAAAAGGAATATCGAGAGTCAAACACAATGCAAGCGGCGTATTGACAAGAAATGACATTCTTATCCTAAAATCTCAAAAAGGCCATCTTCTGGCTCTAAAAATCAACCGTATGGACCTAAATAAAGTATGTTGAGCTCAAAAATGGGGTCGGGCTTCCTTCAGTAACCCGCGGCATCGTTTATCTTGAAAAGAGGAATAAAATGTGAAAAAAATCATGTAATTCGGAGTTTCATACGCAAAGTTATGGTATTTCAAAGCCCGTCGAACAATTCATTGTTGTAGTTGTCTAATCACGTGAAAACAAAATAAAAAGTGTAGAAGGGGTGCTACACGAGAGACAAACGCAAATAGGAAATAGGAAGCAAAAATAATATCCGAGAGACAAACATAACGCAAGCGGCGTATTGACAAGAAATGACATTCGTATCCTAAGAAACTCAAGAAGGGCATCTCCCGGCTCTAAAAATTCAACATATCAACCTAAATAAAGGATTTTGAGCTTGAAACGGGGTTGGGCTGCCTTCAGCAACCCGCGGCATCGTTTATCTCAAAAGGAGGAATAAAATGTGAAAAAATCATGTAATTCGGAGCTTCGTACGCATAGTTATGGCATTTCAGAGCCCGTCTAACAATTCATTGTTATAGTCGTCAAATCATGTGAAAAAACAAAAAGCAGAAAAGGGGTGCAACACGAGAGACAAACGCAAATAGGAAATAGGAAGCAAAAGGAATATTCGAGAGACAAACGTAACGCAAGCGGCGTATTGACAAGAAATGACATTCGTATCCTAAGAAACTCAAAAGGGCATCTCCCGGCTATAATAATCCAACATAGCGACCTAAATAAATGATTTTGAGCTTGAAAACGGGTTCGGGCTGCCTTCAGCAACCCGCAGCATCGTTTATCTCGAAAAAAGGAATAAAATGTGAAAAAAATCATGTAATTCGGAGTTTAATACGCAAAGTTATGGTATTTCAAAGCCTGTCGAACAATTCATTGTTGTAGTCGTCTAATCACGTGAAAAAAAAAACAAAAAGCGGCAAAGGGGTATAACAAGAGAGACAAAGGCAAATAGTGAATAGGAAGCAAAAGGAATATCCGAGAGACAAACGCAACACAAGCGGCGTATTGACAAGAAATGACATTCGTATCCTAAGAAACACAAAAGGGCATCTCCCGTCTCTAAAAATCCAACATATCGATCTAAATAAAGGATTTTGAGCTCAAGAATGGGGTTGGGCTGCCTTCAGCAACCTGCGGCATCATTTATCTCAAAAAGAGGAATAAAATGTGAAAAAAATCATGTAATTCGGAGTTTCGTACGCAAAGTTATGATATTTCAAGCCCGTCGAACAATTCTTTAGTTTAGTCGTCTAATCACGTGAAAAGAAAAACAAAAAGTGGAAAAGGGGTGCTACACGAGAGACAAACGAAAATAGGAAATAGGAAGCAAAAGGAATATCCGAGAGACAAATGCAATGCAAGCGGCGTATTTACAAGAAATGACATTCGTATCCTAAGAAACTCAAAAAGGGCATCGGTCGGCTCTAAAAATCAACCATATCGACCTAAATAAAGGATTTTGAGCTCGAAAAAGTGGTCGGGCTGCCTTCAGCAACCCGCGGCATCGTTTTTCTCGAAAAGAGGAATAAAATGTGAAAAATAATGTAATTCAGAGATCGTACGCAAAGTTACGGTATTTCAAAGCCCGTTGAAAAATTCATTGTTGTAGTCGTCTAATCACATGAAAACAAAAACAAAAAGTGGAAGATGGGTGCTACACGAGAGACAAACGTAAATAGAAAATAAGAAGCAAAAGGAATATCCGAGAGACAAATGCTACGCAAGTGGCGTATTGACAAGAAATGACATTCTTATCCTAGAAAACTCGAAAAGGCCATCTTCCGGCTCTAAAAATCAACCGTATCGACCTAAATAAAGTATGTTGAGCTCGAAAACGGGGTCGGGATGCCTTCAGCAACCCGCGGCATAGTTTATCTCGAAAAGAGGAATAAAATGTGAAAAAATCATTTAATTCGGAGTTTCGTACACAAAGTTATGGTATTTCAAAGGTCGTCGAACAATTCATTGTTGTAGTCGTCTAATCAAGTGAAAACAAAAACAAAAAGTGGAAAAGGGGTGCTACACGAGAGAGAAACGCAAATAGGAAATAAGAAGCAAAAGGAATATCGAGAGTCAAACACAATGCAAGCGGCGTATTGACAAGAAATGACATTCTTATCCTAAAAAACTCGAAAAGGCCATCTTCTGGCTCAAAAAATCAACCGTATGGACCTAAATAAAGTATGTTGAGCTTAAAAACGGGGCCGGGCTGCCTTCAGCAACCCGCGGCATCTTTATCTTGAAAAGAGGAATAAAATGTGAAAAAAATCATGTAATTCGGAGTTTCATACGCAAAGTTATGGTATTTCAAAGCCCGTCGAACAATTCATTGTTGTAGTTGTCTAATCACGTGAAAACAAAATAAAAAGTGTAGAAGGGGTGCTACACGAGAGACAAACGCAAATAGGAAATAGGAAGCAAAAATAATATCCGAGAGACAAACACAACGCAAGCGGCGTATTGACAAGAAATGACATTCGTATCCTAAGAAACTCAAAAAGGGCATCTCCCGGCTCTAAAAATCCAACATATCAACCTAAATAAAGGATTTTGAGCTTGAAACGGGGTAGGGCTGCCTTCAGCAACCCGCGGCATTGTTTATCTCAAAAAGATGAATAAAATGTGAAAAAATCATGTAATCCAGAGCTTCGTACGCATAGTTATGGCATTTCAGAGCCCGTCTAACAATTCATTGTTATAGTCGTCAAATCATGTGAAAAAAAAAACAAAAAGCAGAAAAGGGGTGCAACACGAGAGACAAACGCAAATAGGAAATAGGAAGCAAAAGGAATATTCGAGAGACAAGAAATGACATTCGTATCCTAAGAAACTCAAAAAGGGCATCTCCCGGCTCTAAAAATCCAATATATCGACCTAAATAAAGGATTTTGAGCTCGAAATCGGGTCGGATCGCCTTCAGCAACCCGCGGCATCGTTTATCTCGAAAAGAGGAATAAAATGTGAAAAAAATTCATGTAATTCGGAGTTTTGTATGAAAGGTTATGGTATTACAGAGCCCGTTGAACAATTCATTGTTGTAATCGTCTAATCACGTGAAAACAAAAACTAAAAGTGGAAAAGGGGTGCTACACGAGAGACAAACGCAAATAGGAAATAGGAAGTGAAAGGAATATTCGAGAGACAAAAGCAGTGCAAGCGGCGTATTGACAAAAAATGACATTCTTATCCTAAAAAACTTGAAAAGACCATCTTCCGGCTCTAAAAATCAACCGTATCAACCTAAATAAAGTATTTTGAGCTTGAAAACGGGATTAGGCTGCCTTCAGCAACCCGTAGCATCATTTATCTCGAACAGAGGAATAAAATGTGAAAAAATCATGTAATTCGGAGCTTCGTACGAAAGTTATGGTATTTCAAAGCTCGTCGAACAATTCATTGTTATACTCGTGAAATCACGTGAAAACAAAAACAAAAAGTGGAAAAGCGGTGCTACATGAGAGACAAATGAAAATAGGAAATAGGAAACAAAAGGAATGTCCGAGAGACAAACGCAACGCAAGAGGTGTATTGAAAAGAAATGACATTCGCATCCTAAGAAACTCAAAAAGGGCATCTCCCGGCTCTAAAAATCCAACATATCGACCTAAATAAAGGTTTTTGAGCTCCAAAATTGGGTCGGGCTGTCTTCAGCGACCCGCGACATCGTCTATCTCGAAAAGAGGAATAAAATGTTAAAAAATCATGTAATTCGGAGTTTCGTACGCAAAGTTATGGTATTTCAAAGCCTGACGAACAATTCATTCTTGTAGTCGTCTAATCACAAGAAAACAAAAACAAAAAGTGGAAAAGGGGTGCTACACGAGAGACAAACGCAAATAGGAAATACGAAGCAAAAGGAATATCCGAGAGACAAACGCAATGCAAGCAGCGTATTGACAAGAAATGACATTCTTGTTCTAAAACACTCGAAAAGGCCATCTTCCGGCTCTAAAAACCCACCGTATCGACCTAAATACAGTATTTTGAGCTCAAAAACGGGGTCGGACTGCCTTCACCAACCCGCAGCATCGTTTATCTCAAAAAGAGGAATTAAATGTGATAAAATCATGTAATTCAGAGCTTCGTACGCAAAGTTATGGTATTTCAAAGCCCGTCCAACAATTCATTTTTGTAGTCTTCTAATCACGTGAAAACAAAAACAAAAAGTGGAAAAGGGGTACTACACGAGAGACACCGCAAATAGGAAATAGGAAGCAAAAGGAATATCCGAGAGACAAATGCAATGCAAGCGGCGTATAGACAAGAAATGACATTTGTATCCTAAGAAACTCAAAAAGAGCATTTCCCAGCTCTAAAACTCCAAAATACCGACCTAAATAAAAAAGTTTGAGCTCAAAAACGGGGTCGGGCTGCCTTCAGCAACCTGCTGCATAGTTTATCTCGAAAAGAGGAATAAAATGTGAAAAAATCATGTAATTCAGAGTTTCGTACGCAAAGTTATGGTATTTCAAAGCTCGTCGAACAATTCATTGTTGTAGACGGCTAATCACGTGAAAACAAAAACAAAAAAAATGGAAAAGGGGTGCTACACGAGAGACAAACGCAAATAGGAAATAGGAAGCAAAAGAAATATCCGAGAGTCAAACGCAATGCAAGCGGAGTATTGACAAGAAATGACATTCTTATACTAAAAAAACTCGAAAAGGCCATCTTCCGGCTCTAAAAATCAACCGTATCGACCTAAATAAAGTATTTTGAGCTCAAAAAGGGGTCGGGCTGCCTTAAGCAACCCGTAGCATTGTTTATCTCGAAACGACGAATAAAATGTGAAAAACTCATGTAATTCGGAGCTTCGTACGCAAAGTTATGGTATTTCAAAGCCCGTTGAACAATTCATTGTTGTAGTCGTCTAATCACGTAAAAACAAAAACAAAAGCGGAAAAGGGGTGCTACACGAGAGACAAACGCAAATAGGAAATAGGAAGCAAAAGGAATATCCGAGCAACAAACACAATGCAAGCGGCGTATTGACAAGAAATGACATTCGTAACCTAAGAAACTCAAGAGGAGCATCTCCCGGCTCTAAAAATCCAACATATCGACCTAAATAAAGCATTTTAAGCTCGAAAATGGGGTCGGGCTGCCTTCAGCAACCCGCAGCATCGTTTATCTCGAAAAGAGGAATAAAATGTGAAAAAATCATATAATTCAGAGTTTCGTACGCAAGTTATGGTATTTCAAAACCCGTCAAACAATTCATTGTTGTAGACGTCTAATCACGTGAAAACAAAAACAAAAAGTGGAAAATGGCTGCTACACGAGAAAGAAATGCAAATAGGAAATAGGGAGCAAAAGGAATATCCGAGAGACAAATGCAATGCAAGTGGCGTATTGACAAGAAATGACATTCGTATCCTAAAAAACTCAAAAAGAGCATCTCCTACCTCTAAAAATCCAACATATCGACCTAAATAAAGATTTTGAGCTCGAAAACAGGGTCGGGCTGCCTTCAGCAACCCGTGGCATCGTTTATCTCGAAAAGAGGAATAAAATGTGAAAAAAATCATGTAATTCGGAGTTCTGTATGCAAAGTTATGGTATTTCAAAGCCGTCGAACAATTAATTGTTGTAGTCGTCTAATCACTTCAAAAAATAAACAAAAAGAGAAAAAGGGGTTCAACACGAGAGACAAACGGAAATAGAAAATAGGAAGCAAAAGGAATATCCAAAAGACAAACACAACGCAAGCGGCGTATTGACAAGAAATGAAATTAGTATCCTAAGAAACTCAAAAGAGCATCTCCCGGCTCTAAAAATCCAACATATCAACCTAAATAAAGGATTTTGAGCTCAAAAACAGGGTCGGGCTGCTTTCAGCAACCCGCAGCATCATTTATCTCGAAAAGAGGAATAGAATGTTAAAAAAATAATGTAATTCGGAGTTTTGTACGCAAAGTTATGGTATTTCAAAGCCCGTCGAACAATTCATTGTTGTAGTCGTCTAATCACGTGAAAACAAAAACAAAAAGCGGAAAAGGCGTGCAACACGAGAGACAAACGCAAATAGGAGACAGGAAGCAAAAGGAATATCCCAGAGACACACACAACGCAAGCGGCGTATTGACAAGAAATGACATTCATATCCTAAGAAACTCAAAAAGAGCATCTTTCGGCTCTAAAAATCCAACATATCGACCTAAATAAAGGATTTTGAGCTCGAAAATGGGGTCGGGCTACCTTCAGCAACCCACGGCATCGTTTATCTCGAAACGATGAATGAAATGTAAAACAAAAATCATGTAATTCGGAGTTTCGTACGCAAATTTATGGTATTTCAAAGCCCGTCAAACAATTCATTGTTGTAGACGTCTAATCACGTGAAAACAAAAACAAAAAGTGGAAAAGGGTGCTACACGAGAGAAAATGCAAATAGGAAATAGGAAGCAAAAGGAATATCTGAGAGACAAACGCAACGCAAGCGGCGTATTGCCAAGAAATGACATTCGTATCCTAAGAAACTCAAAAAGAGAATCTCATAGGAAGCAAAAGGAATATCCAAAAGACAAACACAACACAAGCGGCGTATTGACAAGAAATGACATTTGTATCCTAAGAAACTCAAAAAGAGCATCTCGAGGCTCTAAAAATCCAATATATCGACCTAAATAAAGGATTTTGAGCTCGAAAACAGGTTCGGACTGCGTTCAGCAACCCGCGGCATCATTTATCTCGAAAAGAGGAATAAAATGTGAAAAAATACATGTAATTCGGAGTTTCGTACGCAAAGTTATGGTATTTCAAAACCCGTCGAACAATTCATTATTGTAGTCGTCCAATCACGTGAAAACAAAAACAAAAAGCGGAAAAGCGTTGCAACACGAGAGATAAATGCAAATAGGAAATAGGAAGCAAAAGGAATATCCGAGAGACAAACACAACGCAAGCGAGGTATTGACAAGAAATGACATTCGTATCCTAAGAAACTCAAAAAGGGCATCTATCGGCTCTAAAAATTCAACATATCGACCTAAATAAGGGATTTTGAGCTCGAAAACGGGGTCGGGCTGCCTTTAGCATCCTGCAGCATCATTTATCTCAAAAAGAGGAATAAAATGTGAAAAAAATCTTGTAATTCGGAGTTTCATACGCAAAGTTATGGTATTTCAGTGACCGTCGAACAATTCATTGTTGTATTCGTCTAATCACGTGAAAACAAAAACAAAAAGTGGAAAAGGGGTGCTACACGAGAGACAAATGCAAATAGGAAATAGGAAGCGAAAGGAATATCCGAGAGACAAACGCAACGCAAGCGGCGTATTGATAAGAAATGACATTCGTATCCTAAGAAACTCAAAAAGAGCATCTCCCGGCTCTAAAAATCCAACATATCGACCTAAATAAAGGATTTTGAGCTCGAAAACGGGGTCGGGCTACCTTCAGCAACCCGCGGCATCGTTTATCTCGAAAAGATGAATAAAATGTGAAAACAAAATCATGTAATTCGGAGTTTCGTACGCAAAGTTATGGTATTTCAAAGCCCGTCGAACAATTCATTGTTGTAGACGTCTAATCACGTGAAAAAAAAACAAAAAGTTGAAAAGGGGTGCTACAGGAGAGAAAATGAAAATAGGAAATAGGAAGCAAAAGGAATATCCGAGAGACAAACGCAATGCAAGCGGCGTATTGACAAGAAATGACATTTGTATCCTAAGAAACTCAAAAAGAATATCCCCTGACTCTCTAAAAATCCAACATATCGACCTAAATAAAATTATTTGAGCTCGAAAACATGGTCAGGCTGCCTTTAGCAACCCACGGCATCGTTTATCTCAAAAAGAGGTATAAAATGTGTTGACGTTTCGTACTCAAAGTTATGGTATTTCAAAGCCTGTCGAACAATTCAATGTTGTAGTCGTCTAATCACGTGAAAACAAAAAAAAAGCGGAAAAGGGGTGCAAAAAACTAAGGGTCGTGTAGTACCAGGGTCGATCTCTAGGGACTAAAGCAGCAAAAAACTAAGAATAAAACTAAACTAACATGAATGAAGATAGATGAAGGTGTGGTCATAAATATCTAAAAACTAAACTAAGTGGTGACAACGATATTAGGTTGGGGTAAACTCGGATATGACGAACACTATGGGTGTCGGGATACTGGGAATCGTATGGATGAAGCAACTAAAGATCATAAACCTATCGACTTATCTTGACAACGGGAAATTCATGCCCTAAGGTGAGGAGTGATTCTTCCGAGCCTAAGCCTCCTAACCATGAGTACGTGCTACCTTCCAGTAGTGATTAACCCGTACCATGACAGCTTTATGAACGCAATCCTAATTCCTAAGTCGACTCCAGCCTTTCCTTGCACTGTACGGCGCCCCCTTTGCTCTAGATCTCTTCTAGTCTATAAATTAGGTCGTTTGGATGCAAGATCTAAGTTGTTGCGAAATACGCGGCCCGCTCGGGCACCACTTTTGCTCGGTCGTGCAGAGGCGCGCCCGGTCGTGTTCTTCTTCATGCCCGATCGGGCATCAGCACCCGATCGCGTGGTTGAGCGGCCCGAGTCATGCAAACTCTCAGGGAATTTTGGGATGAATTAACGCCCGGGCAGGTATCTTGTAGCGCCCGATCGGGTAAGACTACCCGATCTCGTTGCCTTCGTGCCCGGGTCGTGCAAGGTGTGCGAATAAAACCCCGTAGGTTTTACCCGAGCGGGTGGACTATGGTGCCCGACCGGGCACCCTTGAAGTCTTGAATTTTCTCTTTTCCGCTCGTTGCTCGGGTGTTCCTTTGGGTTCTGAGGCTTGATCTTGGCTCTGAGTGGATTTATCTTCAAAGTACGTGGTTTTGCTCAGGAATTCGTCTAATTAAGCTCATTTAGGCCTTGTCGCCTTAAAACCTGAAAACTAACAAAACGGGCGTATGTAACTCATAATCGTATCGGATATGTAAACCTAACTGTGAATTATATGCGAAAATGACACTAAAACCTAACCTAAAATTGATTCACATTCAGTGTTATCAAACTCCCCCAGACCTAAACCTTTGTTTGTCCTTAAACAAAACTAAAGTCAAGTACAAGAAGAATCTAATAACGATGGATACTAGCTCAAAAATATCGAAGGGTTAGTCATTCCGCAAATCAACGCGTCACATGGATAAGAGCCTAAGCGTATCGAGTATAGCCTTATATCTACCGAAAGTGCTGAGCCATGAAATCCTCCAAAAAATCTAAGTCTACTTCACAACCCTAGATAACGTCCAAGCAATCTCCATACCTATTCCCTAAGCTTTTGATATCATTAAAATTGCTTCTTCTTAATCTTATGCATTTTTTTCTTCTTTTCTACACTTAGATCCACGCTTTGTTCCTAGGACGT
>CM071872.1:5985993-5996393 GCA_036759665.1 Gynandropsis gynandra | reverse complement strand
GCGGAACTTCTAGATGCATTAAGAACAATGGGAATTCTACCTCGATTATTACCGTTCCTAAATAGATTAACTGATTGGCCAACTTCTCGATAACCTAATTCTTTTGAAGTTTCATTCACGAGACTCAAATCTGACTCTCCCAAGCCTAGAGGAATCTCTAATCTCCCTCAAACATGCATAATCTCAGTAGAATAGATCTAGTCTTATTCAAGCATGAAATCAACAACGTATGAAGGCATTACGCACAAATCGAACAATTCAATTGAACAAAACCGAAATCAAGCATTAATAACTTAAACGATCCAATACAATGGAATCCCTAACCCATGGCAACGAGAACTACTCAGAATACATAGAGAAGCAAACAAAAACGAAGTAAGTGTTCGACTCCCTTATCATCCCGAGCGTAACCTCCGACAAATCCTTTCGTTCCCCGAAGTCTCCTTCTTCGGCCGTGTTCTCTCTCTTCTCCTTTGCCTGGTTCATTCCCCTTGTTCTCTTGCCTTTTCCCAGTCTCATCTTGGCTTCCCCCTTTTATTCCTTTTAAATTCAGACCGTTCAAAATTCAAGGAAAGTTGTTGAGAAAAGGTGGATCCGCTCGGGCACACAATGCACCCGCTCGGGCACAAGACAGCCCTTGCATGCAGCACATTCAGCCCGATCGTGCACCATGTTCAGCGTTATTTAGTACGACTTAGGGAAATGACAGCCCGAGCGTGCACCATGTTCAGCCCGAGCGGGCTCTCTTGCCCGTGCGTGCAGTCTATCAGCTCGAGTTGGGCTAAGTCTCGGCGAATTTCTGGTTCAAATTGTAGCCCGATCGGGTGCAATACTCAGCCCAAGCGGGCACACATGCCCGACCATGTTGTCTTTGTGCCCGAGTCGTAATTACAAAAACTAGTAATTACCCCTTGAAAAAACTCATAATTACAAAAAATTCTACACCTATCCGTCTTCACGTTTTTGAGCGGACATCCGTTGGAAATTTCAATGGATGCCCCTTGGAAAAATGAGGTTGCGATTTGACATTCTTTTATTGGACATCGATTTCAATGGGCATTCGTTGAACAACTCATTTTCAACATATTCAACAAAAATTCTCAAATTCTATTAAAAAAAATAAACGTCATACACTAAAATGATTGAACGATTCGACAATCATAAAGGATAGTTGGCTACTTTTGGTGGAACTCAATCATCACTCACTTTCTTAATGTTAGGATAGAAGAATAAGACAATGTTTTAGATCATTTATAGGATATATTATTTTTTTATTGTTTGTTTAAAATATTAAATTAAAATTTGTTATAGATTTTGAAATAATATCTTAAGTTTAATATTTATTATTATTATTATTATTGTTGTTGTTGTTGTTGTTGTTGTTGTTGTCGTTGTTGTTGTTGTTGTTGTTGTTATTAATTTGTCATAAAATCACGGGATGTCCGTTGATTATACAATCATAATATCAACGGACATCCGTAGATATATTTATAATTTATGCTCAAAAATAACAAAAGGCATCCGTTGGTAATTTCTAATTTTCCTCCGAAAAGTTTCAACATTTACTTGTTAATAATCATTCCAGTGGGCATTTGTTGAAATATCCAATGGACATCTGTTGACATTTCCAACGGGCATCCTTTGAATATCCAACAGATGCTCGTTTTAAATTTCAACAGTGTTATCCGTTAAAATTCGTTAAATTTCAACAGCGTTTTCTTAACGATCGATTATTAACGGTCATGAATCTGTTGACAACCGCTAGAAATTGTTGAATTCAGCGGAAAAATTATCGTTTCCAACTTATTTGACCGTAGGAAATGACTTATTTTTTATAGTGATGATACCAAAAGAGCAACACAACAATTTAATCACAAACACCAAATCCCAAACGTACAACACAATAAACACAGGCGATGTTGATTTTGTGCGTCTGGTGCTTAAGCTTATCTTCTTCTTGTATTGTTGCTGATTTTGTGCGTCTAGTGCTTGTTGTGCGTTTGGTGCTTAGTTTCTGATTGTGTTGCGTGCTCCCTTGGGGTCTCTGATACCATTTGCTAGTTTTGATGGTTCATGAATATATTGTAAGACTTTGTGACATGAATATATTGTAAGACTTTGTGAACCTCGTATCTTCAACATGATCTTTTGATGCAGACAGAAATAGAAATTAACCAAATGAACTTGTTCTGGTGTGCTTATGATCTTGGTGAAAAATAAGAATTAGTGTTTTGGTTTGGTGAATGTTTGAGACGGTGATCTCTGGTGGTGATATCGTTTACCCCTTCTACCTTCCATATATATAAAAATACCTTATAAAAAGTATGCTTTACATATATTCTAATTACAGGTCTTAATTATCAAAATATCAATTTCTAATATTTGAAAATGTCAGGGTAAAAATAGGTTATCGCCGTTGCATCTCCCCTGCTTCTGATACTTAGCTTGATTTTGTTGCAGGTATTGTTTTACCTTGGGCTTCGTGGGCTTCGCAGGAACTTGGGCTACAGGCTTCCTTCTCTTTTACCGCACGATTTGGATCAGTTTCTTTTAACCTTTCGTGGGCCGTTGATGCCCGAGGTATTTCTGATGGCCCGTCGATTCTCCTTTTTTGGTCAGGGTCTCGACCATTCTCTCATTTCCCGTGTTCTTCCTCTTCCCGTCAAACCCTGGGTCGAATTTAGGGTTCCTTGTTCTGTCTTCGATTTCAGTCAATAACGGGGAAGAATCGAAGCCTTCAAAAAATATGAAAGATAATCCACTGAAACTCTATCAATACAAATACAAACTTATCTAACCATCAAGGAACAAGTACCGAACACGATAAGCAACAAATTTGGAGAAACCGGAGAACTAGACAGCAATGCGGTAGCAGATCTACTTGGACTATACCGGAAGCAGATCTAAAACCTCAATCGAATAACCCTAGAAATAAGGGCTTTGCAAAATCAACTTGGATTATACCGGAAGGATCAAAATTAACAAAAACATGAGAAAAAATGCATCAGATAATCAACGATTGTCCACTTGAGATTCATTTCACCTGGCCCAGCAGAGAAGAAAAGCGAAACAAGAATCAATCAGGGTAGTAAAAAAATAACCTCGAGAATCCGGTAGCGACTGCTTTGGAAGCGCCGATGGTGCTCATGAAGGGGTCGATTGATTCGTGATTAAGTCTCGCCCTTGATGACAAGCGGGAGAATCTGAGAAATTTTTTTCCTAGGATTTTTTTTTTTGCTGATGCTTAATTATACTGTCGCAGTACCTATTTCATTAATTCAAGTTGAATAAGACAAAGAATTAAGATAAATGAGATGTTCATGTTGTATGTTGTGCTTCTGGTCTCAAAGAAATATGAGTTCAAGAACTAAGAACAAGGACGACTATCAGCACTTGGTGTGTAGAAAATGTGTACATAAAGCAGATGATTGTTACTAGAAGAAAAGTCAGATTAAAGATAGTGATTTTGCGAAAACCAACAACCTATTGAATTTAATTGAAAATCAATTTATTGTTATGGTTGAAGCAAATACAATCACCAAAACAATAAATTTAGCCGAGATTTATTCTTCACATATCAACAAATTTATAATGATGAAAATCTATATATATGAAAAATGAAACTATGTCAAAGGTCGAAATATGAATTGAAGACTATATTTATCTATTTATTTATGGTAACTTCTTTGGGTTTTATTGGTACATATTGTAGTATATATAGTTTTTACCGAATGATTAAAATTCCAACAAAGAATAGATCTCTTCACAAAATGTCAAACTCATAAAATGGCGTTGTATATGTGTTCATTCTTCTCCGCAATGTTTCTTGTGTGTGTGCGCCAATGGTCCAAACAAAAGATCATTAAGGAAGTGATTTGGTGTGCTCGGGCGATCAATCCTGAGTTGATGTTACACATGTTAAAATGACATAGAAATTTCCACTAGGGGGAGAGCCTTTTCAAAAGTACTAATGAGCAATTGGACATAGAAAAAAAAAGTATGGCCCTTTATGTTGCAAGTTTGTCTCTGACTCCCTCGTGGAAGTCCTGAAAACATTTAAATTGTTAATTAGATCATTAGGGTGGTGGGATTTATAAACCAACTAATAGATCAATGTGAAGGATTATATATCCACAAACGCAAATGCGAGGACTGCATTTTATGGCGATTTCGGACGACATTAAAACCGACTGGTGGATTCACAGTCGCCCGAAAACGCACCGAAATGCATATTTTAAAAATCTGAAATTATGTTGCGTAACGTTTGCGTTTTTGTGTATTTTGAATAAAATTATCAAAATACCCTAATGTCTTTCCTTTATCTCTTTTCTCTTTATATTATAATTTATATTAATTGTAAATATATGCATATATATATGTATATATATTGTATATTTAACTATATTTATAATTTTTAAATTTTTTAGTTTATTTCAAATATTTAAAAATTATAATTAAATAGTATACATAAACAAAAAAAATTAAATAAATTATTTTCTTAATAATTGTCTATTTTGTAATTTTGTTCAAAACGCAATCGCAACAGTTTTCTACCATTCGCTTCTAGTCGCAATCATCCGCAAACGCAGTGATTCCACCATTCAGACAAAATGAAATAAAACACTGTCAGTCGCTGACAGAAACGCCGCCAAACGTAAACATTATATTTCCATCATTCAAACCTTAAGTCATGTTATGTAATGTAGGGTTCGGATTTAGGGTATAATGAGTAAAAAGTCTATGTTATAGCCCAATTGGGGAATATTAAGCTACTCTACGTTAGTTTTTTTAGACGACTTTTCAAATGTAATTATTCGAAATCATCTAAAGATGTATATTTTAATAAGATTGTTTTAAAATATCTTGTATTTTATGTTTGAGTTTATGCTAACCGAAAGTTGAATGAGATTGTAACACAATGTATTATAACATGATTGAAAATTTTGAAATAATCTTGAAAAAATGAATATTATTCGTTGAGATAATCTTAAAGAGCATAATAAACCATATTTTGTAAACCATTTTGGTTCGAATTGGATGAGTATGAAGCTAATGTCAATACTAAAACAAAGAATATCAAGTCGCTCTTGTTACCTTGGACCTATTTATTCCAACTTATTTATCGACAATTTCTCAAAGTTCTGCATAAAGAATATTTTACTAAATTATGATATTTCAGTTCAGTTGGTGAATAACAAAATAAAAGTCTTTTATATCATATTCAAATTTTTATTTATAATATATTTATATTATTCGAACTAATAGAAATATAATTGATTATATTTACTCCAAAATATATACATATTTAAAAGTTTTTAGCTACATTTAAATTAAAAGAGAATCGATAAATCGGAAATAGGAGAGGAAAAAAATGATGTTAGGAGGCCGAAGTTGAAGTGGAAATTGAAGTACTCAGGGAGGACACGACATTACGTAAAATTGCTCTCTCACTTCATTTCACTTCTGTCATAAAGAAGAATTGTCTTTTCGCTTCCTCTCTTTCATTTCACAAAACATTTTCCAATTAAAATTTTGAATTTCGTAAATTAATTGTTTCCGTTGCGAAAATTTATTTATTTGAAAGTACAAAGATTTAAATTATTGTTCTGGTTTCAACTAAAATTGGTTTGAACTTTAGTGGAAAAAATATAATTGTTTATAAAATATTCAAAGAAAATATAGTTTTTATAAAATGTTCAAAATAAATATATTTTCATTAAGAATCTAAAACATTGTTTCACTGTGGATAATATTTTTATATGAAATATGATTATTTAAAATATGAACACTGATATTAATAACTTTTTAATATATTAATTCAAAATTTAAAAAAATACCATAGGACACATTTGACGATATTGTCATACCGACAGCCGTCCTCAAAGTTAATATGGCTACCTGCTATTATTTTTTGGTTTAATTTTTTTCCTTAAATTTTCTATTATTAAAATGTATATAATTCAAACCCCAAAGTACAAGAGATTAAAAAGATAATATTTGAATATGTACCAATTAGTTGTAATTTTAATTTATCCAATCACAATTTGATTTTAGGTTCAAATTTATATGCATAATGTTCGTTTTTCTGTCTGTACATTGGTTAGGGTCTATCAATCATTAGTTAGAGATTAGTTATTATTAGGTGCACCTAATCCTCTAACTAAACAACCAATTAACGTCTGTTTGCAAATCAAAATCTCAATTAATTTCCCGTAAATTTACTTGTAAAATAAGATACTCTACACACACACAAACCTATGTACATATTTCTTAGATTTTATCCTTTTAAAAGTACAGTTTTTTATGTTTTAAAAGGTTTCATATTTTTAATTAGTTCGAATAAGAACAATTTTAAATATACATAAACTCATATAACAATTAATATCTTGTAATTAGATAAAAAAAACAAGACAGAAAAATCTAAACATTACTTAATCTGATCTAAAAGATGATATAATACTTTTTGTCACATGATAATAATAAATACAAAATATTGACAAAAATAAAAATAATATAGAAATTTCCACTAGGGGGAGAGCCTTTTCAAAAGTACTAATGAGCAATTGGACATAGAAAAAAAAAGTATGGCCCTTTATGTTGCAAGTTTGTCTCTGACTCCCTCGTGGAAGTCCTGAAAACATTTAAATTGTTAATTAGATCATTAGGGTGGTGGGATTTATAAACCAACTAATAGATCAATGTGAAGGATTATATATCCACAAACGCAAATGCGAGGACTGCATTTTATGGCGATTTCGGACGACATTAAAACCGACTGGTGGATTCACAGTCGCCCGAAAACGCACCGAAATGCATATTTTAAAAATCTGAAATTATGTTGCGTAACGTTTGCGTTTTTGTGTATTTTGAATAAAATTATCAAAATACCCTAATGTCTTTCCTTTATCTCTTTTCTCTTTATATTATAATTTATATTAATTGTAAATATATGCATATATATATGTATATATATTGTATATTTAACTATATTTATAATTTTTAAATTTTTTAGTTTATTTCAAATATTTAAAAATTATAATTAAATAGTATACATAAACAAAAAAAATTAAATAAATTATTTTCTTAATAATTGTCTATTTTGTAATTTTGTTCAAAACGCAATCGCAACAGTTTTCTACCATTCGCTTCTAGTCGCAATCATCCGCAAACGCAGTGATTCCACCATTCAGACAAAATGAAATAAAACACTGTCAGTCGCTGACAGAAACGCCGCCAAACGTAAACATTATATTTCCATCATTCAAACCTTAAGTCATGTTATGTAATGTAGGGTTCGGATTTAGGGTATAATGAGTAAAAAGTCTATGTTATAGCCCAATTGGGGAATATTAAGCTACTCTACGTTAGTTTTTTTAGACGACTTTTCAAATGTAATTATTCGAAATCATCTAAAGATGTATATTTTAATAAGATTGTTTTAAAATATCTTGTATTTTATGTTTGAGTTTATGCTAACCGAAAGTTGAATGAGATTGTAACACAATGTATTATAACATGATTGAAAATTTTGAAATAATCTTGAAAAAATGAATATTATTCGTTGAGATAATCTTAAAGAGCATAATAAACCATATTTTGTAAACCATTTTGGTTCGAATTGGATGAGTATGAAGCTAATGTCAATACTAAAACAAAGAATATCAAGTCGCTCTTGTTACCTTGGACCTATTTATTCCAACTTATTTATCGACAATTTCTCAAAGTTCTGCATAAAGAATATTTTACTAAATTATGATATTTCAGTTCAGTTGGTGAATAACAAAATAAAAGTCTTTTATATCATATTCAAATTTTTATTTATAATATATTTATATTATTCGAACTAATAGAAATATAATTGATTATATTTACTCCAAAATATATACATATTTAAAAGTTTTTAGCTACATTTAAATTAAAAGAGAATCGATAAATCGGAAATAGGAGAGGAAAAAAATGATGTTAGGAGGCCGAAGTTGAAGTGGAAATTGAAGTACTCAGGGAGGACACGACATTACGTAAAATTGCTCTCTCACTTCATTTCACTTCTGTCATAAAGAAGAATTGTCTTTTCGCTTCCTCTCTTTCATTTCACAAAACATTTTCCAATTAAAATTTTGAATTTCGTAAATTAATTGTTTCCGTTGCGAAAATTTATTTATTTGAAAGTACAAAGATTTAAATTATTGTTCTGGTTTCAACTAAAATTGGTTTGAACTTTAGTGGAAAAAATATAATTGTTTATAAAATATTCAAAGAAAATATAGTTTTTATAAAATGTTCAAAATAAATATATTTTCATTAAGAATCTAAAACATTGTTTCACTGTGGATAATATTTTTATATGAAATATGATTATTTAAAATATGAACACTGATATTAATAACTTTTTAATATATTAATTCAAAATTTAAAAAAATACCATAGGACACATTTGACGATATTGTCATACCGACAGCCGTCCTCAAAGTTAATATGGCTACCTGCTATTATTTTTTGGTTTAATTTTTTTCCTTAAATTTTCTATTATTAAAATGTATATAATTCAAACCCCAAAGTACAAGAGATTAAAAAGATAATATTTGAATATGTACCAATTAGTTGTAATTTTAATTTATCCAATCACAATTTGATTTTAGGTTCAAATTTATATGCATAATGTTCGTTTTTCTGTCTGTACATTGGTTAGGGTCTATCAATCATTAGTTAGAGATTAGTTATTATTAGGTGCACCTAATCCTCTAACTAAACAACCAATTAACGTCTGTTTGCAAATCAAAATCTCAATTAATTTCCCGTAAATTTACTTGTAAAATAAGATACTCTACACACACACAAACCTATGTACATATTTCTTAGATTTTATCCTTTTAAAAGTACAGTTTTTTATGTTTTAAAAGGTTTCATATTTTTAATTAGTTCGAATAAGAACAATTTTAAATATACATAAACTCATATAACAATTAATATCTTGTAATTAGATAAAAAAAACAAGACAGAAAAATCTAAACATTACTTAATCTGATCTAAAAGATGATATAATACTTTTTGTCACATGATAATAATAAATACAAAATATTGACAAAAATAAAAATAATACCTGATAAATCCGTGTGTACCAAAAAAGCTAAGATTGAAATAAAAATATTAAAATTTCAATATTGTTTAATATAATAAAGGTAAATTATCAAGTGATTATACGTATTCTAATATAATATAAATAAGAAATATAAGTAAAAAAATTATTATTATCGTCATCGTCAATAACATATAAATGAATTGACAATGAAGGATAATATATATATATTTATATATATATATACATACATACGTGTGTGAAATTTCGATTTCGTTGAGTTTTAAGTTACACCAGAATTTTAAAAACAAATTATAAAAGTTAAGATACGTTAAATTTAAAAGTAATTAAAATAAGGATTAAAAATGTTATATATTAAATTTAACAATTATAAAATATTATATTTGTTTTTCTTTTCAGATCTTCTCTAATATATATCAATACTCATTCAACATACATATGTGTATGTGTTAGGTATAACGTGTTAGCATATATGAATTCTTACGAAAATCCCAAATAGTTATATGAATTCATGTAAACACACAATTATAAATTTTAAATTTTTACAAATGATATAGGCTAACTTCAAAAATATCTTTGTAGGGATAAAACACTCCAAAAATATTTTTTTCAAAAAATAACAAATTTTTAACTTCAAAAATATCCTTATAAATGTTGATATTTCCAAAATATCATTTCGATCTTACGACTCAATTCGATCCAACGATCCAGTTTGACCCTGCGACCTTTGTCCTTCTGCGACCCTTGTTCCTCTGCGACCTTTGTCCCTTTGCGATATTTGTTCCTCTGCGACCCTTGGATCCTTGTGATCTTTGTCCCTCTGCGACCCTTGGATCCCTGCGACCCTTGTCCTTCTGCGACCCTTGGATCTCTACGATACTAATTTATTATTTATAAATTATTTACAAATAATATGAATAAAATTTTGAAAATACAGTTCAAATCAAAATATGTTGGACCCGTGCGACCCTTCCGACCATTTCGACCCTTTCGACTAGTCTTTTCAATGTCAGACTACTGTTTTTTACAGGTTCTAGCTATGCTTTTTATTTTACCAATACCACATTCAAGACCTATATTAAAGGTTCTTTAATGTGGTCAATACATGCACCTTGGTCATTCTTTGTATTTATTGTCTTTCTGGATTTTAGGAGTCCATTTATTTTTCGTTATAAATAGAGGAGGAAAAACCGAAAAGCTACAACAAACACCAAATCATCTCTTGTTTCGAGTCTTTCATTCTCTCAAAAGGGCGACTTCTAACATCTAACCCTAAATTCTCTGAAAAATCCTTGTTACCTTT
>CM071872.1:5956666-5975381 GCA_036759665.1 Gynandropsis gynandra | reverse complement strand
CATCAGCATCAGCATCAGCATCACTCACGCACTCCTTCCTCTTAGTCCTTTTTTCCTTCTCCTTTTTTTGATCACCAAGAGCTGCTTTTCGTGTCAGTAGTTCTTGCTCACGGATATCCTCCCAACAAATACCCTTCGGATTTCTGCGAAGATGTTGCTTACGGATATCCTCCCAACAGATGTTGCTAAACATCGGGATCGTCACATCCCTCGTAATCCTCCAGACCAGAAAGTAAAGCTTCCTCTTCGTGTTCAGCACGAAGAATACTTAGAATATCCTGAAAAACAAAACATAACCATTATTACCCTCTATGACCCTTGTTTCCCTTGTGAACCTTGTGTAATCGTTACCTTAGAATCTTCAATCTGCCTTATCACATCTACATACTTCGGGTTAAAATTGGATTTAAACATCTTCTTGCACATTCTTGGGCATGATCGATACGCATCCACAACCTCAACATACCATCCCTTTCCGCCCAAACTAAGGATGGTTTCAAATGGAACATTAAAACAAAATGATAAGAATGCAAAAAGTACGAAAACATTAAGTTATTTGAATAATATATACAACTCACCATTAGTGGGATCATGAAACCGCCACAATACCATTTTGGTTTCGGTGATTCCCCGCTAACGTGCTCGCGGCAAGTATCCACAATCATCTCAAATGTGTACGACCCCATGGGAAAGCCTTCACAAAATTCCAAGTCATCAACCATGTCAATGAGATCATGGCTGATAGAGTTTTCTGCTGAAGGCTTGTGAGCCATAACTTGCGCCAACAACATCAAAGTTGCCAACCTCTTCCAGTCGTCGGAATTCTTCGCCTTGTCAAGCTTTTCAATGACTTGTTCGGGGGTCACCTTTCCACGGCCGAAATGCTTCATCCTGAATGTGACACCCATCATGGACTCCCATCCTATGGGATATGGTCCGCATTTCAATCCGGAAATTAGTGCGTGTTCCACTATAGAGTACCGAATGGAAATGTCGTTTATGACGAACCACAACTCTGTATTGTCCCGTATAATCACGGAGTGATTTAGTAGTACAGACATTTGAACCTTCGTCAATGTGGAGTCACATTGTAAGTGGAATAAATGCCTAAATTGTGACTCCTTCTCGAAGTAATGCAACTGGTGTTCATTTAAGATTCCTCTCAACGTCCTTATTGTCTCGTGAGGATAACACTTGGTGGTGATCTTTGGCATTCTGTCCATGTGCTTGAATTCATACACAAATCTCGGCTTTGGCGCCACATGCAAAATGACCAATTCCGAATACATTATACTTCTACCGACTTAAACGACCCATGCGACTCAACCGACCCGTGCGACTCAAACGACCCGTGCGACCCATGCGACTCAAACGACCAGTGCAACGCATGCGACTCAAACGACCCTCAGACACTCTGCGACACTCAACCGACTCATTGAGACTCAACCGACCCACGCCACTCAAACGACCATTACGACCCATCCCACTCTCTGACACTGACACCCATTTCAAATCAATAAACTGAGTCGAAGATGGTCATGCAACTACTGCGACCCTTGCTACTCAACCGACTCACGGAGTCGAAGATGTTCATGCAACTCCTGCGACCCTTGCGACCTAACCGACTCACTGACACTGGCACTCACCCATTTCAAATCAATAAACCATTTTGTGACTCGAAAGCTTGCAAAACCCTAGAAATCGAACTACTTACACTTATTGACGCCATTGAAGATTGACTCGTGTTCTCTTCGTCAGTGCTGCTGCCGATTCTAGCCATTTTCCTTCTCGCCAACTTCAAATCGATCTCTCTCAAGTTCGACATCACTTATTTCTTTCTTGCTATAAACTTTTAAACAGGTTTCACGGTGAAAAACTGTTCGGCTTTCTCGGTTTAACGTCGAAAAACTGTCGAACGTGGGTTTTTCCACGTTCGAACATTAAGGGCAAGTTTGTCTTTTCTTCAGTTTTTTTCGGATTTAATAATTATTTTAGGGAATGGTATTTTTGAAGTGGTTTAGCCCTATAAAGGTATTTCTGATATTCCGCCAATGATATATCAGTCATTGAATATAAAATTAGCAGAACAGTTAATAGAAAAATTAGCAGAATATTTGAATTTACGTAAATGCATGAATTCTAAAATTTTGAAAATTATTTATACAATATTTTGTAATGATATGTGAGTAAGAGAATCATATGAAATATTTAAATTGTCTATATTTCTTTAAAATTTTAAAATTTATATATTTATAGAATACTAGATGGATGTATAAATTTATTTGGCAATTTTAGAAACATTTTCCTATATATGTTATAATTATGTTCCAGGAAATCTTTGTTACGAAGACAAATAATTGGTTAGAAGTCAATTAATGTGGAGTTAGTGTTTTTGTAAGTTATATTTATAAGGACACGTGTAGGTTGACCCATCCGTGTTTTTTGTTTCTATTTAAATCATACTATATAACATATCATATTTAATCATTAACCTACAAACATAGATCAATCATATAATCGTAAACTAAATATATTGCTATAATGAACTATTTTTGACGTAACCATGGAGTTTAGTGTAATTAATTTTTAAAAACTCTTTGTTTTTCATATAACTTTAGTAGCGTTGCGTGACCTTTTGTTTTACACTTGTTTTTTATAATGGTATTCTATATATTGTCAAGAAAAAAGTCTTATTTCGACACTTGTATATTTAAAACTTATGTATTTTCATAATAGGAGTATATTATTGAGATTTTATGTTTTTTTGGCATCTTTTATACTTTAGTTTTTGTAAGTTAATATCGATACAAAATTAAATTTTAAAAAAATGCATTTATATAAAAATATATTTATTCATAGAAAATTTAAAATACTTTTTTAAAATTATAATATCTAATAATGATATGATCCGAAAATGTAAAATATCTTTAATTAACGGTGAAGATGAGCGGTTGGATCGAATAACTCGAATTAGCAACCTTGATTTGTTGAATGACGCCACAAACGTTTAAGGAATGACACTTGATAAATGAGAACAAACATCACGAACGAAATCACTCCATCTAATAAATTTGTTGGTTTCGAAAAGAATCATGAGTTCACGAATCACTCTAAATGAAATTCAAACTCATAAAACTCTATTAATTTTTTTATTGAATAGTTTGCATATTTATAGACTACTTACATATTTGAAATTCACTTAAAAAACAACAAGGTAAGATTAGATTGTAGAGGTCTAGAGAATATTGTGTAGAATTCCATATGATTTTGAGATTTTCAATGAATAATCAATGTGACATAAATTATAAATCTTTAATCTTTGACTAGCTTTAACCTGTCTCTTGACCGGTGATGTTGGCGTTCGAACCGAACAAAACGTCTATTAAAGAAAATATCTATAAGATAATCTAATCGTTCTTGCATATTTTGGTGTCTCCTCGTGCTCACATCGTTCTCCCTCTTTGAAAAAACTTTGTCTTCAAAGCTTGACACCAATTTAGTGCTAACAATCTTAACTGAAGTAGACACGAAAAACAACGCTTTAGAATGATAAAATCAAAGCGAAAGCAACAGACAAAAAAATAAAGATGACACAAATAAATATAAATAAGAAAGATAATCCTATTTTATAGAATTCTAGCTCTAATAGCAAATGATATGATTCCATAACGTAAAACTCTAAATAAGAGGTAATCCAATCAACCAGAAATGACAAACTAAACACACAACCAATAGTGAAGATGATCGATCCTAGTCCATTGAATAACTCTGATTAACAACCTTAATTTCCTGAATGATACTTTAAACGTTTATGGACTAACGTTTGATAAATCGGAATGAACATCACGGATGGAATCCAAAAGAATCATGAGCTAAAAGCTCAAGAATCACTCTAAAAGCTCAAGAATCACTCTAAAAGCTCAAGAATCCAAAATAATTCTTGAGCTAAAAGCTCAAGAATTCAAACTCACAAAACTCTATTATTTTTTATCGAACAGTTTGTCTATTTATAGACTACAAAAGTTTGATTTATGTAAATGAAATTCATTAAAACAATAAGGCAAGATAAGATGATAGAGTTCTGGAAAAGATTATGTAGAATTCCATATGATTTTGAGATTTTTAATGAATAATCAATGCAACATAAATTAGAAATCTTCAATCTTTAATTGATTTTAAACCGTCTTTAGACCGCATGCTTTTGATGTTACCCTCGAACAAACCGTATATTAAAGTTTTTTTTTAAATTATCTAATCGTTCTTGCATTTTTTTAATATATTCTCGTATTCACATCAAATAAGGTGAACATTTCTCAAAAATGAAAAAGAGCTACATATTTTTATCTTTCTAAATTTTGTTGTTCCGTCAATACCCAAATTTTTAGTTCATGCCATTTTATTAGAAAAATCATTTATATTATATGAAAACTCCAATCTAAAATTAAAATTAATTGACATTAATATTTATAAAAATATAACATTTCTAATTTACTTCATATAGAAAAGTATTGTACATACACCCCAAGACTATATAGTATATCTATATATCTTTTTTTCACAAATCCAGAATCTACGAAACTTATTATTACGAGAGATTCAAATTTTCATAATCGGATCACAATATAATTAAAGTAGAAAACATAAATGCCATTTATCGAAATATCTAACAAAATAAATTTGAGTGAACAAAGGTTTGTAGAGATCTAAAATTCGGCAGATAATTTTGACTCAGACGACATAGGGCGTTGACTAAAGTCAACTGGTCTGGAAGAAGCGATAGATAGATCCACCGGCTGTCTACCAAACGTGGCCCCATCTTAAAATATAGACACGTGGCAAAACCACAATGGTTCTGATAACCCTTCTCACGTCTCTGTCTGTCGTACGACATTTTACTGTGGGGATAGATTTCTAATAGTGCACGTGAATGCAAAGCTTTATTTGTTATATATTTTGTGCTTGTAATTTTTTTAACCCTGAAACTCGCAATCATTAATTTTGGATTTTTTATAACAGTTTGTAAATTGTACAGTGAAGTATAGATAAATACAGTTCTAACATTATATGAAGATAATATTCGAATTTGAAATCTATAAAAGAAATTCCCCAAATTCATCTTTTATTATGAATTGGATTATCACAAAAGAATTTGAATATTTGATATAGTAAAAGTCTTTTATGAAATGTAATTTAATTGAAAAATATAATTTACTGATTTGTGTATTTAAATAAAATTAAAGATATTCTAACTGTATTTCTATAGTCTCACTATTTGTAAATCAAATATGTATATATATATATATTATTTTTTTAATATATTATATTAAATTTATTTTTTTTAGAAGGAAAAACTCATATGCACTAACTAGACAAAGATTATCATACAGTTGATTATTATTCTTCATATATATAGTATGTTTAATATGTACGTATTAATTTACAATGAATGTGAATATGGAACTCGAACATAAATTCGACATCCAATAAAACTTTTTTGTGAATGAAAATAATAGTAATTATATTACTAACAGTTAAAACAATCCAAATAAAATATTAAATATTACAAATTACGAATTCATGTATATAATTTTAAAGAAACCATTATTATAAAAGGTGTGATGTAATTATGTTTGGCTTTTCGTAGTTCGTGTGAATCGTTGGTTTATTCAAAGTCAAAGGAGCATGCCTTGACCGTCTAAAGAAAGAGATGGATGATGGAACATTATATATACCAATTGTTTCGTACATAAAAGATCTAATATAAAATTTCATAAAAAATATAGAATATGTTCATATTTGAATTATCATATAATTAGATTTTTTTATTTGTTTCAATTTGTTCAGAGTTTTAGAAAATATATCTGATCAAAGGTTGTTGAGAGTCTATTGGAATTGAATTAGTCACGGAACAAATTTGGTGAATTTGATTCTCGGCAAGTGTAATCATATGGAGATCATGGTGGTTGAAATCTCGGGTAGATTGTTTCTGAATTTTCGGTAAATGCAGTTGAATGCGAGAACTATAGATGTTGAGTTGTGGAACCTTTCCGAATAACCAAACATTGAGATATACTCTTGGAGAAATCCTTACAAAGTTGCTTGAGCGTGTGACGGGGATCACTAAGCCTGGTTGAGCGTGTGGTCAACAAGTGTATTTGGAGATTGATGCATGAATAAAAAATAATAATTCAGTAAAACATAATTTCTTATTTATATATTCCGTTATACGTGTTGTCTTTAACATTTTCATTTTGTATTAGATTTGGTCACCAAAGTTAAATATTTTATCTATTGGTTGGTGTACAACATGAAAGGTCTAAGAGATATGTATTCTTTTGGAAAGCTAGACATGCTTGATGCATTTAGTTATTGATACTAAAAAATGAAAATATGTGCAAATACTAGAGACATCAACGAGGATGTGTACAGTGTTGTAAAGAATGGATGAAGTCCACGCATGGTAATAGATGAACATGAAAATTCTTAGGATAAATCATAAAATAAGTGGACACCAATCGAGAAAAGAAATTTAGCCTACAATGCTACAACACTTACAAAATTTTTATCATCGATGGACATGAATGAGTTCAAACAAATTCAAGGACGTGGATCTACAAAAAAAACATGAGAGACACTAGAGACCATTCATGAAAGTATCTCAAATGTTAAAATAAATTGTCTTGATATCTTAGAATATCAGTTTGAAATTAGATATTGTTGAAAACGAGAGCGCACAAGGAATTGGGTGGAAAGATGAATGCATTTAAAAATGAGGTAAATGTACTTGATTAAATATATGAAGATAAAAAGTTGGTCAAGAAACTTTTTTAGGTGCTTACATAAAAAAATAAACATAGAAAGTCCTTAAATACTGATACAACTAGTCTCAAAGAAATTGTTGGAATACTTATTGCATATCAATTTGAACTCCAACTTGACCAAGCTATTGAAAACGATATGAACAAAAGAATTTTTCTACAGGCAAAACAAGAAAATATGAGGATGAATAATTTGAAAGAAAATGGGGTCTTATTAGCTAAAAAATGTAGAGCGAACTGGAATGAAATGCACAGGTGTTGAAGCACAAGTGTCAAAGAAAGAAGAACAATCGGAGTTCAATGTCACGGATGCAAAGGATTTAGAAATATCAAATCTGAATGTCCAAACATTCTAAAAAAAATAAAGGATGTTAAAGAATTTGCATGAAACTTGATGTTATAATTGTAATAGCTTTAGACACACTAAAATGAATTAGAAGATCTAAATTCAAATATTAAGAAAGCAATGAAGAACAAAATGTAACTTTTATGACATTCATTGGAATAATTGATGAAGACGAAAACAAAATCAAAGAAGAAGTTGATAGTGATAACGAAGATGTGGATGTTGAAATAAACATAACATTGAGTTAGTCAAATCTAACAACTAGTGTACATGGCTTCGGTAGAAGAATGCCTCGAGTTAACGTTGATATGTACCAAAATAACAACGTAAGATGCTATTACTGCAGAATCTTAGGACATAAGCAATACATGTTTTTTAAAAATTTAGAAATGGTCCACACAAGTATCCTAAACTTAAATTAAACAAATTTAGATTAGAAAAAGTGATCTTCAATATAATGTTGCTTATATTTCCACTGAAAATGATAAATCTAACACTTGGTACTTTGATAGTGGGTATTTTAGATACATATTAGGGAATAAAGAACTTCTATCAAATTTGTGTGAAAAAGTGAATTATGAAAGTATTATGTTTGGTGATGGAAACAAATGAAAGATCGGAAAAAGAGATCGACAAAGTACAATTTACAAGAAAAATATCATGTTATGAATTCCGATGGAAAGTGTATTCTTACATGTATAAGATCATCAAACAACTGCTATGTATGAAGATTTGAACAAGTGAGTTTTAAGGTAACGGAATATGATCTATCCTTGAGGTATCAAATATTAGGACATATCAATTATCGAATATTGGTAAAAATTGCAGATTTAGATATTATTCGAGATATTTCTAAACTAAGTCTTGATAATCTTGTTGTGTGTAAACCATTTCAATTAGGTAAATAAATTAAAATAGATCATGTTATGAGAGTAAATGTTCAAAGAAAACAAATGAAATGTGAATATGTACCTATTGATCGTCAATTAACTGATATATTTACAAAATATCTCAATTTGGATCGTTATATATGTCTAAAAAATTACTTGGATTCTGTGAATTGTAAATAATTATGTTTGATAGTCCTAATTTTTTGAACTAACTTAAAATAGAATGAGGATTATATATAAAGTGAACATAATTTTTGGAGCTAATGATTTATTTATTTGTATTTAATTTATTAATGTCGTTTAAGCTTTATTTAACTACACATGCGCTTGAAAATTGTTTTCTAATATTCAATGTTTGAAGTTTTAAAAAATGTTTTAATTCTCTTACTCCTCTAATAGATTAATGGTCCATGACGTTTAATTAAAAAAAAAAAGAAAATAAAAGAGGTTGTTATGAGTATATTTCTCGTGTCCAAGTTGAAAGACACTCAAATTTAGTTTTATACCGTCCTAAATCTCAAAACTAAATTATACTTAAATAATCCGCTATGATTCAAATGGAACATAAAAATATACCTACAAAACATAGTATATAAATGTGTTAACTAAAGAAAAAGTTGTCTAAACAATGTCTTATAGGCAAGAAACAAAGAAAAAAAATATTAGAAGAAGAGAAAAAAGAAAAGATGAAAAATTGGCTCATAAATGTACTAAATACTATCTGGTTATAAGACAAATATATTTAAACTGAAGGGTAACTCAAACTTATTCTTGTTTCTGTTATTTATTTTTCCTTGATTTAACTAAATTCGATTTAAAAAGAACAAGTTGTTGAACATTTTTTAAGGGACAAAAGATATAAATAAATAAAACTAAAGGAATAGCTACGTATATTTAACATTTAAAGGATTTTTGATTTTTTTTAAAGATTGAATACTATAAGGATATTTTTAAATTGATTTTGGTTATCTTTTCAAATCTTAAAAGAAAATAAATTTTTTCTTCTCTAATTTAAAGTTTCTGCAAAAAAAAAAGAGGGTCAAATAGCGTCAATGCATAATGCAAATGTAAGGTTTCATAATCGATATTTAGAGCAAATCTAAAAAATGAATGTTTGAAAGAAAGACATACAAGAACACAAAAAAAAAAAACAAAACCTTGTATAAGAAAAATCATGATAACTATTTAAATGAGTCATATTAATTATGTGACTAATCTTTATTGTCTTGAATATTAGATCACATAAACAAGAAGAATAAAAGGTTCTAACATTTGACATATGGTGATCAAAACATACAAAAATGAATGATATTTTTAAAGATTTTTTTTTATTTTTGATTACACTATATTTTTGAGTTTTGAGATGTATACTTGTGACAATTGTGGTTGATTATTGATCATTGTTTTTATATTTTTACGCATAGTTATGTTTGCGTGCTAAAAATTTTAACGGGGGATATTGTTAATGTTTGAATTATCATCTAATTAGGAATTTTTTTGTGTTTGTTTCATGTTTTTAAGAGTATTGGGAATGAATTTGATCAAAGTTTGGTGGGAGTTCATTGGAATTGATTTGGTCATGAAACAAATTTGGCGAGTTTGATTCTCGGTAAGTGTAGTTAGATGGAAACAATGATGGCTGGAGTCTCTGATAGGTTGGTTTTTTATTTTCAACAAATGCAATTGTAAGTGATTACTGTAAAAGAAAGATTGTAGAAGTTTGGACGGATAACCAAGTATTGAGTGAATTGTGAGATATACTCTTAAAGATAAAAAAATATTCGGAAGTTGTTTGAATATGTGATGAGGATTGCTAACACTGATTGAACGTGTGTTTTTTTAACTCAATTTTATATATTTATAATATAAAGGATGAAAATTAACGGTAATATTCTCAAATACATTATAAAATGATACAAACATATTTAAAAATTGACGTATTAATAAAAATAATAATTTGATGAAATAAAATAATATTTTAATATTTTAAGAACACATTAATTTATTTTAAATTCTTTGAACTATATATATCATTTTCTTATAATAATTATTATGATATATATAAATTATATATTAAATATGAAGATTTAAATTTAGTTTATGAGTATATATTCTACCGTTATTAATATTAGCTTTTTTTAATGAAAATAATTAACTAGAATTTTATTTCAATAACTAAAAAAACACATATTTTATTAATTTTTTTCAGTAACTTAACAACTTATTTTACCGCAATTCCCTTTATTTATTAAAATTAAAAATAATATATATAAAGAATTTTCAATCAAATAAAATATAAAATTTCAAATTGAATACTTATTTATATTTTATCAAAGAGAAAATATTTAGAATCTATATATTTATGTTGATATAAAATGAGAAATTTTAAATATAATTATAAAAATAATATTTTTAATAATATATTTTTTAATATATTATTTTACAATTTCAATATGCATACTTATACGCTTTGTAATCCATGTAAAAGGCAAGCCCTATTTAAAAATAGTTGCGGGTTCATATACATAAGAAATTAGTTTTTATACATTTATTTATTTATTTATTTAATATTAATAATTTAATTAATTTTATTCTAATTTGTTTTAAAAATAATATATATATATATGATTATTAATATTTAAATTTGTAAAAATAATAGATATATAATTTTTATTTATGTATATACATAATAATATTTTAACTTAATAATTATTCATTTTAATCAAAATTTCAATTATGAAATATAATTTAAAAACGTAATACTAAATTTATTTATATTACAAAATGTAATTTTATATATTCATTATTTTATTTTTAAAAAATATGATGAAAATTCAATATATATGAATATATTATCATATCTTAATAATAACATAAAATTGATTAATTAAATTTTAAGATAAAACATATATAAAGGAACAAAAAACGTTGGAGCTTAGGGTGGTGATTGCCGTTGTCATTACGGTGGGACCGCCAGATGACGGCATTCGTCCCGAAGATCCGTTGTGGTCCTTTCTACTGTCAAACAAAACAAAAAGGTTCATCCGAAAGTACAGAAGGTTGTTGTTTTGGCCTTTCTTTTGCCATTAGATACCTTTCTCTCTCTTTTTTCTTAAAATAACATTCTCACATTCAAGTTTATATATTTAGACTTTATTATTTATTTTATTGTTTAAAAGGAAAAATATCAAGGATACCCTTCTAAGAGGCGGAATATCAGAAATACCCTCAAAGGGCTAAATCACTTCAAAAATACCCTTTCCCAAAATAATTATTAAATCCGAAAAATAAAAACTGAGGAAAAGACAAATTTGCCCTTAACGTTCGAACGTGGAAAAATGGAAGTTCGGCAGTTTTTCGACGTGAAAAACTGCAGAAAACGAGAAAGCCGAACAGTTTTTCGCCGTGAATCCTGTTTAAAAGTTGATAGCAAGAAAGAAATAAGTGATTTCGAACTTGAGAGGGAACGATTTGAAGTTGGCGAACGATTTGAAGTTGGCGAGAAGGAAACTGGCGAAGAGAGCACGAAGAGAGCACGAGTCAATCTTCAATGGCGTCAATAAGTGTAAGTAGTTCGATTTCTAGGGTTTTGCAAGCTTTCGAGTCACAAAATGGTTTATTGATTTGAAATGGGTGTCAGTGTCAGTGAGTCGGTTAGGTCGCAAGGGTCGCAAGGGTCGCAGGAGTTGCATGAACATCTTCGACTCCGTGAGTCGGTTGAGTAGCAAGGGTCGCAGTAGCAAGGGTCGACTCTTAGACTCAGTTTATTGATTTGAAACGGGTGAGTGTCAGTGTCAGTGAGTCGGTTAGGTCGCAAGGGTCGCAGGAGTTGCATGAACATCTTCGACTCCGTGAGTCGGTTGAGTAGCAAGGGTCGCAGTAGTTTCATGACCATCTTAGACTCAGTTTATTGATTTGAAACGGGTGAGTGTCAGTGTCAGTGAGTCGGTTAGGTCGCAAGGGTCGCAGGAGTTGCATGAACATCTTCGACTCCGTGAGTCGGTTGAGTAGCAAGGGTCGCAGTAGTTTCATGACCATCTTAGACTCAGTTTATTGATTTGAAACGGGTGAGTGTCAGTGTCAGTGAGTCGGTTAGGTCGCAATGGTCGTTTGAGTGTCACGGAGTGTCTGAGGGTCGTTTGAGTCGCATGGGTCGCACACGGCGGTTGAGGGTCGCACGGGTCGGTTGAGTCGCATGGGTCGGTTGAGTCGCATGAGTCGCTTAGGTCGGTAGAAGTATAATGTATTCGTAATTGGTCATTTTGCAGGAAAAAGGGACTAAGAGGAAGGAGTGCGTGAGTGATGCTGATGCTGATGCTGATGCTGCAGTCCCTCTGACACTGGAGAAGAAATTAATAGGGGAAATAAGGAAGTCGGAGAAGAGAATCATCAACGCCGTAAGAGACCTTCTAAGGGATGTCGAGATTCATGTGCCTAATCCAAAATCAAAGGATGCCGAGAAAGTTGCGATCACCGAAACCCAATCTTCCGACACTGTTGGTGATTTTGCTTTTGAATTCCTTCGACGTCCAAATCCAGTGTCAAGAAACCTTGCTCCTGATGGAGTTCCACCAAGTAAGTAATATTTAGTGAAAAGGTCATTTGAGTGTCAATTTCCATCGAGACATATAAGTCGTAGGGTCGCATAAGCCGTAGGGTCGTTAGAGTCGTAGGGTCGCATAAGCCGCAGGGTCGTTAGAGTCGCATGGGTTTCATATGTCGCATGTGTCACTGGGTCGCTAAAGTCAAATGGTCGCATGGGTCGCATAGGTCGCATAGGTCGCATTGGTCCCATTGGTCGCATTGGGATAATAGGTCGCATGGGTCGCATGGGTCGCATAGGTCGCATTGGTCCCATTGGTCGCCATATGTTTAATGAGGTAAATTTTATGCAGGTGCTGGACCTTTATCGAAGGAGTCTGCGCCATATGTTGAACCTCCGCCGGCGAAAAGAGCAAGAACAATTCAAGAACCCGAAAAAACGGTGGTTCAAGAACCTGAGGAGTTTGTGTGGAATCCCAGAGGATTAGTAAAGGGCTTGATAAGCCGATTTCCTACGTTCACTGATGCTAGCGGTGAAAAGTTGACTAAGCTATATTGGTTCCTGAAGGCACCTCGACATGAGCGGTGGTGGATATCTGAGCTAGATATTCCCCGGGGGCCAAAGTTTTGGGAGATTATATTAAAGGCCAACGCATGGCTTGAAGATGAAGTAAGTTTTTTTAAACCCTTAGTCTCACGGAGTTTTGTGTCATATGCATTCCTGTGTGTTAATTTTTTTTTTTTGCAGCAATTGGATGAGGCGTTGATGGAGCTGTCTTCTCGCTTGGCATCGGATCCCAGCGCGTATCAGAATTATTACGTTTGTCCTGTTGCTTTCATGCAGACGCTCTCGATGTGGACGTACGAGGATATGGAAACTTTGCCGGAAAAGCTTAGTCAGTTTTTGAACGCCAACCCACCAATTAGTGATTATGAAGGTTTTGTCTCGGTTCTAAACATTCCATCGATAAATAATCGATGGGTAGGATGTCATTGGGTAGCCATCAAAGCGGATTTCAAAACCCGATGCATCACGGTATACGACTGCAGGATGAGCCTTAAGGAAACACATATCGATCCGGTGATTGAGAGGATAAGAAAAGCTGTCCCCAAGATGCTCATTCTCGGAGGGTTTCCTTCTTTGGCTTCTGGAGAAGATGCATGGAGGTATGTGTATTATGAAGGTCTGCCACAGAACCAAAGCGGGAATGACTGTGGTGTTTTCTCCTATAAATTCGTAGAAGCCTCGTTATCAAAGGATATGGATATGTTTCTTCGTATTTGCGACGACAAGGTTACTTCCATGCGTGAGAAGATGGCGGCTGATATATATAGTAATGGAGAACGTATCTATGAACCCGAAGATGACTAAATTGATATATGGTACATTGTTTTTTTTGGACTGGTAGATGTGAACATTTGGTACATTTTTTTTAATATTTGGTACATTCTTTTTTCTATTATTTGGTACATTGTTTTTTTTATAATATTTGGTACATTGTTTTTTTTCTAATATTTGGTACAAGGGTCACAGAGCCTCATACGACCCTTGCGACCCATGCGACCCATTTGACCCTTGCGATCCATGCGACCCTTGCGACCCATGCGACCCATTTGACCCTTGCGATCCATGCGACCCTTGCGATCAATACATTCATTCATTCAAGACCTATATTAAAAGGTTCTTTAATGTGGTCAATGCATGCACCTTGGTTAAAACGGAGTTCATTTATTTTTCGTTGAATATGAGTTTATAAATAGAGGAGGAAAAACCGAAAAGCTACAACAATTTGTAGCACCAAATCATCTCTTGTGTTGTCATTAAGGTCCAATACACTGGTAGGTAGGGGACGTAAGGTGAATAGAGTTGAACATTGGAATAAACTTTTCAATAAACCTTCGATCGATTCCACATAATAGACGAAAGTTGTATGAAGCCAACACGACGAATTTTAACTCATGCTCAGGTAAATCACTTGAATTTGTTCGAAAGATTAAATTTTTATTATCTTAAGACGAGTTTTTTTTACTTAGTTTCTCTTGTACAGGTTTATCATCTATTATGTGAAATCGATCGAAGGTTTATTGAAAAGTTTATTCCAATGTTCAACTCTCTTCACCTTACGTCTTTCCCCGTTACACCAAATGGTTACCGAGTGACGGAACTTGTTCAAGCATTCACGGGGAGTCGATTAGTATTCGTAAGAAAGTTTTACTCTTGATCATTTACATGAAAGATGCTTCATTTACTTTGATTTTACTTTGATTTTTCTCATCTCTTGTGTTGTAGCATTAAGGTCACATACAGTGGGATGGTAGGAGACGCAAGAAGGTCCAATACACTGGACCTTCTTGCGACTCCAACTATCCCAGTGTATTGGACCTTCATACGACCCTTGCGACCTATTATCCCCATGCGACCCTTGCGATCCATGCGGACCCTTGAACATTCTAGAATCAGTCAAACCAACTTAAATGCACGGGTAGTTTGAAGGTTATCTCGTTATTAGAAGTATCTTTATTATCTTTAAATGCACGGGTAGTTTGAAGGTTATCTCGTTATTAGAAGTATCTTTATTATCTTTAAATGCACGGGTAGTTTGAAGGTTATCTCGTTATTAGAAGTATCTTTATTATCTTTAAATGCACGGGTAGTTTGAAGGTTATCTCGTTATTAGAAGTATCTTTATTATCTTTAAATGCACGGGTTGTTTGTATTTTTTACTCCTATAAATAGTGTATGAATAAACCAAAAGCAAACACAACCTTTTCCATCAACTACAATCTCTTCTAATTTTTTCTATCCTATAGAATTCTCTAACATAAATAGAGGAGGAAAAACCGAAAAGCTACAACAATTTGTAGCACCAAATCATCTCTTGTTTCGTCACGAAGGTCACATGGTCGACCCAGGTCTTGGTAATCGGCGGACTCAGGGTCTATATACATAAAATAGTAGTTTAGTACATCCTAAGAGGAACAAGCAAATTTAATCGTTTGCGTCATCTTATTTCCATTACTATCCTCTAAATAAAACTTGGAACCTGAGCTCCAATCTATTGGTTTCTTCTTCCTCGTCAACCCACAAGAAGAACAACGGAGCATTTCGTGAAGCTTGTGAAGGAGGAGTATGACTGTGGGTTGATGAGGAAGAAAAAATCAATAGATTGGAGCTCAGGTCCAAAGTTTTATTTAGAGGATAGTGATGGAAATAAGATATCGCATAATATTATACAATCTTCGAAAATAATTCTGATTTAAATAAGATATCAGAAAATATCCAGAATATTATTGTTCGTAAGATTATGAAAGAAGTCGAATCAATATACAATCTTCGAAAATATTATACGGAAAAGGAAATATAATATCGCATAAAATTATACAATCTTCGAAAATAATTCTGATTTAAAAAGATATCAGAATATCCAGAATATCTCATTGAATATCATCAGAATAACTTTTGTGCCTCCCAAACGTCTGTGTAATTGGTTGTCAGATCAACCTTACTTCGTCTACCGCAAAGACCATTCGACCTCGCAAACTGTATCGGAAGTGTCTGCGATAACCGAATAAATTTACAACAACGTCAAACTAATGCATATATGATGATGATGATGATGATACCGTGAAAATCCTCACTTACCACTGCATCTCTGGCCAGATTTGAACGCGTGACTGGTACCGTGAAAATCCTCTCTTCAGAAGAAGATAACCCTGACATCGAATCGCCGTCACCAGTCGTTTGCATTTTCGGCAATATGATGATGATGATGATGATGAGAGTTAGAGAGAGAGTTTCGTTATTAGAAAAAAGGAAACAGCTCGAATACGAATCGCCGTCCGTCAGATGGAATTCGAAAAGTTTTTTCAAATTTTGGCGAAAAGTTCGGCGGAAATTCTGGTGAAAATGAAATAATTCCAAATGAGGGTCGCATGGGTCGCATGGGTCGCATGGTCACATGTTAGATGCGAACTCGGCGAATTTACGGGTTTAAGATGATAAAATGACAAAAACCAATCAAACAATACATTTACAACGTCAAACTAATGAATTCCAAATGAGGGTCGCATGCGTCGCATGGGTCGCATGATCGCATATATTGTTGAATAGATGCGAACTCGACGAATTTACGGGTTTGGGATGATAAAATGACAAAAACCAATCAAAACAATACATTTACAACGTCAATCAACGGTTAAAACAGATTGTGACCCATGTGTACCTAGTTGAGTTGTGTATAACCAATGCCCGTGTTTCAAAAGTGATAGTAGTGTTTTAAGAACTCGGGGGATGATTAAACAATACATTTAACATTTTCTTCAAATGTCGATATTATTTATATTATTATCTATATTGATTCTAAATTAGACATATACAACTCAAATATATTGTTAATGGCATATTGATAATGGCATGGGTCGCTTGGTCGCATATATGCCAAATTAGGGTCGCATGATCGCATATATTGATGAATAGATGCGAACTCGACGAATTTACGGGTTTAGGATGATAAAATGACAAAAACCAATCAAACAATACATTTACAACGTCAAACTAATGAATTCCAAATTAGGGTCGCATGCGTCGCATGGGTCGCATGATCGCATATATTGATGAATAGATGCGAACTCGACGAATTTACGGGTTTAGGATGATAAAATGACAAAAACCAATCAAAACAATACATTTACAAAGATTCCAAATCAAAACAATACATTTACAAAGATTCTAAATCAAAACAATACATTTACAAATATTCTAAATCAAAACAATACATTTACAAATATTCTAAATCAAAACAATACATTTACAAATATTCTAAATCAAAACAATACATTTACAAAGTCAATCAAAGATTCTGCACGCATTCTATTTCCACTGGAGAAATAGTTCACTGAGGGTCGTAGGGGTCGCATGGGTCGCATGGGTCGCATGGGTCGCATGGGTCGCATGGGTCGCATGGGTCGCATGGGTCGCATGGGTCGCATGGGTCGCATGGGTCGCATGGGTCGCACGGTCACATTACATGCAAAATCTACGAATTTACGGGGTTTATAATGATAAACCGTAACAGACCAATCAAAACAATACATTTACAAAGATTCCAAATCAAAACAATACATTTAATAAGATTCTAAATCAAAACAATACATTTACAAATATTCTAAATCAAAACAATACATTTACAAATATTCTAAATCAAAACAATACATTTACAAATATTCTAAATCAAAACAATACATTTACAAATATTCTAAATCAAAACAATACATTTACAAATATTCTAAATCAAAACAATACATTTACAAATATTCTAAATCAAAACAATACATTTACAAATATTCTAAATCAAAACAATACATTTACAAAGATTCCAAATCAAAACAATACATTTACAAAGATTCCAAATCAAAACAATACATTTACAAAGATTCTAAATCAAAACAATACATTTACAAAGATTCTAAATCAAAACAATACATTTACAAAGATTCTAAATCAAAACAATACATTTACAAAGATTCTAAATCAAAACAATACATTTACAAAGATTCCAAATCAAAACAATACATTTACAAAGATTCCAAATCAAAACAATACATTTACAAAGATTCCAAATCAAAACAATACATTTACAAAGTCAATCAAAGATTCTACACGCATTCTATTTCCACTGGAGAAATAGTTCACTGAGGGTCGCAGGGGTCGCATGGGTCGCATGAGTTCACTAGAGAAATATTACATTAGCAGAGAGTGACCCAACACCGTCACCTACGACATCTCCTGCCATGTATTTGGTCTTCCAGTGAACATTTGAAGAGTGACCCAACACCGTCACCTAACTCACCCCCGCAACTCGTCAGTGACTACATAGACCCTGAGTCCGCCGATTACCAAGACCTTGAGTAACACATAGACAGCACGATGCCCTGCGTCGACAATGGTGACTGCGCCACGCAGGTCACAAAGGTAAAAAAGATTTTTCATAGAAATATGGGTTAGATACGCATACTAAGAGAAGAAACGTAGACGTTAACTTATATACATGGGTCGGAAGGGTCACATGAGTCGGCAGACAGGAGTCACATGGGTCGAAAGAAAAGATTCGGACTGCAAA
>CM071872.1:5889129-5955043 GCA_036759665.1 Gynandropsis gynandra | reverse complement strand
GGTCGCAGAGGAACAAGGGTCGCAGAGGGACAAGGGTCGCAGGGTCAAACTGGGTCGCTGGGTCAAACTGGGTCGTAAAGTCGCAGGGGTATTTTGGGAATATCAACATTTATACGGGTACTTTTGAAGTTAGAAATATTTTCTTTTTCGGGAAGGGTATTTTTGAAGTGTTTTAGCCCTACGAGGGTATTTTTGAAGTTACCCCCTTCTAAGACTTCTTTGATTCACGTATACCCTTGAAAACCTAAATATTGAAAAGAAAAAAATGGAGAAAAAAAAGAGTGTCTTATTTTTTGCACTTGAAAACACACACGGTTTGACAATTTTTCGCAATGAAACCTATTTTAAAATTGATACCAAGGAGTCAGAGGCGATTTCGAGGTTGAGAGCAAGGATCGAGTTCAAAGTAAGCAACAAGAAAATTTCGAAGTTGATACCAAAGAAATTAGTACGAGTTAATCTTCAATGGCGTTTGTGAGTGGATCGATTTCTAGGGTTTATATTGCAGATGAAATACATTGGAGATTAGACTGTTGAAAACAAAATTGTTTGTTGATTTCAAATGGGTGTGAATCTCATTGATTCGCTTGAATATAAGAGGGTCAGGAGTCTGAGTGAGTCACTTGAGACTCATGACCCTCTTCGACTCAAGAGACTCATTATGATACACACCTTAGGGTGGGAACTCAGGATGCGTATGAAGAATCTGTTAATCTCGATCGCTCAAGTAAGATTTGGGGGGGTCAAGGTTGATTTCTTGACTGACCTAAGGGTACTCTTCAAGAAGTCATCTGTTGGCGGTGGATGATGGTAAAAGATCTCTTGACTAGCCTAAGGGCTCTCTTCAAGATTCGTCCGAAAAAGGCGGAGGATGGAGGTTGATGGTTGAAGTCGAGGTGTTCGGAGTGGAGCGATGGAAAACACAAAAGGTTTGAAAGCCTCTTGATACAATCGGATAATGGATTCAATTGTTTCCGAAACAAATTGAAGTCACCGTGTTCTTGACACTGCTCAAGAATATAAAAGAGTTTATTACTTCAAATTTCGATGTCTTCTTACAAATGAAATGGAGTCCTTTATATAGGAGATGCTCCATGTTACAATAAGAAAAATGCGTAAATGATAGATAAAAGATTGATATACTAGTCGTTAGGAAGATTTTATGGCCGTTAGGAATCTTCATAACGAGAAAAAAGATGATCCGGTGGGATAAGATTGGCTTGGAAAATTTCTTAACCATTGGAGAGGATTTTCTAGCCGTTGAAATGGATAAGGAAAAATCTTTATCTTTCGCCTTTCCTTATTCTTATCACCCGAGCCCGTTAGTCCTTAGGTGGGCGGATTGAGGAACACTTAATGTAGAAGACCATCGTGACGCTTGTTTGGGTTAGGTTCGAATCCTTCTTCTGGTTAAGAGTTTCCCATGTCTGCATCACAATCTTTGCTGCCTTGTTACAGAAGCTCCTTGCTCTTCCATGTGTGAGTAGGTCGTGGGAAGATTCGGTCAGCTTATTTCCTTACGGTCGCTCCTCGTTCGTGTGACCCTCCTTTGGTTCTGCCTCGAGCCCGTTGTCCTCATTACATATGGGTCTCAAGGGTCGCTTGAGTCGCAAGGGTTGCTTGAGACTCATTGAGTCGTTTGAGTCGAAGAGGGTGAGAAGTCTGAGTGAGTCACTTGAGACTCAATACACTCTTCGAATTGGGTTGCAAAAGTCACGATTGAGTCGTAAGGGTCGTTTGAGTCACGAGGATCGCTTGAGTTGCTTTGGTTGCTTGAGTCAGTTGAAGATTACCACCAAGTGTTATCCTTATGAGACACTTAACAAGTTGAGAGGAATCTTAGATGAATATGAGTTGCATTACTTCAACAAGGAGTCATAATTTAGGCATATATTCCATTTCTAATATGACTCCATCTTGACGAAAGTTCAAATATCTATCCTATTAAATCACTCCGTGATTGTACGAGACAAAAAAGAGTTATGCTTTGTCGTAAACGGTGTTCCCATTTGGTACTTTATAGTGGAGCATGCACTAATTACAAGATTGAACTACGGCCCTTATCTCAGAAAATGGGAGTCCAAAAAGTGTGATACATTCAAACTGAAGAATTTTGACCATGGACAGGTGACCGTCGCACAAGTGAGTGAAAATCTTATGAAGGCGAAGAATTCCATCGACCGGAAGAGGTTGACAACTTTAATGGTGTTGTGACAAGTTTTGGATCACAAGTCTTCATCATACAATTCTATTAGCCATGATCTGATTGACATGGTTGATGACTTGGAATTTTGTGAAGGCTTTCCATGGGGGCTTTACACATTTGAGAAACTTGTGGATACTTGCCACAAGCACATTAGGGGGAATCACCGAAACTAAAATGGTATTGTGGCGGTTTCATGATCCACTCATGGTAAGTTGTATATATTATTAGAATAACATGAATGTTTTTGTACTTTTTATGTTCTTTACATTTTGTTTTAATGTTTCAGTTACTTCCATTCAAAATCATCCTTAGCTTGGGCGAAAACGGATGATACATTGATGTTATGGATGTCGATCCATCATGCCCAAGGATGTGCAGGAAGCGGGTTAAATCCAATTTTAACCGGAAGTATGTAGACGTGATGAAGTAGATCGGATATTCTAAGGCAACAATTACACAAGGGTCACAATGTTCACAAGGGTGACAAGGCTCATAATAGTTATTTGTTGTTTTGAAGGATATTTGAAGTATTCTTAGCGTTGAACACGACGAAGAAGCTTTACTTTTTGTCTAGAGGATCACGATGGATGCAACGACCCATATGTTCAGATATGGATGAAACGTCTACATAGAAATCCAAAGGGTATTTGTTGGGAGGACATCCATAAGCAAGAACTGTTAACACGAAAAGCAGCTCTTGATGAGAAACAAAAAGGGAAAGAAAAAGGGAGTAAGAGGAAGAAGAGCAAGGGTGAAAAAGCAATAGAGGTTGTAAATGTTCCACCTATATTTGAGCTGATGAAGATGAAGGATTTGTAGAGGCTGATGAAGAAGAAGAAGGAGAAGGTGATGTTGAAGCTGATGAAGAATGAGAAAGCGATGATGAAGCTGGAGTTGAAAGAGAAGAACCTGCAGTCTCCATGACATTGGAACAAAAATTAATGAAGGAAATAAAGAAATTGGAGAAAAGAATCATCAACACCGTAAGATACCTTCTAAGGGACCTCAGGTTTGATTTGTCTAATCCAAAATAAATGGTGACAAATCTTAAAGGCACTGACAAGGCAGAAAAGGCTAACCTGAAAGGCGGCAAAATCAAAGGCTCCTCAGAAAGATACGAGCACCGGACATGAATCTTACGGTACTCCGAGAAATGATGATTTTGAATTCCTTCAACGTCCATATCTAGTGTCAAGAGAAGTGTCGGTAGAGTCAGAGACTGAAAATGACTCTCGAGATGGCTTAGAAAATGATGTGGCAAACATTTCAAGATTAATTGAAAATCTTACATCTGCCGCTAATCCTTCAAGTAGACTTCAACCCAACATTTCTCTAATTGAATACATTTTTGAAGAGATTCTCCACCAGTTGCTCCACTACTAGAAATTTAAAATTTCCGAACGAAAATTGCGAACGACATTTCCGTCCGCAAATTTCCAAACGGATTAGGGACAGAATGGGGACGAAAGAATAAATTCGTCTGTAATCCGTCCATAAATTTTCGGACTGAAAAATAGTCTCGACGTTGTTCGTATTTGCGGATGGATTGGAGATGGATTCGAAGGATGTTGCGGATTAGAGACGGTTTCCACGTCTGTCCGTAATTTGCGGACATAAATAGTATCCGTCCGCAATTTGTGGACAGTATCATCTATCCGTAAATCTTAAAGACGGTTTCCACAATTTGCAGACGATTGCGGGGTACCGTTTGGATTTAGAGACGTTTTCGGGATGAATATTTTCGTTTTTAGAAAATGGATATATAATCTAAAAACTCAAGGTGTGTCGAAGGAGTTTATAGAAGGTGTTACATAGTTTATGACAATGGCGAAAAATCAAAAAGTTTATAAAGAAACTGGTAAGTTGGTTTGTCCATGCGTCAAATGCAAAAATGAAAAATTTGTTAATGAGAGAACCATTTAGAATCATCTTTATTTAAGAGGTTTTACTCTGAATTATTTCATTTTGTTATCTCATGGAGAGACTTTTGCACCACGATCTAGTAAGGTTGTGGAAAATTTTAGTAGGGGTATTGTACAGCATGAAGTGCTTAAGACTTCTCAAGATGTAGAAACGAACCCTTATGTGAAAATGGTGCAAAATTTATTCGGTGAAAGAAACAAATGTGAAAATATTGAAGAAGATCCGAATGAAGAAGCGAAAAGTTTTTTTGAAATGTTAGAAAGTGCTAAGCATCCATTTTGTGATGGTTGTAGAATGGGTCTTTCACAGTTGTCTCTATGTACACATTTGATCAATTTGAAGACTGAAAATAATCTTTCTGAGCATTGCATGGATTCTATATCACAATTAGTAAGAGATATTTGTCTAAAGATAATAATGCGGTGGAGTCATATTATGAGACAAAGAAGATGACGAGATCATTGGATTTATTGTCATATCAAAAGATTGATGTTTGTCAAGACAACTGTATGAATTTTTGAAACAAACATCGGATTTGAGTAATTGTCGATTTTCTGGAATAGATCAGTTTTATTTGACAAGGAATGGAAAATCGGTTCCGTATCTTCATATGTTGTATTTACCAATTACAGACAAAATAAAAAGATTGTATCAATCTTAGAAGACCGCGAGCGACATGAGATGGCATGCTGAGGATTCAAGTCGTGAAGGAGAAATGTATCATCCTTCAAATGGTGAGGCGTGGAAACACTTTAACAAGGTATATCTTAATTTTTCAGCTGAGAGTCGAAATGTTTATTTAGGCCTTTGCACCGATGGTTTTAATCCATTCGGGATGTCTGGGAGAAATTATTCATTGTGGCCAGTTATTATGACACCGTACAATTTACCACTTGATATGTGCATGAAACGAGAGTTTTTGTTCTTAACAATACTGATTCTCGGATCTAATCATCTGAAAAGAAGTTTGGATATATTTCTTCAACCACTGTTTGAAGAATAGAAACAATTATTGAAGGGAGTTCCAACATACGACGTTTCGAGACGATATAATTTTATATTAAAAGGTGCTCTTATGTGGACAATAAGTGATTTTCTAGTTTATGGTATGCTATCTGGATGGACAATACATGGTCGATTGGCTTGTCCATATTGCATGGGAGAAACATATGCTTTTCAGTTGAAATATGGATGAAAAACGAGAGGTTTTTTATCATCGTTTTCTGCTGATGATACATTTTGGCGCAACCAGAGAAATTTTAAAAGGAATATAGTTGTGCGGAAATATCCTCCTCCAGTTTTTACCCGCGAAGAGATTTCGTATGAACAATTTCTTACTTTGAATATTCCTAGGAGTATAGATTGCAAAGGGAACAATCATTCGAGAATTGGTGGTTATGGAATTACTCATATTGGTACAAGAAGAACATATTTTACGATCTGTCATATTGAAAAAATCTGAAGCTTCGACACAATCTTGATGTCATGCACATAGAGAAAAAAATTTCAATAATATCATCAATACGATACTGAATGTCATAGAAAAAATGAAAGATAACATTAAATCACTGAAGGATCTAGTAGAGTGTTGCTCACGGAAGAAGTTACATATAAGTGACGACGATAAAGCTCTAGTTCCGATATTCAGATTGTCGAATGATGAGAAATATAAATTGTTCAAATGGTTGAAGGAAGACATGAAATTTTCTCATGATTATGCATCTAACTTCGGAAGGTACGTCGATATTCATGGAGGAAAGTTATCAGGGATGGAAAGTCATGATTGTCATGTATTCATGCAAAGACTACTTCCCATATGTTTCTCTGATTCGATGGACAAACGTGCACACGAAGCAATTAGAGGTATCATTGATTTTTTAATAGTATAATGATTAATCATTTAAAGATATTAATTATTAAATAAAATAATACTTTAATTTTCAGGTGTTGGCATATTTTTTCGAGATTTATGTACGAGAAATTTGAGTATAGATGTGGTTTGTAGACTAAAAAGTAACATAGTGATTGTACTATGTAACTTAGAGATGATTTTCCACCATCCTTCTTCGATGTTATGGAGCATCAGACATTTCATCTACCCCACGAAGCCGCATTAGGAGGGCCAATTCAATTTTTTTGGATGTATCCATTTGAAAGATTTATGTTTCATTTGAAGAAAAAAACCAAACAAAAAGCTTGTCCAGAGGGTTTAATTGTGGAACAATACGTGAATAAGGAGATATCGTTCTTCAGTTCTCTCTACTTCGAGTCACATGTTCAAACGCGAAATCCAGACAGATGTTTTGATTGTGGTGTGATATTTTCATATCTAGTACCAGATGTTCTAGATATATTTTGCGGTATTGGTGGAACTGCTGGTAAGACGAAAGATATGTGGCTATCACAACGAGATCTACACATCACACATACGTATGTTTGACTTAACTGTAAATATCTACGGCCTTTTGGAAGGTAACATACTATAAATATGGATTCAATTGCGTATACGTATTTTATTTGTAATATTTACAGAATAGTCTAACATTTTCCAGGATATTTGATGATATATTGAAGAATACATATGTGAATATTGATGAATCTCAACTCCAGGAACTTAAAGAAAGAGATTTTTCCACATGGATCAGACAATATATAAATAAATGATAGACTAAATATTAATAAATTAATTTTTATAGAATATTTTGACGCTTTGTCGAAGATTGTTTCCTCTATAATGCTTATTGAGATCGGCAATCACCCATTGTGGCTAATGTATTTTACACGTGGTTACAACTTTCATACTTTCGAACACGGGTAATTGAAGTCAACTATGAACTATGGTGTATGTGTGAATGATGAAAGCTATTGTCAATCGACCAACGAACCAGATTTTTATGAGATTTTGAAAGAAGTTTTGCAACTGGAATATGCAGATATCATTACTACTCCAAAGAAGAAGAAGAAGAAGAAGAAGAAGAAGAAGAAGAAGAAGAAGAAGAAGAAGAAGAAGAAGAAGAAGAAGAAGAAGAAGGAGAAGGAGAAGGAGAAGGAGAAGGAGAAGGAGAAGGAGAAGGAGAAGGAGAAGGAGAAGGAGAAGGAGAAGGAGAAGGAGAAGGAGAAGGAGAAGGAGAAGGAGAAGGAGAAGGAGAAGGAGAAGGAGAAGGAGAAGGAGAAGGAGAAGGAGAAGGAGAAGGAGAAGGAGAAGGAGAAGGAGAAGGAGAAGGAGAAGGAGAAGGAGAAGGAGAAGGAGAAGGAGAAGGAGAAGGAGAAGGAGAAGGAGAAGGAGAAGGAGAAGGAGAAGGAGAAGGAGAAGGAGAAGGAGAAGAATTATGTGACTCAAAAGATGATTCATGCTAACTTGTTATCGGATGTTCAATTTTGGAAACATAATAAAATAATTGTTATTCCATTGCTAAATCAGTTTCTTATTGAATTGTTAAATTTAATAATGAATTGTTAAAAGAATTGTTATTGAATCCCTATCCCTCGGTCTGTCCTCGTCCCTCGGTTCATCCCCATCCCTCGGTTCATCCCCATCCCTCGGTCTGTCCCCATCCTTCGGTTTGTCATGTCCCTAAACATGTTTAGGGACAGATTCTTTAGTACATAAATGGTTGATTTCTAGTAGTGCTCCTGTCGAAGAGGTTACCGTTGATGTTGGTGCTGAGGAAGTTTCTCCAGATGTTCCTGTCGAAGTTCAACCAATTAAGTAATACTGAGTCACAAAGGTCATTTGAGTCAAAAGGTCACATGGGTCGCATGAGTCACAAAAGGTCGCATGGATAAAAAAGGTCGCATGGATTGCAAGGATTTTATAGGTCACAAGGGTCACATTGATCGCAAGGGTCACATTGACCGAAAGGGTCGCATATGTAGCAGATATCGAATGGGTTGCATATGTCCTATGGTTTGCATATGTAGTAGATGTTGTATGGGTTACATCAATGTCACGAAGGATGAGTCTAATGAATGAAGTAATTGTTATGCAGATGTTGTCGTTGGTGTTCCTGACGAGTTTCCTGCAGAGATAATCCAGTGGTTCTCCTTGAAGAGGTTGCCACTAATGTTGGTGCTGAGGGAACTCCAGAAGTTCCAGTCAAAGAGGTTGATGCATATGTTCCTCTTGAAGTTCCACCAAGTAAGTAAAACCGAGTCACACAAGTCATATGAGTCAAAAGGTCGCATGCGTCACGAAGGTCGCATGGGCCACATATGTCGTAAGGGTCACATGGGTCACAACAGTCACATTGATAGCATATGTCCCATGGGTCGCATATGTCGCAAGGGTTGCATGGCTCGCATATGTCGCATGGGTCGTATCGGTCACAAAGGTCATCAATGTCACGAAAGATGAGTCTAATGAATGAAGTAATTTTTATGCATATATTGGAGCTTCATCGGATGAGTGTGATAGTCCAATGATAATTAAGCGAAAGTTAAAACCATCTAATGTAAAACAAAAGCCATATGTTGAACCTACATCGACTGAGCTACCGGCGAAAAGACCAAAAATACTTGAAGAACAAAACTCACGAGGTGGACCAACAACAAAGGCAATGAGAGTAAGGGGGAGAAGGCAAGAGAAAGGTGTAGATAAAGCTGTTGGTGTAGCAGAACCCACCGAAAAGGTGGTTCAAGAACCTGCAGAAAAGGTGGTTCAAGAACCTGTAGAAAAGGTGGTTCAAGAACCTGAAGGGAGTCGAAATATTTTGTGGAAGCCAAGGGATTGGAATAAGGCAAGATAACCTGAGATATTTCGTTCATGGAATCTAGTAATTTCCGGTTGACTAGTCTATATAAATTTATGATGAAACCTTGCCAAGAGTGTTGGTGGAAATCTGGAATAGAGTGTCCCCGGATGCCTGAGTTTTGGGAGATCATACTAATGGATGAAGTATGGTTTAAAGATGATGTAAGTTTTTTTAACCCTTAGTCACGAAAGTCACAAAGATCACAAAGGTCATTTTGGATCACAAAGGTCATTTTGGGTCATATATATTCTTAGTTCGATAGGGTCAAAGAATTATTACGTTTTTATATTGCTTTGATACAACACGATGTGGATATACGAGGGCATGAAAGAATTTCTAGATATTCTTAATGATTATTTGGAGGGTCGTTATCCATTGAGAGATACGTCGAAAAAAATGGAGGAGTATGATGGGTTGCTTTAGATTGTAAACATTCCATCACCCGAAAATTGATATATCCTTGTCATTGGGTAGCCATGAATGTGGATTTGAAAACCCGATGCATCACGGTATACGACTGCCAGAGAAGGTTGAAGGAGTCGCATATCGATCCAGTGATGGAGATTATAAGAATAGCTTTGCCCAAGATGTTCCAAGTCGGAGGGTTTCATTCTTTGACTTCCGGAGAAGATAAATGGTAATACGATTATTATGAAGGTATGTCATAGAACAAAACATCGAATGATTGTGTTGTTTTCGCCTTGAAATACTTAGAAACCTTTCTATCGAGATATAAGGAAAAGTTCTTTGAAATTTGCGATGCTCAAGTTGCTTCATGAATGAGAAGATTGCTGCTGAAGTGTTTGCGAATAGAAGAATTATCGATGTACCCCAAGACCAACGCATCCCATCATCTCATCCTTAAACTTGATTCATATTATTTATAAATAACTTGATTAATATATTTTTTTAACTTGATTAATATGTTTTTTAACTTGATTCATATTTTTTTGAACTTGATTCGCATGGGTCACATATGTTGGGTCGCATATGACGAAAGTGTCGCATATGTCGAAAGGTTCGCATGGGTTAGGGGTCAAGAGTCGCATGAGTTGCAAGGGTGACATATGTCATAAGAGCATATGTCGCATATGTCGAAAGGGTTGCATGTCAGATGGGTCGCATATGTCAAAAGGTCGCATATGTCGCAAGGGTCAAGGGTCGCAAGGGTAGCATATGTCGCAAGGGTCACATATATCGCATATATCGCATGGGTCGCATATGTCGTAAGGATTGCAAAGGTCAAGGGTCGCATGGGTCACAAGGGTAGCATATGTCACAAGGGTCGCATATGTCCAAAGGGTCGCATATCTCGCATGGGTCGCATATGTTACAAGAGTCGTAAAGGTCAAGAGTCGCAGGGATCGCAAGGATAGCATATGTCGTAAGGGTCGCATATGTCGCATATGTCGAAAGGGTCGCATATGTCGCATGGGTCGCATATGTTGCAAGGGTCGCAAGGGTCAAGGGTCGCATGAGTCCCAAGGGTTATAAGGGTCAGAAGGGTTATAAGGGTTACATTGGTCGCATATGTCGAAAGGGTTATAAGGGTCGCAAGGGTTATAAGGGTCGCATTGGTCGCATATGTTGAAAGGGTTACATATGTTGCATTGGTCACATATTTCGCAAGGGTTGCAAGGGTCACAAGGGTTATAAGGGTTGCATATGTCATATTGCTCACATATGTCGCAAAGGTTGCATGGGTTATAAGGGTCACAAAGGTCACTACACTAGGTTCACAAGGGAATGAAATACCGAAACAAATACCGATAATAAAGGGGTCACAAGGATCAAAAGGACCACAAAGGTCAGAAGGGTCACATGGGTTATAAGGGTCATAAAGGTCACTACACTAAATGAAATACCGAAACACATACCGATAATAATAAATCCACAGTAATAATAACAATAATAGTAAATCCATAATAATAATACAAACATCAAGTTCAAGTTCAAGAGAATGAACCCCGAACAATAATTACTGAAATCAAATAATGTTGTTGTTAGACCCTGTTAGGAGATATACCAAAGCACAAGTGTTGTTCCATTCGAGACCAGTTTGAATGTGAAGGAACATCCCTCGTTTTGTCCATTTTCAATACAAAACTTTCTCCAATCTCCCATGATGCAAGTGCCACCACGACTCAAGGGCCTCAAATCTAACGACCACGCCCTTCCTTGATCGTTCATCAGTATTATCTTACATCGTCAAGCAATAAGATCGTTTGACCTCGCAAACCCTATCGGAAGGTTCTGCACTATCACCTAAGTTACATCAGTAAAAATGATTAAAAATCGAAGAAAAACCAAAGTGATATATGATGAATCGGTTTGAGGTCACTTTCCAATGCATCTACGGTCATATTTGAATGCATGGAGGTTGCCGTAAAATATGTCTGAGCAGAAGAAGATGACCCTACGTTTGCGTTTAATGATGATGATGATGATGATGATGATGATGATAATGATGATGATGCATATTGTAGATTACACATATCGTCTCCGAAACCAGTGACATGACAAACCATGTCACCTTCGTGACAAAAAACTACGAAATCCCCAATACGAAAATCATGGTCCTTGGACAAATCTTTTCGTCCATCTGTAAATTTGGAGCCATCCAACTTGACTTCCCATATTTTGTAAGACACATCCGATCTAAGCGTTGTCGTGTTGTTATTCCTCTTTTTTCCTTCAATATGCTCATCGAAGAACTTCCATGAAATGTCCTGCAAAAAAAAACAAAAAAAATCATATCTCTACATTCTTTTCATGTAACAGACAGACAAAGAGACAAATGAAGGAGATTACAAGGTAGTGCTCTAGATAGCTCGAAAGAATGACTTGGATGAAATGAGGGAAATTTGGCATTTTTGATAGATAATTTTTCAAAGATTTTTTCCAGCTGGAGACGAAGATGGGATATGATGAGAGTTAGAGCGAAAGATGATGAGATTCAGAGAGAGAGTGTGTGATTATTCAAAAAAAGGGAATGCTGAAATTAAAAAAGATATGACTCTAACATCGAAGCGATGGAACGATACAAAGTGTTGTACTGTACAACTTGTGACCAACTTTCACCACACTGTTATGATTTTTGAAATGTTTAGGAAAAGTTTGGCGGGAATGGCGGGTCACACATGTTACCTAAAAATGGTCAAAAAGTCACAAAGATCACAAGGGTCATTAAGGTCGCACAAGTTTCACAAAGATCACAAGGGTAATTAGATGTTTTAATTGTTCTTTCGATACATGTAGGAAGGTAAATCATATTGATTCAGATATTTTAAAACGTAAAAAATGGTTAGAAAAAATTTTTCTAATGTGTCACAAGAAGTGTAGAACGAATAAATGTGTTTCAAAAGTGATAATAGTGTTTAAAGAACTCGTTGGATGAATTTGCGCAAATTTCAAAACAATACATTTAAAATTTCTTTAAAATTCGAAATTATTGTCTATATTAAATCTTAATTGAATATCTAAAATTAAAATTTATGAAAATGATATTTCTAAAGAGTCACGCGTGGATCGAATGGTCACAAAGGTTACAGTAGTCCTTTTTCACGTAATTAGGAACACTAGATATGAACTTGACGAATTTATGGATTTATAAGGATGAAAGGACCAGAACCATGCAAAATAACACATTTTAAACGTTTAAATATGCATCATTCTAATTTATTCCAATTAAGGGTCACACGAGGGTCATATTGGGTCGCATGAGTCGGATGGGTTCCCGTTTAAATATGCATCGCTCTAATTTATGCCAATTTAGAGTCGTAAAAGGGTTATATTGGATCGCATGAGTCGGATGTGTTTCCGTTTAAATATGCATCGCTCTTACTTATGTCAATTGAGGATCACACAAGGGTCATATTGGGTCGCATGAGTCAAACGGTTCCCGTTTAAATATGTATCGCTCTAATTTATGCCAATTGAGGGTCGTACAAGTGTCATATTGGGTCGTATAAGTAGGATGGATTCTCGTTTAAATATGCATAATTCTAATTTATTCCAATCGAGGGTTGCACAAGGTTTATATTGGGTCGCATGAGTCAAATGGATTCCCGTTTAATTTTGATTCATTATTCTTTATGCAAATTGAGGGTCAACAAATTTATGGATTTATAAAGATGAAAAGACAAAAAAATTTATAGATTTCATATAATTACGAACAATAGATGCAAAATAAGACATTTTCAACGTTTAAATATGGATTTATTTATAATGATTCACAAAGGTCACAAAGGTTACAAAAAGGAAAAAAATGTCAAGAAAGGTCCTAAAAGGCCCAAAGGTCACATTTTTAGAGTGTAGAGACACATCAAAACGCTCCCACGTAAATCAATATAGAGAGTTATGTGTTACTCAACACCATCTCTGAGTTCACCTGGAACCCTGACCTTAAATAGCGCAGTTACAACACGATGTCTGAGTCCACCGATTACCAAGAAATTAAGTGATGCATATACAAAACAATGTCCTCCCTCCATGTTGTATGGACTTGGGTGTGACTGCATAGAGACCGAGTCCATCGATTACCAAGACCTTGAGTAACACCGAGATAACATGATGCCCTGTGTCCACCATGTCACCTTCGTGATGAAGGTCACAAAGATTTTTCAGAAAATTTGGGATTAGAGATGTAGAGAAAGAGAGGAGAGAGATGAGATGAGATAATGAGTGAGATGGTGAGACTTAGAGAACTTGATGAACCTTTTAAAAGTGGAGATGGATGGACAGATGAGAGAGTGTCGTAGACACACATACTAAAAAAGCATAGTTGGCATTCGAAAAAAAGGCATAGTTGGTGTTCGAAAAGACAAGATTTTAACATCAAAATGACGAGTCATAGGGGTCACATAGGTCACATGGGTCCCATAGATCACAAATTATGTTGGGTCGCATATGTCACAAGGATCGCACGAGACGCATGGGTCGCATGGGGCGTGTGGGTCGCAAGAGTCACATGGATCGAAAGGATCACATGGGTCGACAGGGTCGTATATGTTGAAAGGGTCTCATATACCACACATGTCACATGGGTTGTAGGGGTCACAAGGGTCGTGGGGGTTGCATGGGTAGCAGGGGTCGCAAAGTCACAAAGGTCACAGTAGTCCTTAAATTTAAACATCAACAAGGAAAAATAGATGTGAACTTGAAGGAGTTATCGATTCATAAGGATGAACGTTACCAAGGTTTAGAATACACATAAATTTGAACGATGCAGAATCGTTCTCTTTTGGCTTCCCACTTTGCCTTTTCTCAACCAACATAGGAGGTAGAACCGTAACTTCAGAATATTGAGGAGGAATGTTGCAATCACTGCAATCAAGAACCGAATACACGGTTTCTCAGCAAGCCAAACACCATATCTCTCGGAGGTAGTATGTTGAACATAGTTCTGGTATCTTGTGACCTTTATCAACCTTATATGTAGCCGTAATTGTGTGATTGCATCGATACTTATCCACATCAAATATTTTGCAGTCGCACGTTCCTTTTTTTATGAATCACTATAAATCTTCTACCCTTCTCATTTCTTACCTCATACTCATCACTCAGCCTGTTTAATTCAATAACCTCATACTTGGAAATCTGTAAAAACCGTTCATGTAACTTTTGAGAATCATAACCGGTAGATGCTTCCAAACCTATACCTTTTTAACCATTCTACTATCTTTCCTAAACACATATCTAAAAACACTAGGACCAAATTTTTTTTTACTTCTTCAACGTTGAATTTATTGACTTGGCCTCATTAGTGGTCAATAAGTCGTACCTTTCACCCTTAAGTTTGCATCTTACCCACTTAACATGATCAAGTTCCTTTTTCTCCAAATACTTTGTAACATTAAGATACCTTCGCAAAGGTCACAAAAGTCACAAAAGTCACAAAGGTCATAGAGGTCACAATGGTAAAAAGGTCACAATGGTCATATTTGTATTTGGCCTTCAAATCATTATATATCTCTTTAAATTCGTTCACCGTGTATGTTGCTGTACATTTGAAGAAAATTTCTGGCACAATATCACCCTTTAAACTCTTTCTATCTTGGCCTTTATTGACGTAACTCTTTATGTTTTGCAATGTATGACGCGCATTAAAACCATGATCAGCTTGTTTGTACACTTGTTTGACTGTTTTTATCAAGTGTTTATGGCGATCACATATCACAACGATATCACGTTCATCCGGTATCACTTCTTTTAACCTTGACATAAACCACGTCCATGATTCATCCTTCTCTCTGTCGACTATTCCCCAAGCAAGAGGATATTTGGTGATGTTCACCACCTTGCACGGTTGACACGATCAATGCTCCCTTGTACAATCCTGTCAGAAATATTGCATCCACAACAACCACTTTAACCGTGTATTTTCATCCTCTTATAGTCGCTTCCATAGTCATAAAAAGGTATTTGAAGCTTTTCTCATCACCGTCCAGCTAAAGATTTGCGACAGATTTGAGATTTCTCTCTGAAAGCATGTACAACCACCCTGGAAGCCTCCAATAATGTTCAAAATCATTACCATGAATCTCCTTTTAATGTCATCAAATATGATACATTGACACCGTACTTAGATTTTACAGGATCCATTAATTTTTTTGTTAGAGGTGTTTCATATTTCTCGATATATTCCTCATTCAAATAATCTTTAACCAATTGTGTTGTACCCTTCGTAGCTTCTATTAATTTAGATACAGGTGAACACTTATGAATGAGATAGTGTTTTCTCATACTAAACCGTTTGGAATTCAGGATTGTTGTCACGTATAATTTCCACATACAACCACATTCGACAAACTTGCATCATACTTCCCACAACTTCGAATCAAAACTCAATGTTCTATATCTAAAAGAAGCATCATGTGAACCCTTCCTTACAAATGCTTGTACATCCTTATTGCTATTAAAATCTTGCCCAATTTTAAGTTGCAATCCATCTTCGAACTCAAAGACTGAATTTTTATTGTTTTTTTTCTCGTAAATTACAATTTCCAAATTATTCTCACCATAAAGAACAACTTCATCAACTATCACATTCATGGCATAACCACCATCTTTTCTTAACCCGCGGGTATTTTCACTATCAGAATTATCCGAATCTAAAATATTTACTGTTTCCATCGGATTTCTCCCAACTCTACTTTTTTTATTTGAACCTACAATAACACAATCATCATAATCTACAATAGCTCCATTCTCACCTGTTTTAGCAATGCTTCCAAAAGCGGGAATTAAAGGTTCAACTTCCCTCTCTATTTCCATTTCACACTTCATATTTGCTGATTCTATCTCCACATACAACAGTTGTCAAATTCCTCTTATGAAATCGAACACATAACAAATAAAATGCTTGTCATTCATTATATGTCGACTTCCTATTTTCACAAATATTGGGCAAATAGCTTAACTTCAACTTCGTTGTATTTTTTCCACTATCATCTCTGGGCATAACTTATCAATAAGTTGCTGATATGTCAGACTAATTGGAGGATAACTCTTTAGTTTTCCTAAACTTTACCAACTCATTCAAATTCTCCATTTACATATTTTTCTCATTTACCATCATACAAAAAATAAATCAGTGTGATTTTTTTACCCATCGAATTCATTACACCTGTAAGAAAAACATAAAAAGAGGGTGAATTCTGTGACCCACTACGACCATACATTTCAATTTCAATACGACTCTGTGACCTAGAGCGACGAATCGATGAGACTTTGTGACCGAATGCAACTCTGTAACCCACTATGACCATGTATTCAATATGACTCTGTGACCTAATGCGACCATGCGACTCAATGAGATTTTGTGATCTATTGCAACCATGTGTTTCAATATGACTCCGTGACCTAGTGCGATCGTGTGACTCGATGAGATTTTGTGACCCACTGTGACCATGTGTTTCAATATGACTATGACCTAGTGCGACCGTGCGACTCGATGAGACTTTGTGACCCACTGTGACCTTCTATTTCAATATGACTATGTGACCCAATGCGACCGTGCGACTTGACGAGACTTTGTGACCAACTGCGATCATGTGTTTCAATATGACTATGTGATCCAATGCGACAGTGCGACTCGATGAGACTTTGTGACCCATTGCGACCATGTGTTTCAATATGACTCTGTGATCCAGTGCGATCGTACGATTCGATGAGACTTTTTAACCCACTGCGACCATGTGTTTCAATATAACTTTGTGTTTTAGTGCGACCGTGCGACTCGAAGAGACTCTGTCACTCATTGCGATCATTTGACTTATTCTATTTCACTCGTTGACTCATTTTGACTACATCAATATAAGACTCATTTTGAAAAAGGCAGTATCGAATCTATACATATTACTAACTACTCACTCGGGTTATCCAATTCACAAAAGAAATACGAAAAACACAAAAGAAACATGAAAAATTCACTATATATACTTTTTTTGTGGAACGTGCTTAATTGCAAGCTTCTTTGTTGACAATAAACAATGTTAACCTATCCGGGGTGAATCTGATGTCGATTTCAAGCTAGTCGCGGTGAATTTGATGCTGATTTGAACTACTCGCTGTGAATCTGAAGTGATATGAGAGAAGAGTAATTTTGCGCCAGATGTGAGAGGGAAATCGAAGTACTTTGGAGTAGAGAGAAAACTGTCGATTAAAAGACATGAACAATATCAAGTTACCAATATTATAAGGGTAAATTTGAAGTTGAAATTTTTTTTGGAAAGAATTTTTAAGAAGAAAGGCAACATCCCGCTCTTTTTCCCGTCCTGAGCCACGTCCCGAGCCGCGTCTCATTCTTCTCTACATCTCGCGTCTTGCATCGTGTCTCGAGCCGCATCCCGTGTCCTGTGTCCCGCGACCTACGACCTGGTCAAGCCTATTTATGTCCTCCACGGTCTCCTATGCCTTGTTGACCGCTCCAACTCATGCATGTTACATCTAAACTCGTGCCTTGCATTTGAACTTGTATTTTTCTTGTTTTTTCACCCTTTATACTTGTATAAATAGGTACCTTTAGTTCTAGTGAAATACATAAGAGAATACTTATTCTTATTCTCTCTAATTCTCTCGATCTTTCGCTCGCTCTTAGTCTTTCTTTCTTACTTCCGCTGATTCATCTTTGTTCTACAAATTCTACATGGTATCAGAGCGGTGATCGAGTCTCGGAAAATTTTTTTATCGATTTTGTTTCTTTTGAAATCTAGTCTCTTTCAAAAGTTGTTTTTCGGTAAAAAAAATTTAATCTCTCTTTGTTATTTTGTTCCCTTTGTTTACTCGGATTTCTCGTCATGGACTCGACCAAAAGCATCTCAATCTCGTTCAATAGAAAAAATTATTCTATTTGGAAGAAGATTGCTAAGGCCAATCTTGGCATGCGAGGTCTTTAGGGTTTCGTGACAAAATGGGATGTGAAACTAGTAGATCCAAGTACCAGATCAGAAAAATAGGAACAAAATAAACTCACTGCCTTGGTTATTTTACAAAATTCACTGGAATCTCATATACTTCGTACATATGGGCACATAGAGTCTCCTAAGGTGCTTTGTGACAAGCTGAAACAAGTTTTTGGCAATGAATCCAATCTTAGCCATGTGTATGAGATAAAGAAAGGCCTTAATAATCTAAGGCAAGAGGAAAAGCCTTTTAACCAGACTTTGGGTGATTTTAAAGAATTATGGTCAGAACTCGAAACTTTAAGGCCTCAAACTGCGGACCCTGTGGAAATTGCTCAAAGAGCAAACCAGGATCAAGTCTTTAGCCTTTTATTCTCCCTCGACGACAAATAAAACGATCTTATTCATCATATACTTCGCCAAAACATGTTTCTGCCATTTAACGAAGTTTGTATGATGATTAAAAGGGAGGAAGGGGGAAACCGTCTCTTTAAAGGAATGATCGAGGAAGCTAATGTCTCCAAATGTACCTCTGGAAAAGCCACTACGATCAACCCTTTCAAAAAGCAGTTCTCTTGTGAGTATTGCAAAAAGAAAGGTCATACAAAGGATCGTTGTTGGAATCTTCACCCCCATTTGAAGAGCAGAAGCCATAACAGTCAAGGTAAGGCTAATATGGCCTTTGAGTATGAGTTTGTCTCCAAGGCAGACCTCGAGGGGTTTGTCCAAATGATTCTGGTAGGGAATCAAATAAACAAAACCGATGAAGAAGGAGGTAATGTTATCTCTGCTTTTTGAAACCATATTATAATAGATTCTAGAGCTACAAATCATATGATTAAAACTCATAACTTGCTTAAAGATATAAAACCTCATTGTGGCTCTGTTTCTATTGCGAATGGGGAGAGTGTTCCAATCAAATGAACTGGGAAGCTTATGCTTCTCGGTCATGATACAAAGGCTATCTTCGTTCCAAAATTTTCTAATAATCTTATCTCAGTACAAAAGCTTGCAAAAGACTTTAATTGTCATGTTTGTTTCGATTCTAACTCTTTTTGGATACATGATATTGAAAGCAAACAAGTAATCGGCAAAGGAAGCCCCTCAATGGTCTTTATGTTCTCGAGTCTATGTATTGTGATCCAGAGTCCGTGTTTCTATCAAAATCAAATTTTAATAAATTTTCTAAGCGGCATGCAAGACTTGGACACCCTCATAGTAAAGTTCTTAGTATCTTTTTTCTCGATCTTAAAGATAAACATGAAACGTGTGAAACTTGCATCTTAGGAAAGCACGTAAAACAAGTATTTCCAAACTCTGTTTCAGTTTATAAAATCTGTTTTGAGCTGATTCATTCAGATGTTTGGACATCTCCATGTGTTTCTCGTGATCAAAAGAAATATTTTGTAACCTTCATTGATGAGAAATCAAAGTTTACATGGCTTTATACTCTCTCGTCTAAAAGTAGTGTTTATGATGTATTTTTGAAGTTTCATAAGCATGTTTTGACTCAATATGATGCTAAAGTAAAATGTCTAAGGACTGACAATGGTGGAGAGTATACTAGTCTTCAGTTTCACAGGTAAGGAGTGGCCGAGAGGAAGAATAGACACCTAATGGAAGTCTCGAGAACTATCATGTTCGATCGATATGTTCCCAACAGGTTTTGGTCCGATGCGGTCATGATCGCATATCACATCATTAATAGAATTCCAACAAAGGTTCTAAAGGACAAATCACCTTATGAGGTATTAAACTCTATAAAACCTGATCTTGAGTATTTTAGAATTTTTGGTTGTGTGTGCTTCGCTCTTGTTCCTGACTCACAGCGAAACAAGTTGGAACCAAGGAGCACTAAAGCCATGTTCATCGGATACCCAGTAAATAAAAAAGGCTACATGTGTTTCGATCCAAAATCTCAACCTGTAATAGTGTCTCGAGATGTTATGCTTCTCGAAGACAAGAGCTTTCATGATAAAATCAGATGGGAAGAGATTAAAGGAATCTCGGAACCAAATGACATATTTTAAAGTAATCTCGGAACCAAATAAGGATCAGGACGTTGATGAAGTTGAAGGAAGGATTCTAAATGAGATAGTGCCTCAGAGAAGCACTAGAATAAGGCGACCAATCTCGGAATGGATTCACAATCCTATTCAATGGCGTGATAACCAAACACCCTATTTCAATGGCATGGCAAACGAGCATCCGACCGAACATCCTATTCAAAATTTTATCTCTTTGGAATTTATCTCTACTGATCATAAAGCTTTTCTTAGTAAAATTGACAGGGATATCGAGCCACAAACCTATAGAGAAGCTGAAGGGAAGCAGAATGGGAGGAATCCATGGTTGAGGAGTTAGCAGCCTTAGAAAAAAATAAAACATGGGACCTTGTCCCCCTTCCTAAGGAAAAGAAGCCCATTGGAAGCAAATAGGTATACAAAATCAAATATAAAAGTAATGGTGAGGTAGAACGTTACAAGGCTCACCTTGTAGCGCAAGGGTATAATAAGAAGTATGGGGAGGATTATACTGAGACTTTTGCTCCTGGTTCTAAACTTCATTTTGTTCGCATTATCTTTTCTATTGCTATTAACCTTAATTGGAGTTTATGGCAGATGAATGTTGAAAACGCTTTCCTTCAGGGGGAAATAAAGGAAGGGATCTATATGAAACCTCCCTCGGGCCTCCAAATAGAGAAAGGAATTGTATGCAAACCAAAGGGAGCTCTCTATGGACTCAAACAGTCCCTACGAGCTTGATACACTAGGCTCTATGATGTTGTTCGAAAGTATGGTTTTAAAAGGAGTGAGGCTGATCATTCCATGTTCATCATTCGAAATAATTTCGGTATCATCGTTCTCTTAGTTTATGTTGATGATATTATCATAACAGGAGATGATAATAAAGGAATAGAAAGTGTTAAACGTTTTCTAAAAGACACAATTGATATAAAGGATCTNNNATGATACTTTATTTCTTTCTCAACGAAAATATGCTTTAGACCTTTTGAATGAGACATGTAAACTCGAATCTAAGCCAGCCAAGACCCCCATCAAAGAAAAATACAAAGACTTGCGTGAGGGGAACCATTTTATGATAAAGAACAATACAGGTGCCTTGTCGGTAAGCTAATATATCTCACGATAACAAGACCTGACTCGTGTTATGTTGTGAATAAGGTCAGCCAGCATATGCATGCTCCAAAGGAACAACATTGGAAAATGGTGGACCGAATCCTCCGATACATCAAGAACGCTCCAGGAAAAGGTATACTAATGAGTAAAAACAACGACACTAGTCAAATTGGGTATTGTGATGCAAATTGGGCCGGTGATCGCAAAGACCGGAAATCAGCGACAAGGTTCTGTACCTTTGTCGGGGGGGAACCTTGTCACTTGGAGAAGCAAAAAGCAATCGGTGGTCTCTCGTTCCAGCGCTGAGGCTGAGTACCGAGCTATGGCAAATACAACATTTGAGCTCATTTGGATCCGGGCTCTCCTCAAAGATCTCGAACCTTCGCAAGCCACGATGCTTCATTGCGAAAATCAGGCGAAAATTCACATTGCATCCAACTCGGTATTCCACGAACGAACAAAACATATTGAAGTTGACTGTCATTTTGTTCGAGAGAAGCTCGAAGTTGGCGTCATTGACTTCACATACACAAGAAGCGCAGATCAGTTAGCCGATGCCTTCACCAAAGCCACAAGTGAAAAAGTCTGCAAAGATCTCCATTATCAGATCTGCCGCATTGATATCTTCAGTCCCAAGGCATCGCATTCAAGCTAAGTCGATCGTCTCTCGAGCTCATAAGTTGTTGTACTCTTTTTCCTTTGTCGGGTTTTTTGTCCCAATTGGGTTTTCACCGAAAAGGTTTTAATGAGGCTTCACTTATGTTACTTTTGAACGCCTAAGCTTGAGGGGGAATGCTAAGAAGAAAGGCCGCATCTCATTCTTTTTCGCGTCCCGAGCCGCGTCTCGTTCTTCTCAGCGTTCCGGGCCATATCCCACATACTACATCGCGTCTCGAGCCGCGTCTTCTCCATGTCCCGAGCCGTGTCCCGCTCCTCTTCGCGTCATGAGTCGCGTCCCGAGCCACGTCTCATTCTTCTCTACGGCCCGCGTCCTGCATCGCGTCTCGAGCCGCGTCTCGCGTCCTGCGTCCCGCGACCTACGACCTGGTCAAACCTATTTATGACCTTCGTGGTCTCCTATGCCTTGTTGACTGCTCTAGCTTATGCATGTTACATGTAAACTTGTGCCTTGTATGTGAACTTGTATTTTTTTGTTTTTCACCATTTCTACTTGTATAAATAGATACATTTAGTTCTAATGAAATATATAAAAGAATACTTATTCTTATTCTGTCTAATTCTCTCGATTTTTCGCTCGTTCTTAGTATTTCTTTCTTGCTTCCGCTGATATATCTTTGTTCTAGAAATTCTACAATTCAACTATATTTTTTATGTTACCTATTTAAAACCTCCACTAATAATGTAAATATTTTATAAAAAATAAAATATTAAAATTGGAGAGAAAGAAAACTTTATAACCGAGGATAAATAATCTTTATTAAACATTTAAATCTATTTTGTATTTCACGGATTAACAATATGGCAACAAATGAAAATATTGATAAATATATTTATGATGAAAAAATGGCGAATTATATATATGCTTTAGTTTTAAATTGTATGATCCCTGTTTTATTTTCTTTGATATATTTGTTATATAAATAGTATATATAATATATCCAAAAATGCGTTGGTGAACGAAGATATAAAAAAATTACATTAATAACATCCAAAAACATTAATGTATCTTATTATGTATAGACTTTTCCTGGAATTATTAAATTATACAATAGTATTTAATTTTTATATTTCAATAACAAATAGGTGTATCATATTGATAGATAATATTGCCCAAAGTCGTAAATATTCGTGGATATCACGCCTACCCCACGACAGAATTTGTTGTTTTTCTTATATGGTGTGTGTATGTATATAACTTATCATATTTTTAGGAATATATATATATATATATGCATATTCTTCATTTATTTATATTTCAGAAGAAAAGATAAATGAAAAACAAGCGAACGTGAGACACGCGCGCAAAAAAAAGAGCGTGGAGCAGCAATGGGGAGTAACACTCCTACGCAAACTCCTACGTCTACTTAGTCTCCCTCGCAGAGCTTCCCGACTTCCCCTCTCTCTACTTCCCTCTCTCTACTTCACCCTCTCTCCAAATGTAGGTGACAACGGCGACGCAAAACGCTGTCGTTTACGTTGCCCCGTGACTCTGGCGATGGGAAAAGCTTCACGGTGGTTCCGGAGCCTCCTCGGACTCCATAAACCCGACCCGTCTCAACACCATCCATCCGCCTCTAAACCCAAACGTCGTTGGAGCTTCGTCAAATCTAAACATACTCCTCCTCCTCATCCGCCGCCACCGCAACATCACCGCCACTCCCTGTCCTCTCCGGCGTTGCACGCTCGTGCCGCTGCCGCCGTCGTTAGACTCACCAGCGCGAGCGGTAGGTCTGCGCGCAGCCCCGGTGTTGCTGCGGCAGCGCACGTTAGCAGGATCGACGGTGGCAAGGATCTGGCAGCGGTCAAGATACAGTCTGCGTTTCGTGGATATCTGGTATTTTTCCCTCTTTTATTATTAATTTGTTGTAATAAAGATATATGTATTTGTGTATATATGAATTTCTATATATAATAAATATATACACATTTGATTTTTATTAGATGCAAGACTAATTTAATTAGTCATCGATTTCTTAAAAATTACGGGATTAACACTGAGATCACAAACTTCAATGTCGTGTACTTCGTGTTTCCCGACACATGTCTCTTCGTCTGCTTCCTCTTCCCCATACGATTTATTAGTTATTATTTAAATTATTCATATTCGTTTATGTGATCTTTCTTTTTAAACGATTCTAAGAGATTTTAAATATTCTATTTCTTTCTGGACTCATTGTTTGCAACAAAATGAAAAAACTTCCTACTTTTTTAAATATATTTTTTTAAGTATAGATTCAATGGTTTTTTTCTATCCGAATTCTAATTAATGTTAATATACAGGACTGTTTCTACTGTTTATTTATCCGGAAATAAAAATCATTATGTTTCATTTTTTGTTTTTTCTACAGTTTTTGGTGTTAGACTCTTGGTTTAGTTAAGTAAATAATAAGAAAAATTCTATAATAGTTTACAAATTCAGGTGATATTTTATAATATTCTGTAACTTTTAATAACAATTGTTCAATTTTTTTATAATCCCCGTATATAACAGTTTCTTAATCAGAAGCTAATAATATAAAAATAATAATCATAAGCTAGTAATCTATCTGCAGCTATGGCTTTGTCCGTATGCGCAAAAAAGTATTTGTCGCTTTGTGCTTTCGTCAATATTCTCCTCTTATTCATTTGGTAAGTTTTGGGTTCCGAGTTTTAAAATTGGGTACAGATTTTATAGTAAAAATAATAATATAAAAGTTTTTGCTTTTAAAACAAATCTAATTTGATTGGTATTTGAGGATATAAAATATTTTTTTATTTTACATTTAAATAGTCATTTTGAAAAACATATTGATATTAGTGGACACTTGAATCAATTAGTATAATTATAATATAAATGTCTTCTTTTTTCTTAAATGGCTTTCTCTATGTTAAGCTTTTCATATTCATTTTGGTGAACATTTTAAAATCAGTAGAAACGTGTGATAAATCTTAAATAAATCATAAAATTTATAAATACGATCTTAAAATATAATGGTAATAAGAAGGATCAAGAAAAAAATATTATGCATCACACTTTTCCATGCACGCGCTATGACTTTATGAACCAACAAAAAAGATGATTTATACTTTTCTTATTGTTGCAATAATAAATGCAATCGGGAGTATTCTAATAATGGACATTAAAGTAACAAAATTATCACATTTAGTCAATTAGTCTCTCTGCCACTTCTTTTTCCTCTTGTAACTCCCTCTATGGATCTGTCTGCGTCACAATTATTTCATTTTACTTCTCTCAATACATATTATCAATGAAACATTATATGTTTTGTTTCAAAGTCTATTATTAACTTAAATTGTAATATCAATATATAAGAATTCATATAGTTATATATAATTTTCGAATGGAATGGTTAACACCGAAGTACTTTTGTTATCGAAGGCAAGAAAGGCATTGCGGGCATTGAGAGGTTTGGTGAAACTTCAGGCCATAGTGAGGGGTCATATCGAGCGGAAGAAGGCAGCCGTACATTTTAGAAGAATGCAGGCCGTGGTGCGGGTACAGACCCGCTCCCGCACCACTCGCCCCCTTAGTTCTGAATCATCTTCCTCTCATTCCAACTCCAAGTCTTCTCACTTCCCTAATCCGGTAAACCCTAATATTCTTCATATTTTCTTTTTATATCTTCTAATTGTGTTTTGTCGAATGATCATACGGATATCATCTCAACGTTGAGTTTCTGTCAATAGGGTCCGCCCACCCCTGAAAAACTTGAGCATTCTATCCGTTCTCGAAGTGCCAAGTACGATCAATCACTCATTCTCAAGGTAAATTTGGGTAATTTGTATCCCGTTCTGTTCGGATCTGTTTAATCTGAGTTCTCAGTTCGAGTTTTTTGCTGTTTGGATCAACATTTGTGCATGTAGAGACTAAGAATTTATATATATTTTTGGGATTTTGCATACCAACCTGACACTAGAGAGTAAAGTTGCAGAAAAACGGTTCTAAGACTATCGACAGACCGTTCACAGCTAGACCGCTGTCGGAGGAACGAACGTCACATCACTGCAGAAGGAGTTTAACAGTAGACGAAGACAAGATGAAGATCAAGGACAAGATCCTGGACGACGGTAACGAAAAACATCACTCTTATCCGAAACGCAGACCGAACATTTTCTACTCTACGCACCTTGTCTTCAACAGCTCCGACCATCATGCTGCTTCCACCGAACCCGTTTTCACAAGGCCGTTTAGCCCGCCCTCATCCCAGGAAGAAGAGGTAAACAGCCAGTTCTGCACAGCCGAGAACAGTCCCCATATGTATTCTGTGTCTTCGAGAGGAAAACGCAGCCCGTTCGCACACAGTACAGCTCAGAGCGACAGCACGAGAAGCTGCTTTACTGATCATCCTAACTACATGGCTTATACTGAATCATCGCTGGCCAAATTGCGGTCGGTAAGTGCCCCGAAGCAGCGGTTGCACTGCTACGAGCGGTCTGCATCTGCTAAACGCAGCGGATGCGTTTACGGTTATGGCGATACAAAGTCTGGTCCTCAGAAGGGCTCTGCATTACATGCTAATTTTACAAACAAGGCTTACCCAGGTTCAGGCCGGTTGGACCGGCTTGGGATGCCGGTTGGATATAGATACTGAAAAACGAACCAGTTTAGTTGTTTGTGTGTTGTTAAACCGGGGTTTTCACCCGTATTGGGTTTAAACCGGTCAGGCAGCAGAAGCCATTCGACCGGTTTTAGTCTGGATTTGATGTGTTGGGTTGTGTTTTTAATTTTCTTGGTCTGTTGTAGTAGGGAGTTATCTAATTTATTATCCAAAAATGAAAATAGAACTTGACGATCCATAAAAAGTAGCATAATTTCATTTATATTAAAAACTAATCAAACAAAAAATGTGAAAAGTATTAACATTGCAATCTGGATTTAAAAACGCAGGTGAGTTTATGGCACCACTTACAGTAAGTATTCAAGTTCACTCCTCTGAATAGCATCACCAATCCAAAAGTAAACCTGCATAGACATTACCAGACATATATAAATAAGAACTAATGACTGAACTAAATATGGTAAGGTTTCTCTATCAAATATGGTGATTTGGCATTGTTCGGTATCAATATCGGATTGTGCACTACGAAGGCTATGATGCTTACCCAACTGCATACTGAATGATAGCGATGAAACAGAGCACGTGTTGGAAAATGTTGTACTTCGGTTTAACACGGGTACCAGGCGGAAGTAAACATTGATTTGCCCAACTGTGGACGCAAGAACAACCCTAGGATAAAACCGCCCAAAAAACCTCCGATATGAGCAAAATTGTCGACACGAGGAAGCGTACCTAATGCTAAGTTAACACCAACAATCACCAAAAGCATTATCAGAGCTGTGACCTGCAACGAGGAGAAGAAGAAAATATCACACCCGAGAATCAACGTACTTGTTATGTTGTGATATGTTGTCACACAAAAGCTAGGACATGATTCATGAACTCATATAGGACAACCCTAAATTCAAACCCTAAACTTTTGAAGTAGATTTTGAATATCCCAATGTTGGAGCCCCTGATTGTGATGTTCACGCTCTACTACCAAGCCTAAACGCGAGGGAAATGTTATGTTGTATAGTCCCATATCAGTGAACACATAAATCTTTAACTCATATATGTGAATTGAACAATCCTAAACGCTGCTTAAGCTATACTCTTGAACTATCTGCTAAATCTACTCTCTAGAGGGACATTCTCGAAAACATGAGAGCATGTGATGTCAGCAAAGACAGAAAGAAAGCTACAAAAGCTTTGCCTGATAATAATCAACATCAAGAAGCATAGATAGTCCAACATTTGGCTAACTAAGATAGATGCATCTGCTATACAAACATACAGATAGAGCACACAAGAAACTCAATTATAGACCTCTGTGTAGAACTATGGAAATTGTCTAGGTGTTGCTCGTCTAGAATCTAAACCCTAAACAAATGAACTTGACATCAAATATGTCAACAGCAATCAAATTCAAATTAGAAGCTCATCAATGCAGAGCTTCAACTCTAGCTCTTTTGGAATCATCAGTAGAATCCAATTATAATTCTAGTCAAAATGAAAACACTAAATTCAGACTCCAGTGCAAACCCACAACAACACTTCCGGCAGAACACAACTTGAAATAAAACTAACCTCCCATGAATAACAATTGGATACAATCCAAAGAAAACCCGAATAAAGTAAATGCATTAAATTCGAAAAAATATTGCAGAGCACGAAAACAAAAGATGAGATTTTAGACCATTAACGTCGACGAGGATGGGCAAAGAAGGGGATTTTCCTTAAATGATTCAAAGGAGAACCGTCCGAGGAACTTCGCAAGACATCGGTGGCTCTTGTCGGGACAGTCGTTGACGTACATCACTACAACGAAAACGACGACGTTATTCATCACTACCGCCGGAATCACTCAGGCCGCCGATCGTGCGTCGGAGGTCTCGCCATGGCCGTCCCTTCTGTCTTTTTTCAGTCCATCCCTTTCCAAATCCACATTCCCCATGGAAACCCTCTCTCTTTTTATCTCTCGTTACCACGGTGCAATTTGTTGGATTTCAATAAAATTCGAAAAGATTTCAATTTGATCGTGGCTGGAAGCAGAATTTGGAGACATGTTTTGACGAAAGTTTGTAGCTTTCAATGGGTTTACGAAAGAACTGGTAAAGGGAATGAGAAACAAGAATCTGTGACACTTAGTTTCGCTGGCAAGAGCTTTTTTTTTAATTGATAAAAATTAAATTATATTTATATATTTTTCAATTTGCTTTAATTATTTATTTTAAAATTTCAATAAATTTTAGTTTTTAAATTTAGAATCGATTTAATATATATATATATATATATATGATCATTTTGGACTGAATGCCGAACATAATGTTTGAATTATCATGGGATGAATAACGGACATAATGAACTGAATATTATAGATTAAATAGTGAATATTTTCAGATATCATGGACTAATACATTATGGACTAAATATCAAACATCATATACTAAATAAGGAACATAAAATATATATTTTTATATTATATAATTTTATAGACTCGGCTACAAGTATTTCCTTAATACATTTTGTATTTTTTTATTTTTATAAAGAAGCCATATCACATAATTATTTATTTTATGTCATTTAATTTTACCTACTAATTTAATTTCCAATTTATTTTTTATTAATGTATTTATTGTTATTTAATATTCTAAATATTATTATGACAATGAATAACTTAAATTTTGTTTTGAATATAATTATCATATCGACTCTAGTGAATCTCAAAATTGCAGCACTTGACGCCTCAGAAAAAAACTACATGACATGAGATTTCGATGCTAAAACACACTTAAAAGGCAAAAAGCTCATTGCCACGATTGATAAAGATAACAATTCCTCAGAAGAGAAAAAGACAAAAACCATGATCTTTTTATGTCATCTTATTGTCGATGGATTAAAGAATGAATACCTAATAAAAGAAGATCCCGCAAATTTGTGGGAACCTCTTAAAGATTGATTCGAGCACAAAAAAATAAGGTTCAAGAAAGCGTTAGGCGCTAGGTGGGCAGACGCCTAGCACCTAGGCGGTGGCTAGGCGGGCTCGTCGAACAGATGCGAGCGACGGACACAGGCGAGCGATAGACAGAGGCGAGCGAAGATCACAGGCGAGCGACGGACATAGGCGAGCGACCGACGGTCGAAGACACAGGTGACCAAGCGACGGACACATGCGAGCGACACAGGTGACGAAAGGCGAGCGACCGACGACACAGGCGAGCGACCGAGCGATACAAGGTGACGGGCAAACGGGAGATAGAGATTAGGGATTCAGTTCAGGTATTTTTTTTTAATGGCCAAAACGATGTCGTTTTGGTCTTTAGCAAAACGAAGTCGTTTTAATGAACTTAGTGAAAAAAATTATAGGCCGCCTATGCAGCCCCCGAGCGACTAATTGGCCGCCCAGGCTGCCCAAACGGCCAAAACGCCCAGATTATTGCCTAGCGCCTAGGCATCGTCTAGGCGGCCGCCTTGGCCAATTTTCTTAACATTGCAAAAAATATGTGATCTTGCAAAAAAAAAAGAGTGATTGACTGAGTTTGAGATTACAGGATTATAAATCTGTGGATGAATATCATTCTGCGACGTTCGACATAATCTCCAGAATGGAATTATGCGGAGAAAAAATAAGTGATTATGATAAGTTGGAAAAGACATTATCGACATTCCATGCTGAAAATGTCATTTTACAACAATAATATCGCGCAAATGATTTCAAAGTCTATCGTGAGTTGTTGCAGCTTCTCCTTGTTACAGAATAACAAAACAAGCTACTAATAAAAATTATAATGTTCGTCCCAGTGGTTCTACATCGTTCTATGAAACGAATATGACTTCGTTAAATTATAACCATTAGCAAGGCCATGGCGTGGATATATATGTGGTCATGGTTGAGATCATGGACGTGGCCGCGGTCGTGGTCATGGATACGGTAGAAGACGAGGCCGAAACATTTCACCAAACAATCTCCATCATGGAGATAATAAAATGAAGGATCGTCAGTGGCTGAAAATAAAAATTTGACTAAAAAGCGGAAAGATACAATATGTTATCGGTGCAATATGAATGGACATTAATTAGTCTCAAGTGTGTCGTACATCGAGACACATTGTTGATTTATACCAAAATTCATAAACAGATAAAGGCAAAATGTTCAAACGAACTTTATCTCTGATGATCTCGATGATTTTCTCGATAACGATAAGGATGTAATGCATCTCGATATCACAGATTTCGTGGACCACAATGACAATGAAAAGTGATTTGATATCGACATAAATTTTCTTTTAGTTATTTTTAACCTTTAGCTTATTATTTTATTTTCAAATATATTTTTCTTTTGGTGTTTAATTTATGTTTTTTTATATTATCTTTTATTGTAGTATTTTGTTAATTTTTGTACATTGTATGCAACTATAATTTCATATATTTCAAGTTCATCACTATCTTTATCGGATCAAAGTAACATAAAATATGTTACGATCAAATATCACCTATGGAGACATATGTCTAGCGGATTGTGCTACAATGCACATAATATTGAAAGATAAAAAGTATTTCTCCAAGTTGAGAATAGATGAATCTAGTGTCAATACGATATCTAGAAAGATAAGAGTGATTGAATCATATACCATCTTCAACCCAAAGAATAAAGATGTGTTTAAGATTTGGCATGATTGATTTGGTCACCCTGGTCCAATAATGATGCAGAGAATCGTTAAAAACTCCAATGGTCATCCATTAGAAATGAGAAGATATTTTAATCTCATGAGATCATATGTACCGATGTTCTAAAGGAAAATTGATAATAAGATCATCATCTGTCAAAGTTGGGCATGAATCACCATCGTTTTTAGAATGAATACATGGGGATATATGTGGACCAATTCATCCACAAAGTGGACCATTGCGATACTTTATTGTATTGATCGATGCTTCAAGTAGATGGTCACACGTTTGTCTATTATCAACCTGCAATGTTGCATTTGCGAGGTTTCTTGCTGAAATAAAAAAAAGTTACGAGTTCAATTCTCTGATTACCCTATTAAAAAAGTGAGGCTTGATAAGGCTGGTGAATTCACTTCTCAAGCTTTCAATGATTATTGTACATCGATTGGCAGTGAGATTGAACATCTCGTACCACATGTTTATACACAAAATTGTATGCCTGATTCATTGATTAAACGTATCCTACTCATTGCTTGACCATTACTAATGAGAACAAAACTCCTAGTTTCTACTTAGGGATATGCTTTTACATGCTGCAGAACTAATTCAAATAAGGCCAAGTGCTTACCATAAATATTCTCAATTGCAATTAGCAAATGTATAAGAACCAAATATATCTCATCTTCGAGTATTTAGTTGTGCAATATATGTTCTGATTGCTCCCCTGCAACGTATAAAAATGGGTCCACAATGAAGATTGAGAATTTATGTTGGATATGATTCACCATCCATCATTAGATATCTTGAACCTTAAACATGTGATATGTTCATAGCTCATTTTGCTGATTGTTATTTTAATGAGAATGAATTCCCAATGTTAAGAGGAGAAATAAAATAAACCTCACAATATTTAATATGGAAAACACAATCATTGCTATATCATTACAATTCCTATAAAAAATGCAATCCAAAAGTGAAAAAGATCATACATTTGCAAAATATTCAAAATCAACTACCATATCGCTTCAATGATACATCACGAGTTACAAAATCATATATACCGACGACAAATGCACCTGTTCATATAGAAATACCAAAAGGTCATGTGGTGAAAGAATTTCAAATGATTCTACAACACAATTAAAGCGTAGAAGACCATTTGGTTCTAGAGATAAAAATCCTTGAAAAAAAGAAGTTTGATAAAGATATTGGTTCTGAGATCATAGAGAACATAAAAAAAAAACAAATGAAAAAGATGATCTTCAGAATGAAAGTTATGAAAATAATCATGAGTATACAGAGAATAATGAGATTTCCATTAACTATATCTACGATGAAAAGATCATAAGAAGAGATGAAATGAATGAAAATGATAGAATATTCTTATTTCGTATCCAAGGAAATTGAAAATGATAATGAAGATCCAGAACCGATGTCAGTGTGAGAATGTCAAAAAAGACATGATTGGATAAAATGGACAGAAGCTATGTAAATAGAATTAGACTCATTGAATAAAAGAAAAGTATTTGGACCTATCCTTCAAACCCCTAATATTATTAAATCGGTTGGATGCAAATGGGTTTTTATGCGAAAGATAAATGAAAATAATAAAGTTACAAGATATTAGGCACGTCTTGTCGTACAAGGATTTTCCGAGAAACCTGGAATTGATTATGAGGAAATATATTCCCATGTTATGGATGCAATCATATTTAGATACTTAATGATTTTAGCTACATCCAAAAACTTAGATATGTACCTTATGGATGTGGTTGCGACATATCTATATGGAGGTTTGGATATATACATGAAAATCCCCCAAGGATTACGAATGCTAGAAACATCAAACTTAAAGCCTAAAGAAATGTGTGCAATAAAATTGAAATGATCTTTATATGGGTTGAAACAATCTGGAGGTATGTAGTACAATCTTCTAAGTGAATATTTACTAAAAGGGGATTTGTGAATAACTATATTTCTCCTAGTGAATTTATTCAGAAAACAACAAATGGATTTGTGATTATAACTGCTTATGTTGACGATCTGAGTATAATTGATACCTCAAAAGAGCTTGAGAATACTCAAAATTATCTGAAAAAGATGAATTTGAAATGAAAGACCTTGGACAAACAAAGTTTTGTATTGGTTTACAGATACAGAATCTAAAGAATGATATATTCGTACATCAATCGAATTATACAAAGAGAGTATTAAAACGATTTAACATGAATAAAGCAAATCCCTTAAGCATTCCGATGGTATATAGATCTTTAAATGTTGAAAATGATCTAATTCGTCCTTGTGAAGAAAATGAAGCTATAGTTGGATCAGAAGTACCATAGTAACTAATTAGATGTTAGATAGATGAACATACATATGACCATTTCTATTGGATAGAAATTAAACATATCTTTCGATATTTACAAAGGACGATTATTTTAGAATTATTTTATTCTAGAGATTCCAAACATGAGTTGATCGGTTACAGATGCAAGTTATTTATCAGATCTACATAATTGGATATGTTTTCACAATTGGAGGTACGACGATATCATTATGCTCTCAGAAGCAAACATTAGTTGCAACATCTTCAAATCACGCCGAAATCATTTCACTCCATGAAACAACTAGAGGATGTGTGTGGTTCAAGGCTATAACCCGACGTATACAAGAAACATGTGAGTTATCAACTAACATCGATCGATCCAATAATATTATATGAAGATAATGCAATATGTGTCACCCAAAGAAAAAAATGACACATCAAACGTAATATTTAATAGAATATTTAGATTACATAAAATATTTAGATTACCTAAATATTTAGTAAAATATTTAAAGTATCTAGAATATTTGTTAGAATATTTAATTTACCTATTATAGATCTCTGTATTGTATTATATATAATTGATTATTACGTTAATAAAAAGTATCAAATCATTCTCTTGTCTTATCCAACCGTCATAATTCTGTTTGAAGTATTTACGAGTAGTGTTGAAAGACTAATTTACACGTCACACACTTCTGGCTTTTCATTTGTTTGAAGTATTTACGAGTAATGTTGAAAGACTAAAACAACAAATATCTTCTTTATTACATCTGTTGAAATTGTTTGTTTTATTGGCTTGAATTTGCAGATTCACTCTAAATCAGGAGATTGATATTATGACAGGATCTCCTCCTAGGCATATGACTCCTCCTTCAGTTAACGTGAAAGAATGCAGTAACAACGGATCGGGCTTGTCATGTCACATTGAGTCTTATAATAGTCCTACATCAAGAGACGACCATATGTTTCAAGAAGAAACACCTAAAATCAAACCTGTGAAACCCTAGCATAATTAGCCCTCTTGGATTACCGGAAATGAGGACATGTATTAAATTAAGGCAAATGTTTTGTAAATTATTTATCTTCCACTTGTTTGTGTGTGGATTTGTTTAGTGTCCATTTTTCAAGCAAGTTGAAACATTATATCAGGGTCTTTGATGGACCATGGGATGATGCTTTCGAGGTACTCCTCCTTACATCCATATTTTGAGTTACTTGTGTGACGAGTAATACCTCTAGCTATTGTCTAGATAAGAATTTTGTGTTTTCCCGTAAGTGACACATTTTTCGGTGTTTTTCATAAACAGTGTTGAATCATATTTCAAAGTAGAAAGAACAAAATTTAGAACTTTTGTCAAGTTTGAAGAGGTAAAATCCGAATCTAAATAATCACAGCTCATCAAATTACAAATGTGTTCAGATAACATTGTAAAACTGCATTAACAACGAATTATTACTAGGTTAACCATTACAAGTTAAATGTAAATGTTTCTGGGTTTGATCTGAATTTCAAGAACATGCTATGACTCACAAAGACGTACACTAAAGACTTAAACCTTTGTGTTCATGACAGAATGAAGACTTGGCTATGAATCTGCCTGCTTTCTTTGAAATCGCCAGGTGCATGTTTGGCTTCATTTTAAAATAATTTTAATGAGCTTTTTCGCACGTAACATTTGATTAAATTTTAATCACAACTTACTTTCTTTTTTATAATAATAATATAATCTTAAAATATTCTTCATTCCTTTTAAATTTTTATATATTTTCATTGATCGATAATAAAATATTTATTATTATTATATTATTATTATTATTATTATTATTATTATTATTATTATTATTATTATTATTACTTTCTACACATGTTGTATATAATAACGGTTCATAATAATAATAATAATTATATTATTATTATTATTATTTGAATATTATTAATATTGATATCAGATTTTATTAATGTTGATTTTTATTATTAAATATTAAATTATATTCATATTCATTATTATTATTGTTATTATAGTTGTTATTTTATTATTATTATTATTATTATTATTATTATTATATTTTATAAAAATATGTTATTAATAATTTAGTTTGTATAATAAGGGTTATATTAATTTTATTATCATCGTTATTATTATTATACAAACTCTTTTTTTAAAAAAATTATAAGTATTATTTTTTCTCCAAATAGATAATAACAATAATAATAAACAAGATTTCGTATAATGTATCGAAGAGATTATTTTTTTAATGTTGAAACTAAAATTTTGAAAGTTTGTAAACACTTTGCACCAACACGTTGCACACATTTGGTTAATATTGATTATTATTATTAGATATTATTTATTATTATTATTATTATTATTATTATTATTATTATTATTATTATTATTATTATTATTATTATTATTATTATTATTATTATTAATATTATTATTATTATTATCAACTTTGTATAGTCCTTGTACACATTTGAATACGTATGTACAATCAATAATAATAATAATAATAATAATAATAATAATAATAATAATAATAATAATAATAATAATAATAACAATAATAATTCACGTTATGTTCAAAAGAGAACAAAGACAAATGTGTATAATATAGATCCCAAAATTGTTAATATTATTTTTTATCTCAACATTCGATTATTTAAATAAAATAAATTGAATATTGATAAAATCGGGTTAATACTAGCTGAACTCTAAAATTTTGGATTGAATTTGTTAAATCCGTGATTATCATGACTTGTTTCATCATATTAAACGTTTAATTTACAAAAAAAATGATACATTGTAATTGTTATAGTAACAAATCATATATTGTATGATAAAACATGTAATTTTGACATAAATCTCATTCTATGCATTGTCCGTCTTTTCTTATGGTTGATAATTAAGAATTATAGCATTCGAATTATTCATTTTGATTTTATACAAATGTGGAATCAACATTAGGTTAACTAATAACTAAGGTTCAACCCAAAAATCAAAGACACAACTAAGGTATAACCTGATTTTATAAAATGTAATTTAATATTTTTGGAAATTGAATATTGATTGAAAAACCTTATGGCCATACATATGGTTTTGAACAATTAAAAAACAATTTCGAATCTCATGAGTATAATTTCAATGGGTTTAAAAATGCATCTACTACACCTTATACGCACATGTTATGGACATTGTGCACACACATTAAATGAACATTGTTCACCTATTTTGTACAATGTTTGTGGTACCACTTAGCACGAACGTTGTGTGTACAACATTCGTGCTAGCACTTACCATGAACGTTGTATACAACATGTGTGTACAACTTTCGTGGTAGAACTTATCACAAACGTTGTACACAACATGTGTGTGCAATGTTCGTGCTAACACTTACCACGAACATTGTGTAAAATGTGTGTAGCACTTACCACGAACATTGTATACATGTATGTGCAAACCAAAATAACAATAATAAATATAATTATAATCTAACAATTAAAATTTAATGATTAAAATTCAAAAATTATAATTCCAATAATGATTAAAAAGGTTTATCAAGTTCAAGGGAATGAATACCGAAACATGTTTCATAACATAACAATAATTACTTGAAATCAAAGATTGTTGTTAGTAGACCTTGTTGGGAGAAACCGAAGCACATATGTTATTCCATTGGAGACCAGTTTGAATGTGAGGGAACATCCCTCATTTTATCCATCTTCATGACAAAACTTTCTACAACCTCCTCTGATGCCAGCACCACCATAACTCAAGTGCCTCAAATCTAACGACCGTGAGTTTCCTCGTTAGTTCATCAAAATTATCTTACACTAATTGGATCTGTAACCAGTTACGTGAAAAACTATGTCACCTTCTTAACAAACAAATACAAAATCACCAATCTGAAAATCATTGTCCTTGTAAAAATCTTTTCATCTGTCAGTCAATCTAGGATCGTCTAACTTGACTTCCCATATTTTGTTAGACACATCCGATTTAATATTTTTCGTGTTGATGTTCCTTGTCTTCCCTTCTATATGCTTATCAAAGAACTTCAACGGAATATCTCTGCATTCTCTACATGTAACATACATAGAGAGAGATGGATGTAGGAGATTACGAGGTGGTTGAGATGGCTAAGAATCGGTTAGAAAAAATGTGGGGATGAAGGGTTTGAGACATTATCGATATAGAGTTTTTCAAAGATTGTAGAGAGGAGACGAAGACCAAAGAGGAGAGAGATGAAATCCTATCTCAAATACACTACAAAAAATAATTGATTATCAATAGACGGGGCAACCAATCCGTCCATTGATACAAATTGCAACGGACTTGGAAAATTATCAACAACACGATATTCATTGGCATCCATTGATAATGTCAATGCACGTGCAACATCTGATACCCGTTGCGAATTTGTTAACAGATCCATTGATTGTCCGATGATATAGAGAGAAAAAATGCAATGGAAGCCCGTTGGACATGGCAACGGCCATCCGTTGATTGTTGCAACGGATGTCCGTTGGAAAGTTTAGAATTTCGAGGTTTCTGTTGGAATAATCCAACTTGTTTTTCAAAGTCATTCGTTGATATTACCAACGGATGAACGTTGGAAATGCATTATTTATACAATCTAAATCGAATTGTTTACGCTCAAGCCATCAACATAAAATATATTTTCAAAAAATATCATCTTCTTCATATTAGAGATATATACAGATCGAGAGAATGGATATGTAAATGATAGATCCCGTAACCGAAGAAGTTACTCAAGAATTCTTACATGGATTTGAGCAGTTCATGAGTTTTGTGTCAATACAACCTTTGGGTCAAGAACGAGGGACAATATTATGTCCCTACAAAAGATGAAAAAACGTGAAGTATCGAAGACAAGAAATTGTTATTTCACGTCGAAAATTGAGGCGATAGAGATATTATTGTGCATGCAGCACAACAAATGGAAAGGCATGAAGAAGTTCTTTATGAAACGTTGACGACCAATCCATGTATGGAAATGGTGTCAGATGCTTTTCCCGGTGTTGTTGAGGAACCGCATGAAGAGATTCCAAACAATGAGATACGCCGATTTTTCAATCTAATGGATTTGGCAAAACAACCTATATATAAAGGTTGTCGTGAAGGTCAGTCTCGTTTATATTTGTCATCAAGATTGATGGGTATAAAAGCAGACTACAATGTAGATGAAAATTGCATGGATTCCTTTTGCAAAACCATGCGTGAATATTTACCGGAAAATAATCAAGCTCCTGAGACGTATTATGAAACAAAGAATGTTATAAAGATTTGAGAATGCCACATAAAAAATTGATGTTTGTAGAAATAGTTGCATGCTATTTTGGGGAAAAGATAAAGACATGTTGGAATGTAAATTTTGCGGTGCAAGCAGATTTCGTCCAAAAACATCTTTACGAAAATATGTATCATACAAAAATATGTTCTATATTCTTGTAACAAACAGATTGAGAAGGTTATATGAATAAAAAAGAACCATTACGACAATGAGATGGCACACAGAACACTCGACGGGAAAAGGGATAATGCAACATCCAATGGATGGTAAGGCTTAGAAAGATTTCAACGAAATATTTCCTGAATTCGCGTATGAAACAAGAAATGTTTATCTTTGTCTGTGCACTGATGGTTTTAGTCCATATGGACAATCTGGGAGTCAATATTCTTTGTGGCTGATGATTTTATCTCCGTATAATTTGCCTCTCGATATGTGCCTGAAAAGAGAAGTAATGTTTTTATGTTACTGATTCCAGGTCTAGAACATCCGAATAAAAATTTCGATGTCTTTCTGCAACCCTTAATTCATGAATTAAGAGATTTATAGAACAATATAATTTTTACTTATGACGTGAGTACGAAGCAAAATTTCACATTGAAAGCGGTCTTGTTGTGGACAATGACCGACTTCCCTACATATGGAATGTTATCTGGATGGAGAACACACGGTAGATTGGCATGTTTATATTGTATGGAGGATACAGATTAATTTCGACTAATACATGGAAAGAAACCATGTTGGTTTGATTGTCAAAGAAGATTTCTATCCTGTGTACATACAGAAAAAGATAAGAACTTTTTTTCGAAAGAACATGTTACAAAAAGAAAAGGCATCATGCATGCAAACAGGAATGTAAATGCTTTACGAAAGATTACACACGATGGGAGATTTATAGGAATCGATAAAATAAGATGGATATCATGGGTATTGAAAACCGCAAGGCCAAGGTGAATGGCATAACTGGTATAAACGTAGCATTTTTTGGGAACTACCATATTGGAAATCACTGATATTGCGTCATAATTTCAATGTTATGCATATCGAAAAGAACTTTTTCGATAACATCATCAACATTGTTTTGGATGTGATTGGGAAAACAAAGGATAACATACAGTGAAGAAAAGATTTGAAGATAATATATCGAAGACCTGAGTTGGAGTTAAGAGATGGAAGGGCATCTATTCCAATATTCAGGTTATTTAGGCCATTAAAACCAATATTATTGAGGTGGCTAAAAGAAGACGTTAAATTTTTAGATGGATATGCATCGAACATTGCCCATAGTGTGGATATTGTAGGATCGAGTCTAATCGGGTTGAAAAGTCACGTTTTCAGCGACTCATTCCAATCGCATTTGTTGAGCTATTACCCTGAAACGTTCATGCTATGCTATATGAAATATTTAGCATATTTTTTAGAGATATATGTGCAAAAAATTTAAAAAGGATGACTTGGAGTTATTGAAAAATAATATCACAAAAATATTATGCTCCTTGGAAAGAGTTTTTCCACCTTCCTTCTCCGATGTGATAAAACATTTACCAATACATTTACCAGATGAGATAATACTTGGAGGCTCAGCTTAATTCAAATGGATGTATCATTTCGAAAGATTTTCTTTCATCTAAAGAAAAAGGCAAAAAACAAAGCAGCAGTTAAAGGATCTATTGTTAAACAATACTTGTTGAAAGAAATCACATATTTCATCACATTTTGTTTCGAATCACATATTCCGACGAAACAGAGAAGATAAAAAATGATCACGCAAACTATCTATATCAATATAATCTTCAGTTTGGCGCAATTCCGGAGATCTGTACACCAATTGGACGTATAGGAAGGAAATCTGAAGAATATTGGCTAACGCCAAAGGAGTATAATCGCCTCCACACATATATTTTATTAAATTTTCAAGAGCTATTACCTTTCGAAAGGTACGAAACCATGACAATCGATATTTTAAATATATATATTACAAATATTTCATTACAAGATATTTGATGAAGAACTAATGGATACATATCTGCATCTAAATGGAAATAAACTCACCCAAATGAAAGTTCAACATTATGCCTCATGGTTGAGAGATTATGTAAGTACACATATTTTCGTATAAGTACATAAAATAATTTATATTATAATAATCATTCATTTTTATCTTATATAGGTTAAAGTTTTGGATGAGAAAAGATATCCGACATGGTTAAGAGATTTGGCTAATGGTCCTAGAAGAAATGCATTGTGTTGGCCAATTATATTTACTTGAGGTTATACATTCCACACTTACGAGCATGAAAACATAGAAGTACATACAGTTACGGTGTTTCTCTTAATAGTGAAATAGAAGATGATAACTTCTACGTCATTTTTGCATCAAATCCTATAGGTCGAATATCTCGATCTCGTTGGATTGAAGGTTATGCTTTTTAAATGTAGTGGTTCGACCCAAATGTAGGACATGGCAACCGAAAAATCGATGGGGAGGAATTGACAACCCAACACGACAATATGGAAAGTATAATCCATTCATCATAATAGATCAAGCAGATCAAGTATGTTACATGCAATATCCAACAAAATTGAAACGTCGAAGAGATGAGTGGTGGGCCGTAGTTAAGATTAACCCACCGGGAGTTATAAGCACAGAAGAAAAGAAGATCCGTTGTAAACCGATCACCTGGGCCAATAAGATTAATTGATACAGACATTCAAGAAAAGATCCTTGCAACAACTAATATAGATTGAGAATACATCCGCAATGACGAAGGCGTTGAACCGGAAGATGCAGAAGATGAACATGGTGATGAATTCAACGCACAATTAAAGGAAGACTTACCAATAGAAGAATCAATTAAAGAAGAAATGTGAATTGTATAATTGTAATATTAATATTTTGTGATTTTTTTGTCCATCACATATTCCTGTTTCAACGGGCATCCGTTGGAAATACCAACGAAAACCCGTTGAACCGTTCAATATTGTTCGATACTTAGAACATTTTTTATGTTTTTCACTATGCAATGGTCATCCGTTGAAGCATGCCAACGGATGCCCGTTGCGACGGGACAACGGATGTTTGTTGCCGTGTTGTAACGGATGAATGTTGCGATGTTCTAACAGGTGCCCGTTGGAACTGTAATGATGTCAATGCTTGGGCTAGTATCCTCTATACCGATTTTCGACGGTCATCCGTTGCCAAGGCCAACGGATGCCCGTTGGCGACAGAACGCATTGTCATTTATGTCGTTCGTTGCCTCGAGAATACACTTTCCAACGACCATCCATTGTAAATGTGCAACGGATGCCCATTGGAAACTCAACATTCATGTCAATTAATTGCGTCCATTGAGTTTGTTAGAATTTGAGTGTTTAAGAAGAGAATAAGATGTTTGTAGAACTAAGAGAATAGGAAGAAGAATTAGGAATAAACTTTAATTCATTCCATGAGTTTAAGCATTACATAAGTGGTTCTATATATAGAGACCATGAGCTGAATTTAAACTACAATTAGAAGTAAAAAAGTACAACATAATTAATGAATTTGTCCTCATCTTTCACGGTTATAGAGGAGAAAGGGACAACTCCTTGTTGCTTGGTTTCTTGAGTTGCACATGTGATTCTAATTACTCAAAAATAGCAATATTCCTTTCCTTCCTTCCAACGGCCACTTTGACTACCAACTATAGTTGTGTGTGTTTTATTTAATCCTTAGGAGATTATTAAGAACTAATCTATCCATATATCATTAATCTCATATATGTATAATTAATTCTTAACACTCCCCCTCAAGCTTAACTATAGTGTACTACTATTGAAAAGCTTGACCCATGGCTCTTTGCCTCATTAAAACCTAAGTGGGAAAACCCAATGGGACAAAATCACACTTAGGAGAAAGAGTACAATTCATTGCCATGTTAGACATATCATGTCCGAATGTTTGTGAGTCCAAGCCGAGGGAATATGGACTCACAAATTTTCTTGCTCGTAGCCTTGGTGAAAATGTCGGCCAATTGATCTTCACTTCTTGTATAGCACGGTAGAATTACTCCTTGTTCAATCATTTGTCTAACCTTGTGACAATCCACTTCAATGTGCTTTGTCCTCTCATGAAACACCGAATTCGACGCACTGTTGATGGCGGCTTGGTTATCACAATGCATTGTAATGGGAGATGATGTCTCAATGCCCAAGACCGTGAGAACATTTCTAATCCATACTAACTCATTGGTTAACTTCCTCATTGCTCGATACTCGGCTTCCGCACTTGAACATGAAACCACCTTTTGCTTCTTGCTCTTCCAAGTAACTAGATTGCCTCCTATAAATGTGCAATAGCCCGTGGTTGACTTCCTATCCACTCGGTCCCCGGTCCAATCCGCATCACAATATTCTACAATCTCCGTGTTCTTGTTGCATCCCATCCATACTCCTTGATCCTTTGTTCCATTTAAATAGCTTAGGATCCGTTCAACCATCTTCCAATGGTAAATTGTTGGAGCTTGCATATATTGGCTCACTTGGTTCACTGCAAAGCAAATGTCCGACCTTGTTATGGTGAGATAGATCAATTTCCCAACCATTCTCCTATAGAGTTTAGGGTCTTCAAACGACTCATCATCTATCTCCCCCTTACGCATCACTTTGTATCCATCTTCTAGTGGAGTTCTTGCTATTCTTCCTTCCATTGTACCTAGCTCATTCAACATATCAAGGGTGTACTTTCTTTGGGATAGAAATAGTCCTTCCATAGAACGACATATTTCTATTCCTAGAAAGTACTTTAGTTCTCCTAAATCTTTAATATCAAACATAGTTTTAAGATATACCTTAGTGGCTTCCACGCCTTCTATGTCACTTCCCGTGATGATTATATCAACAACATAGACAAGCACCACCACGATTCCCTTTGAGCTTGGCAATGTGAATAGAGTATGATCGGCCTCGGATCTTCTAAAGCCACGTCCATTTAGTGTTGTGCTAAGCTTGTGGTACCACGCCCTTGGGGATTGTTTAAGACCATAGATCGCCTTTCTAAGTCTTAAAACATTTCCCGGTTTCACTATGTGTTCTAGCCCCGGAGGTGGATACATGTAGACCTCATCTTCTAATTCCCCTTGTAGAAATGCATTTTTGACATCCATTTGCCAAAGATTCCACTCAAGGTTCACGGCAAGGGAGAGTATGATCCGAATAGTATGGAGCTTTGCAACGGGAGCAAATGTATCTACATAGTCTTCTCCATACACTTGTGTGAATCCTCTTGCCACGAGTCTTGCTTTGTGCCTTTCTATGGACCCATCACTATTGTATTTGATCGTGAACACCCATTTGCTTGAGACGGCTTTCTTTCCCTTAGGTAATTCCGACTCAAACCAAGTTCCATTTATCTCCATTGCTTTGTGCTCATTCCCCACGGCATCTCTCCACACTTTATGCTCTTTGGCTTCTTCATATGTCTTCGGGATGTACTCCTCATCCAAGTTGGCCATGAAGACTTGATGTTCATGAGGGTACACGGCTAGAGAGCATGTTGCTTGAATTGGATGAGCTACCGCTTCACAATTGTAATACACTCTTTTTACCTTCCTTAGCCTTGCGCTTCTTCTCAATCCTTGTACCACTTCTTGTGTTTCAACCCTCGGCTCCTCTTGTACCTCGGCCTCATTTACATCTTGTACTTCTTGTACCTCGGCAATTCCTTGATCATGAGCTTGATGTTCTTCCTCTTGAAAGTTCATCTCATCCATGGCATCTATATCAGCCTCGGACTGTCCATTTTCATTTCCCCCTTCATGATCAACGGTATTGCGTTCTTGTGATCTTTCTTCCTCAAGTCCGGCTCTTTCTTTCTCAAGTCCGGCGCTTCTTGGTGTTAGATGGATGGTTGCGTTCCTTCTTGGTAGTTCAACGGTTCCTAACCCAAGTGTCTCCAAAATTTTCTTGAGGTTGTTAGCTGGGTCCGAATTTGAACTAGCCAAGTCCTTTATATTTTCCCAATTTTTCTCATCATAGAACCCTTTGTCTTCCATGAACTTGACATCTTTGGATACTAGAACTCGCCGTGTAGAGGGATCATAACACTTATACCCCTTTTGGGTAGTAGAATATCCAATGAACATAGCCTTTGTGCTTCTCGCCTCTAGTTTGTTTCTTTGTTCCCCGGGTACTAATACAAAACATACACAACCAAAAACTCGTAAGTGGTTAATAAGAGGTTTAGTTTTGTTTAATACCTCAAATGGGGAGAGATCTTGTAGGACTTTTGTAGGGGTTCGATTTATAAGATAGCATGCGGTTAAAACCGCATCTCCCCAAAACCTTTTTGGTACACTTGTATGGAACATCATAGACCTTGCCACCTCCATTAGATGTCTATTTTTCCTCTCGGCTACGCCATTTTGTTAGGGAGTATATGGACAGCTTGTTTGGTGGATTATGCCATGCTTAGATAGATATAGTTTGAAGGTTGTGCTCATATATTCTCCACCATTATCTGATCTAAAAATTTTAATCTTGGCATTAAAATGGTTAGTAACATAGTTTTGAAAATTTATAAATGCTTCTAGCACCCTATCCTTAGATTGTAACAAAGTAATCCATGTATACTTTGATTTTTCATCTATAAAAGTGACAAAATATTTATGGTTTTCTCTAGATAGGCATGGGGCTGTCCACACATCAGAATGCACAAGATCAAAACAATTTTCATAGTTTGTGAGAGATTTAGAAAAAACAGTTCGACAATGTTTTCCTAGAATACAAGCCTCACATTCATCCGATTTAAAAAAAACATTAGGCAACATTAAGCTTAAGGCATGAACATGTGGATGTCCTAATCTAGCATTCCAAATAACATCATCATAAGAGACTGAAAAAGTTTTGAAAATATTAGAAGCATTAGAAACATCCGAAATTTTAAAAACATCCGAAAAAGACTTGGTGTCTTCAAGCATGTATAAATCATCCTTGGTGACTCCTTTGCCAAATATTTTCCTTGTCTTAATATCCTGAAAAGAAACCTCATTAGGACTAAATATCACATTACAATTTAAATCATTTGTGGTTCTTTTAACCGATAAGAAATTTGATGTAAACTTAGGCAAGTATAATGCTTTTGTATATTTTTCAAATAAATTAAGAATTCTTTCACCTTCTATTGGAACCTTGTAACCATTTGCTACTATGACACTACCTAAGGCCGGTTTAATATTTCTTAAGAGATTAGCATCACTAATCGTATGATGAGAAGCTCCGGAATCAATTAAAAACGGTTTAGTATTTTTAGATGCAAGAAAACCTTTACCCTCTTTATTACCAGAATTCTCCTTCAAGGCTTTGATGAGTGCTTCAATGTCGGACTTCTTGACCATCTCAGCTTGAGCATTCATCATGTAGGCGGCCATAGTCTTGAATTCATCCCCATGATTTTGAGAAGAAGATGCACCGGTCGGCTCTCCTTGTGTTTTGTTGGAAAAGTGAGCTCTTTGGTTCTTGAAATTATTGTTCCTTGGTGGCTTGAGGTGGGGATGAAGGATCCAACATTCCTCTTTAGTGTGTCCTTCCTTTTTGCAATACACACATTTTTTGAATCCTTGTTTGCCGCCAAAGCCGCCAAAGCCTCCTTGTTGAAAATGTCCCTTGTTTGCTAGTTGAATCATCTCGCCTTTGCCTCCAAATAAGCCAAGTGACCCTTCTTCTTTTTGAATTTGAGCACACACATCCTCTAGGCTTGGTAGAGTGTCGGACCTAAGGATGTGCTTGATAACATCATTATAGGCGGGACTTAGGGTGAAGAGGAGACTAAAGACTTTATCTTGTTCTTTCCTCTCATTGAGAACTTTTGGATCAATGGAGCTCGGCCTTAAGATGTCTAGCTCCGCCCATAAGGACCTAAACCTCCCAAAATGTTTGTTGAAGGTCATCCCTTCTTGTGTGAGATTGTTGATTTCTCTTTTCACTTCATAAATCCGGCTTATATTGGAGATGTTGCCGAAAACCTTCTTGAGGATGTCCCATAATTCCTTTGCACTTTCACAATAGGAATAGGCTTCAAGGATTGATGGCTCAAGTGAGTTTTGAAGGAAAGATACGACAGCTTGATCTTCTTGTGTCCACTTTTCCAAGTCCATGGTGATAATTTCTTTTCCATCTTCACCGTGAGATGTTACCTTTGGAGCTTCATTTTCTTCAATATGCTTCCAAAGTCCTTTGCCTCCTAGGGCTGATTTGATTAATCTTGACCATAATAGGTAGTTTGGACCTTTGAGGATTATGGGAACAACCATTTTTGTGCCTTCCATATCCATTTTGCTTGTAAAGAGATTTTAGTGATATGAAGAAGAAGAAGAGAGATCGAGAATTTGAGCTTAGAAACACAAGAGAATGATGAGAGAATAAATTAAAACCGCTCTGATACCATGTTAGAATTTGAGTGTTTAAGAAGAGAACAAGATGTTTGTAGAACTAAGAGAATAGAAAGAAGAATTAGGAATAAACTTGAATTCATTCCATGAGTTTAAGCATTACATAAGTGGTTCTATATATAGAGACCATGAGCTGAATTTAAACTACAAGTACAACATAATTAATGAATTTGTCATCATCTTTCACGGTTATAGAGGAGAAAGGGACAACTCCTTGTTGCTTGGTTTCTTGAGTTGCACATGTGATTCTAATTACTCAAAAATAGCAATATTCCTTTCCTTCCTTCCAACGGCCACTTTGACTACCAAATATAGTTGTGTGTGTTTTATTTAATCCTTAGGAGATTATTAAAACTAATCTATCCATATATGATTAATCTCATATATGTAGAATTAATTCTTAACACACGGACTACTGAATTTGAGTTGGGCCTTCGACAAATGACGCGGCCCACCATCTTGATATTTGTTTCTGCTTCCAGAGACATCTTCTCCGGAAGCTTCCCCATGCACTTGATTCACCTTCGTGTCATCTCCATGCCAGACAATCTCTTCAAATCCACAGCTAAGTCTCACATGTCTCCGATGTATTATCTCCAACTCATGATCTTCTTCGTGCGCAAGTTGATTTAGGATATTTTTTCTACATTTGGAATAATAAGAACATGTACGTTACCGAGACTAGGCTTTCGAGTTGACTTTCAAAGCCACCAGTTTGTCGAGGGAGAGAGGACCATCGTTATAGTTAAGGTATTATGGTTGTCAATGTATTACAAACTGAAGTTGATTTTACGGATTTTATGGATTCATTAGCCAAGTCTAATGTATATGAAATATTGAACGTTTAGTTGAACTAGAATTTCTTTGAAACTATAAGTGACTTGGAGGCCAAATCATTTTTTGGTTTAAAATTCATTCTTCCCTAGCCAGTGTTTAAAGTGATTTGGAGATTCAATGGATCTATATTGCTATTGATTCACTTTTTGTATCACTTTGAAAATTTAAAGCATTTGCGAATTTTATGGTTGGAATTCATGTTTCAATAAGAGCAAGTTTCAAGGAGAAAAGGAGGCTTCAAAGAGATGTTGACGAATGGTACCCTTCTCATCCACTTTTGAGCATAGCCTAAAATTTTTATTATATGACCTTGATCTTTTTGTTGAGAATATTATGTATTTGATTTGAGAATTTTTGTTCTAGGGTTTTGACGTACCAGTTCTTGATGAGATTTGGTGATTTTTCTTTTTTCGAAAGAAACAATTCCTATTTACATTCTTGTTTTGCTAGCATTAGATAAATTTCAATTGTTTAATCAAAATTTAGATGTTTCTCTGCAGGAAAATGAAGTTAAGTGGGCGTATGGACTGCTTATCGAATGATAAATGATAAACAAATTCATTGTTTATTGCTTTGTTCCTTTCGGGTATAGTGGCGATGATAATGCAGAGGAGCCTTTATTGAGAGAACGGTTGAAGAAGGAAAAGCGTGAGAAGGAGAGGAAGAAAGTTGTGTTAATGGAACAGAGTCAAAAGAGCGGAAGGTTTTTCTGGAGGTGAGGTGTGATGAGTAAGCTTTTAATTGTGTTTTATATTTTTATGAGTGCTACATTTAATTTTTCGATATGTTTGTCTTTGATTATATATATATATATATATCAAGATTCATGAAACAAATTGAAGTTTGATACTTGATTTCACCTCCACTCGGTCACATTATTTTTTTGTATAAGTTTGATCCTTCCGGGAGAATATCAAAAATGCCCTCTTAGGGCTAAAACACTTCAAAACTACCCTCCTAAATCTGATGGAAAAAAATTGGAGAAAATACATATGTGCCCTTAATGAAAAACACATACAAAGGAGGGAAAGGCGAATATGAGAAGAGGGAAAACGAAAATTGAGAGGAGGGAAACAAAGTAGAGAGCTATTTCCTTTCATTTTCGAGTGTTTCCATTCTATTTTCGAACGATTTTCTTCAATTTTTAAGTGATTTCTTTCCATTCTCGTGTGATTTCCTTTTATTTTGAACGGTTTGCAGCAATTTTCGAGCGATTTCCAACAATGTTTCAGTCATTTTCAGTGATTTCCAGCGTTTTTAGCGATTTTCCGGTGATTTTTGGCAATTTCCGGCGATTTGTAGGTGAGTTTCAGCGATTTCGACCGTTTTCCGGCGATTTTTCGTGGGGAACGTACACAATTCAAGAGAGAATTTCTGCTCGAGATGGGGTTTCTGTCGGAAGATGAACGAATTCAGCCTTTTGTATACGGTTGCTGAAGGTTGCATATCAGGGTTTCTGCATTCTCGTAGAACTACATTAGAAGCCTATGTATTGGCTTTTTCGAAGGAACTCTAGGAAAGCTACCTATTAGATTTAAAATCTTTAGTTCCATTGTTTGATAAATTTATATATCTACAAATTTAAATTGATAAAATATGAAGTTTCGGATATATTATAACATAGATAAATAATTATGAAAATAATTGTATATAAAATATTTAACACTATTGAATTAATGAGAGTTTGCAAAGATATTTGCCTTGCACTCTAAAAAGTTTCAATGTTTTTATAATATAAACATTGAATTAAATGTTTATGTAATTTTTTAAATTATAATTTTAGTATGTCACGTCGTACTGGAAGAGGCGGTAACAGAAACCGCTCAACATCCGAAGAGAGTGCTAATGCTCCACAGCACTCGAGACAACAATCGGATCCAATATATTCGGATTTTATGAATCCGAATTTATTTCCGACTGGATCGGCACAATATATGCCGTATCCATTTTATCAGCAAATGCCACCGCCGGTCGAACCGATGTTGCATCCTGAGCCTCCGATGTATCAAGAACCCACAGTGGAGGAGCTTCTAGCAATGGACGAGGAAAGACGGAGACTTCCTCATTTAGATCCGGATTCAGATTCCGATGAACTTTGGTATATATAAAACATAATTTTAATTAATTATGTTTATAATTAATTATTAAGTCTTAATATATTTTTATTTTTAGGTTTGGTCGGAAGCAACTTAATCGGCATATCACCAGAATAATGAAAGCCGATTATGACCGATTTTCTTATAATTGGACCCGAACTGATCCCGAAGTAAAGGAACGATGGTGGAAAGCGTTCGTGGTATATTTTTTTAAGTATTAATTTCATTATAAATTTTAATCTTAAAATAATATTAAACCAAATAATTAAGTCATTATTTGCAGCAAAAATTTTATTGGGATCCTGCAATAACCGGACGAGTGAAGTCCGAATTTCAGAAGCATGGGGCAAAACGATTGAAAAATCTTATGTACGAAATGAAGACTGATTTGGATGTAAAGAATGTCAAACCCGTTTGGGTCCCTGATAATGTCTGGGAACAGCTGCTTGCTTATTGGGACACTCCTCAATTTAAGGAGAAAAGCGAGCGCGCTAGTCGATCCCGTCGTTCTGATAGAGCAGGATATGGGATAAGTGCGCATACTGCTGGTTCCCGTTCATTCGCGGAGGTTTATAAAGATATGGTAAGATTTAAAATTTTTAAAAGTTTTATTATGAATTAAATCTTATAAATATGTATAAAATGATTTGTAACTTTGTTTTAGGCGAAAGAGATGGGTTGTGAGCCGTCGTACGTTGATTTGTTGGAACGTACACATAAGAAAAAATCCGACGGTTCGTGGGTAGATGCCAGAGCAAAACAGATTCACGACGATGTTGTGAACATGGCATCACAACGAGTGTCCCAAATCCCGCCTAGAGAAGATGGGACGCAACCCACTCTTACACAAGAGGAATACAACGAGATGTATTTAAAGGTAAATTTATTATAATATCACAATAAATTTTTTGTTATAATAATACAAATTTAAATTAAATTTCAATATTTTTTGCAGCATGTAACACCTTACAAAGGTCGCTTATTTGGCCTTGGAGAAATGGCATCGAAACATGCGAGTTCCTCCAAAGGTAAAGAAAAAGTCGCGACCCAAGAATTTCGGGATACGATCTCGCAGATGCAAGAGAAAATTGTACAATTAGAACAACAAAATGCATCATTTAACGCTCTGCGAACAGAAGCTGAACGGGCAGCTGAACGGGCAACAAGAGAAGCTGAACGTTCAAGAAGGGAACGTCAGCAATGGCTTAGGATGATGAAACAACACATGCCCAATATTAATTGGGATATGGCCGAAAACAACGACGACGACGATGATTCCGATTTGCCACCCGCTAATTTGTAAATATTTAATTTTAATATTGTTAAAAACATTTTAATTAATTTTAATTTTTAATTTTTAATTATAATTTAAATTTTTATTTTTATTTTTTTTAAAATTTAAAAATTTCCGGACGGTTCTGTTACCCGTCCGGAAAGTTTACGCACGGGTCGCGACTTCCTTTACCGTCCGAAATTGCCGACGAATTGCGAACTCTTTTTACCGTCTGCATTTGCGGACGGATTGCGGACGGAACCTTGTTTGCGACGCTCATTTCCGGACGGGGGACCGCGGTCCCTAATCCGTCCCGAATTCCCTTTCCGGACGGATTAGGGACTGAATTTTCAGTCCTTAATTATCAAATTTCTTGTAGTGAATTCCTTTGCACTTTCAGAATAGGAATAGGCTTCAAGGATTGATGGCTCAAGGGAGTTTTGAAGGAAAGATAGGACGGCTTGATCTTCTTGTGTCCACTTTTCCGAGTCCATGGTGATAATTTCTTTTCCATCTTCACCGTGAGATGTTACCTTTGGAGCTTCATTTTCTTCAATATGCTTCCAAAGTCCTTTGCCTCCTAGGGCTGATTTGATTAATCTTGACCATAATAGGTAGTTTGGACCTTTGAGGATTATGGGAACAGCCATTTTAGTGCCTTCCATATCCATTTGTCTTGTAAAGAGATTTTAGTGATTTTGGGACTGTTTTGAATTAAAAAAACGGACAGAATATGAGAAGAGAGATCGAGCGTTTGAGCTTAGAAATACAAGAGAATGATGAGAGAATAAATTAAAACCGCTCTGATACCATGTTAGAATTTGAGTGTTTAAGAAGAGAATAAGATGTTTGTAGAACTAAGAGAATAGGAAGAAGAATTAGGAATAAACTTGAATTCATTCCATGAGTTTAAGCATTACATAAGTGGTTCTATATATAGAGACCATGAGCTGAATTTAAACTACAATTATAAGTACAACATAATTAATGAATTTGTCCTCATCTTTCACGGCTAAAGAGGAGAAAGGAACAACTCCTTGTTGCTTGGTTTCTTGAGTTACACATGTGATTCTAATTACTCAAAAATAGCAACATCCCTTTCCTTCCTTCCAATGGCCACCTTTGACTACCAAATATAGTTGTGTGTGTTTTATTTAATCCTTAGGAGATTATTAAGAACTAATCTATCCATATATGATTAATCTCATATATGTAGAATTAATTCTTAACAGAGTTGACATAATTTACAATGGACATCCATTGGAAATGCCAACGGATGCTCGTTAGAAATTTTTGTATATATGTCTTTGAACAGTTCTTATTTCAACACTATCATAAACCAAAATAAAAAAATTCTCTCAAACAAATTCTTATAAACACTAATACAAAATGAGAGCTAGACGATTTATTGCATAAGGTGAATTGTTGGCGGGTTCTGCTGGAGCCCCGCCACCACCACCTCCACCGCCATATCGTCCCCTATCACCTATATCGACTCCATTGATATTTGATGATGAAGATGATATGGTAGAAATTGATGCCTTGATCGATACATTCAACGAGCATCCCACCATTCCGATTATCAATCCCGAACATCCTGACGGGATTTTATGGTAAGATATTATTGTCTTATATATATATTTAAATTAAATATAACAGTTGATTAATTATTTTGATTACATGTTCAGGTTTGATGTGGATGATGTGTTGAAACACACAAAGAACAACATCATCCAAAGCTCTTTACAGGGTCGGTTTTATTATTCCTAACAAGTGATGGCAGAAGTTATACGCCGCCGATGGTGGTATACATTCATCGTAAGTTTTTTTAATATGAATTCGTTGGAATCCGTTGGAAAGGGTCATTTCCAACGGAAAAATATCATTTTCAACGAAATTGCATGTTTTTTGTAATGATAGGAGATGCTGAAAGTTAGAGAGAGATGGATGGGAGATGAGAGTGTCTTATTCGAAAAGGCAAAGGTTGATATTCAAAAAGATATGAACCTGACATCGAAATGACAGAACAATACAACGTGTTGTATAACCTGTGACCAACTTTATATACACGTTGTACACAATGTGTTGTACAATGTATGTACAAAGTTGAACACATGTTGTACACAATGTGTGGTACAACCTTGTAGCATAACGTGTATGTACAATGTTCAACGTTGTACCACAAAGTGTGTACTAAGTTTTACCATAAACGTTGTATTCACATTGTGTACAACATTATTGCTAAGTTTTACCACGAACAAAATACACGTGTGTGGTACAATGTATGGTATGTGTCTGGTATAACGTGTGGTACAACATATGTGGTTCAATGTATGATACGTGTGTGGTTCAACGTATGTACAATGTCTATACTAAATTCTACCACGAACATATTACACGTATACATGGTATAATGTATGTGGTTCAACGTATACAACGTCGATGCTAAGTTCTATCATAAACGTTATATACGTGTGGTTCACCCAACATATCGTTTGTACATTGAAAAATTTTCAAAAATTAAGTTTGGAGACTGTATCATATGTTATAAGACAAAATGATTTTTTAAATTATTTATTTACAACCAAAATAGTATAATTAATATTTTATTTTCTATAAAAATTAAAATTTTATTAAATTAATTATTAAAATAAGATTATTTTAGCAAATTAAGCCAACATGCCACAGCAGTTTAAGTTCCATTAAGAAAGAAAATCCAAGAGGCAACATTCGAAATTAGGAACAACTCAGTATGGTAGAACTCTGATTATAGCCGTTGAGGGACAAAGTTGGATCATCAAGTAATTGAATCTCTCGCCTGTCTTCGTTTTACCTTCCACCCAAGGATGCCCTTTTTTCGCTGCATTGAGGCGGTGGTTAATGATACAACTGGACTCTTAACCTTTTAGGCAGTCATCAACCAGTTTTCTGCTCCATTTCTGCAGATAACACCTGCAGCAGCCATAGCTTCAGTGTCCACTTCAAGCTTTCACATGGCAGGGGTGACTAGACACTGTCAATGCCTTCTCTCTTCAACAAGGTAAAGCCAAAAATGGATTCTCCAGTAATCATTAGTCTTTCATTTTCCGAGCTCAAGCCACGAGCAGTTATGATCGTTAGAGTTCGTCTCCTCCACTGCCTCTGTCTTGATGTCTATCCCATTTTCCCCCTCATGAGAATTACTCCCTCGCCCCATCAATTGCCTTGTGTCATCCTCACCCTCTGTCCCCAATTCGTCTTCCCGTCTTGCCCGCTTCAACCCAATGGAAACCCCAAACAACCTCGGAGTTAGATCTTCGGCTAACTTCATACCGATCCCTTCTTCTATCCTAGACGCAATTGCCATGGCTGTGGTCACGGCTTGCCTCCCCGGAAGAAGATCTAAAGGTTTCCCCTGAGGTAGAGTACGTGCGGAATCCCCTTGACCAGCGTAATTCGTCATCAACGTGTATATGTTTTCGTACAACCCTTTGATTTTCGTTAACTCCTGACTCAGCTGAATGTTCTCCTTCCTTAATCGCTCGTTCTCCTCCATCAGCTCGGGTGGTGCAGTGGTACAACTTGTTGTCCTTTGGAGAACGCCCGATACAGCTCCTGCGGCTGCAGCGGTCATGGCTGCGGGAGAAGAGTTGGAAGATATCACTTGTTCCTCCCCAGAATTCGATGGAGAGACAGTGCGAGTCGCCTGAGGCACCACGGCGGCGGCGATTGTTACCGCAGCCGCAACCACTGGGGCGTTTGCGGCTGCAACTGCAGATTGTGAGATCTTTCGGCGCTGAATATCACGGAGCAAAGTTTTTCCTCCTCGCCGGAAAAAGTCGTTGGAGAATTCCCATCGATCGGGAACCACTTTTCGGAACCCCTGAAAACCATATGAAAAGCTTGACATTAACAATAACCCGAAATCATTGGCAATGGAACAAAACAGAAACTCACATAGGTGTTGAGCTGACGAACAAAACTGGAGAAGTTGTTGTGTTTGAAGTACTTCGGGAGCAGATCTCTGGCGAATTCGTCTGGTCTCCAAACGATGAAATTAGTTCCATCATCATTCCATGAGATAAGATCGTCCAACGATGAATCATCCACAAGCTGATATGTTTTCGTCAAAAACGGCGTCGGAAGAGATCTCTGCGATTCTCCTCCGCCGCTGTTCCCCCCGCTGGTGCTACCTCCGCCGCCGGCAGTAGTCGGAGTCTCTCCCGTTAGCTCACCTGACATGAGCCTTAGATCCAAACCTGGAGAAGCTGCGTAGGAACTGAAATATTCCGACACAGAATAAAGATCAGATTCATCGCTCGACGAATAGAAAAAGAATCTGCATTCATCCAGAAGAAAAGTTGCAGGAGAAAAAAATCTGAAATAAATCAATATACCCAAAAAAGAAGAGGCGATTTCTGAGAGATTCTTGGAAGAAAGAGAGAGGCAAACAGAGATCCGAATCCAGTAAGGTTAAACCCAGAAGAAAAAGGAGACGTCTTTAGTTTTCACCTTCTTCATGGACCCTCCAAGTTTCGAAATTTTCCGAAATTAGATGGAAACTATGACGAGCACGCAGAGAGAATCTCGAGTTCTAGAAGCTTCTTGTCAGAACAAACTGATAAGAGAGAGAGAAATTAGGAGAGTTCCAGAAATAAAAATAAAAAAGGCAATAATAATCTTTTAACAAAAAGAAAAAAGTGGTGTGGGGCCCAAAAGAGGGAAAGAAGATAAGAAGTCGCAAGAAAGAGAAGATTGTACGTGGCTTTTTTTGTCCTTTTCCATTTCTTCAAGTTTCTTCTTTCTTCTTTTCATCTCACGTATATTTCTTTTTTTTCCTGAAAAATTTATTATGTTGTTATGATTCGGATTCCATTAATATAAATATGTTTTAAGATAAAATTATATATATTTCACAAAAATCACATTTTAATTATCATATTATTTAATTTTAACCTAATTATATACATATTTTTCGATATTATAATAACTACATTTTGTTCAACTATTATAATAATATACAATTTTAACCCGCAACTTCCAAATTGATATCCAACAATTAATATCGTGATATGTAACCGATTATCCATTAACAATTGCTAACCTGAATGTCATGTCAATAGCGTTAATCCAAAAAAAATTAACTTTTTAAAAAATCAAATTTTCTCTCGTCTCTCTTATCGCTCCTTTATTGAATCGATTTCCAAAAGAAACAATAACAAAATCGGGTCCGAGAAGAAGCAATAACAAAATCAAAACTCCTTCTTTCGATGCGGATAGTTATCGTCAAATTTCAACGCTACAAACAACGACGAAAACTCCATTAGTATTGGTCATCTCTATGTTATCCCTCGAGTTTTCGTTTGGACACAAACGAGGTTTATCCTTCCCACTTGGCTTGGCGTATGAGCAAGTTTGAAAGGCGTATGTGAGCAGTTTTGCCCGTACGCTCACTACAAGAAACACGGCATTATCGACGGACGGATCAACAGATCCGTCCTCTGATAGGAATTTTCAACGGATTACAACAGATGCTCGATAATATTCAACAGCCACAGATCCGTTGCAATCCATTTCAATTTGTCAACAAAGTAGCAAAGGACACAATCCATTGCACTGATTCGTTAAAACGTCGTTGGATACCTAAAAACTGACCAACGGATGTTCGTTGTACTGTGCGACGGATTTCCGTTGACAATGGCAACAAATGCCCATTGAAATTGTAAATTTCGAGGTTTTTGTTGGAATATTTAAACGTGATGTTTCAACGAGCATCCGTTGAGGGTTCCAATGAATTTATGTTGAAAAACACTATTTATTGATCGAAATCAAGGCTTCTACCATCAAGCCATCAACACCAAATATATTTTCAAAAAATATCATCTTCTTCATATAGAGATATATATAGATCAAGAGAGTGGAGGTATAGAAGAAAAGATCCTGTAACCGAGGAAGTTACTCAAGAATTCTTACACGGATTGAAGTAGTTCATGAGTTTTGCATCGATGCAACCTTTGTGTCAAGAACGTGGGACATTGTTTATCCCTACAAAAGATGCAAAAATATGAAGTTTCGAAGTCAAGAAATTATTTGCAAACATCTTTACAAGACACCGATTTTCAACCTATTGGATTCGGTGAAACAACCTATATAAGAAGGTTGTCATAAAGGTCAGTCTCGTTTATCTTTGTTCTCAAGATTAAAGAGCATAAAAACAAGCTACAATGTTGCTGAAAATTGCATGGATTCATTTTGCAAAACCATGCATGAATATTTACCGGAAGATAATGAAGCTCCCGAGATATATTACGAAACAAAGAATGTTTTAAAATATTTGGAAATGCCATATGAGAAAATTGGTGTTTGTAGAAACGATTACATGTTGTTTTGGGGACATGATAAAAATTTGTTGGAATGTAAATTTTACAATGCAAGTAGATTTCGTCCAAAAAAAACTATCTTCACGTAAATATATACCATACAAAAAATGTTTTATATGCTTGTAACAAACATGTGGAGAATGTCATTTGAATCAAGAAAATCGTTGTGAGAATGAGATGACAAGCAAAACACTCGACAGGCAAAAGGATAACGCAACATCCATCAGATGGTAATACTTGGAATGATTTCAATGAAATATTTCCTGAATTCACGTATGAAACGATAAATTTTTATCTGTACGTGTGCATCGATGGTTTTAGTCCATATGGACAATGTGAAAATCAATATTCGATTTGGTAGGTGATTTGTCTTCGTATAATTTCCCTCCCGATATGTGTTTGAAAAGAGAAATAATGTTTCTGACGTTGCTGATTCTAGGACCAGAACATCCGAAGAAAAGTTTCAGTGTCTCTTTGTAGCCCTTAATTCATGAATTAAAATATTTATGGAACAATGGAATTCTTGCTTATAACGTGAGTACGAAGCAAAATTTTACATTGAAAGCGGTCTTGTTATAGACAATCAGCAACTTTTCTATCCATGGAATGTTATCCACGCACGGGAAATTGTCATGTCCATATTATATGGAGGATGCAGATTCATTTCGATTAGTACATACGAAGAAACCATATTGGTTTGATTGTCATAAAAGATTTATTCCTTGTGGACATGCTTTCAGAAAAGATAAAAAAATTCGAAAGAACGTGGTACAAAAAGAAGAGGCGTCGATAGAATACGAGGGAGATCGTGGGCATCGAAAACCAAAAGGGCAAGGTGAATGACGTGACTAGTTTAAACGTAGTATCTTTTGGAAACTAGAATATTAGAAATAACTGATATTACGTCATAATTTTGATGTTATGCATATAAAAAAAGAACCTTTTAGATAATATCATCAAGACTATTTTGAATGTGACGGGGAAAACTAAGGATAATATACAATCAAAAAAAGATTTTACGACAATATATCGAAAACCTGAATCTGAGTTACGAGATGGAAGGGCACCTATCCCAATATTTAGATTGTCTAGGCCAGTGAAAACCATATTATTAAGGTGGTTAAAAGAATACGTTAAATTTCCAGATGGATATGCATCGAACATTACGCAGTGTGTGGATATTGTTGGTTAGAGGCTGATCGGGTTGAAAAGTCATGATTGTCATGTTTTCATGTAGTTACTCATTCCAATTGCATTTGGTGAGCTCTTACCACACAATGTGCTATGCGGAATTAGCATATATTTCAGAGATATATGTTCAAGAAATTTAAAAAGGGATGACTTGAATTAATGAAAAACAATATCTCTAAAGTATTATGCTAATTGGAAAAAGTTTTTCTGCCTTTCTTCTTTGATGTCAATGGAACATTTGCCAATACATTTACCAGATGAGGCAATACTCTGTAGGCCAGTTCAATTCAGATGGATGTATCATTTCGAAAGGTTTTCCTTTTATATTAGGAAAAATAAAAAAGAAAGCACTGGTTGAAGGATCTATTGTTAAACATTACTTGTTGGAAGATATCACATATTTCAACACATTTTATTTTCTAGTCGCATATTTCGACGAAACAAAGACACTCAGCGGAAGATTGCACAAACCATCTATATCAATAAAATCCATAATTTGGAAAAATTCCTGAGATGTTTACACCGATTGGACGTACAAGAGGTAAATCCGAAGAATATTGGCTAACACCAGAGGAGTATAATCACATCCACACATATATATTACTAAATTGTCAAGAGTTGTTACCTTTAGAAAGGTAGAAAACAATGAAAATCGATCTTTTAAACTCAAATATATATTTAAAATTATATGTGCTAACGTACTTTCATTACATGATATTTGATGAAGATGTAATAGGTACATATCCTCATCTAAATGCAGATGAACTTACGAAAATAAAAGTTCAACATTATGGCTCATGGTTGAGAGAATATGTAAGTAAACGTATATTCGTACGTTATATATATATATATTGTTATGTTATAAAGTATTCATTTGTTTTTTTATGTTATATAGGGTAAATATTCTAATGAGAGACATCCTACCTGATTAAAAGATTTGGCCAATGGTCATGCACGAAATGTTATGTGTGGGCCAATTTTGTTTACTCGTGGATACACATTCCACACGTACGAACACGGTAAACATAGAAGCATATACAATTACGGCGTTTGCGTTAATAATGAAATAAAGGGTAATAATTTCTACAGTATTTTGCACCAAATCCAATGGGTGGAATATCTCAATATCGTTGAATTGAAGGTAATGCTTTCTAAATGTTAGTGATTCAACCCAATCGTAGGACGTGGTACACGAAAAAATTGATTGGGAGGAATTGACATTAATTTGGCACGTCAATATAATAAGTATGATCCATTCATTACAATATATAAAGTAGATCAAGTATGTTACGTGCAATATCCAACAATACTGAAACGACGAAGAGACGAGTGGTGGGCCGTAGTAAAGATTAAGCCGCAAGGAGTTATAAGCACATATGAAAAAGAAGATCCGAGCAAACCGATCACCCGGAGCCGATACGATTAATTGATACAGACAATTGGGAGGAGATTCGCGCAAGAACTGACATACATGGAAAATACATACACAATTATGAAAACCTGGAACCGGAAGATGCTGAAGATGAAAATGACGATGTATTTAATGAACAATTGAAGGAAGACTCGCTAATCGAAGAATCTAACGAAGAAGAAATGTGAATTATGTAATTGTAATATATAACTTTATCTAACTTGTTAAATTTTTTAACTTAATATATTCAAGTTTCAATGGGCATCCATTGGTAATGGATACGGAAATCCGTTGAAACATTAAATTCTGCTCGATACTTGGAAAATTTTCAAGGTTTTCAATTTGTCAACGGGTATCCATTGGAACACGCAACGGATGTCTGTTGCGATTGTTTTGTGATTTTTTAGGTGGCCAACAGATGACCATTAGAATGCGCCAATAGACACCCGTTGGTAGGGTACAACAAATGCCCGTTGAAAAGTGTCACCATGGTTATCCTACACTTACAACATCAATTCTGGTTCTCGGCGGGCATCCGTTGAAACTTGCAAGGGATGCCCGTTGAAAGGGGAGGCATACTGTCGTTTCATCGTCCGTTGCCTCGAGAACACGCATTATAAACGAGCATCCATTGGAAATTGCAATAGATTCCCGTTTAGAACCCAACAATCGTGTCAATTAATAGCGTCTGTTGAGATTATGTAATTTCCAACGGGTATTCGTTCGCATTTCCAACAGATACACGTTGAAAATTTTTGTATATTATTCGTTAAACAGTTCATTTCTCAACAAAAATCTCAAAACAAAAATTCTCTAAAACAGAAAATCTCTCAAACACTTAAACACAAAACACAATGAGAGCTCGACGATTCATCAGTTACGGTGGTATGTTGGCGGGTTCGGTAGGAGCCCTACCACCGCCTCCACTGCCACCATATCGACCTCCTTCATCTATATCGTCACCACCAGTATTTTTTTGAAGAAGATGATATGGTGGACATAGATGCATTGATAATTTTGATGAGCGTCCTTCCATTTCGATTATTGACCCTGAACATCCTGACTGGACGTTATGGTAAGATTTTAATTACATAATTCATATTGTATTTAATTATAAACGTTATCTAATCATTTCATTTCACGTGAAGGTTTGATGTGAATGATGTTGTGAAACATTAGAACACAAACATCATCCAGGGATCGCTACATGATTGACTCTGCTATTTCTGGCAAGTGATGTCAGAAGTTATACGCCGTAGATGGTGTTGTACATTCATCGTAAGTAGATTTAATATACAATTTAATTTTAAATTATTATTTACTTTATTTCTTAACTAATTTATCTTAATTTAATTTTGCAACGCGTATATAGATGGCAGAAGAAGGATATGTCACGCATCTACACAGCTTAGATGCATGACATGCAAGCCCGGTTGCGCTTGATGATGAACAATGCCAAGCGCAACTATTACAAGAGGAATGCCAAAGTGAAATGGGTAACGGACGGGGTATTCAACCAACTCGTCCAAATTAGGAGTCTGAGGACTTCAAGGTCAAGAGCGAGAAGGCCAAGAAATGTCGGTATGGCGAGAAGGTTCTCGGGGATGGTCTACATCGTCATACTTCGGGATCGAAATCATTCTCAAACTGAATGAAAGAATTGGTAAAATTTATTTTGATTAATTATTTAATTTTTATTGTTATATAAAATTTTTACCTAAATATATTACTATAATGTTACATATGTAGAGGATGGAAAGAGAATCGACTCTTCTTCAGCTGGTTGTAGAAATCCACGCCAAGAAGAAGTCCATCATCGGGGTAGAGAGCGATGAACCTGAACTCGTCGACCCTCGAGCGGAACAGACCGTGAAAGTTGTGATTGACTAGATCACATAGCAATCACAAGCTTGTGGTTCAACTCCCGACGTTCTCATTCCTTTACAAAACGAAAAAATTTAACGACAAAATTTATTTAGAGGTAAATAATAAGATTATTGTTTGTAATTCTTTACTTAAATAAAATATTTTGTAACGATGCTAACTTTAACTTGTTTTATTTTTTAGTCTATTAGACCGTATAAGGGGCATCTATACGATCTCGGTTCGTTCCAAAAGGATATCGTCGAGGATGCCATGATGGTACCCCCTCCCCCCATGGTTCAAAAGAGTTACACACAAGAACAGCGTATCAAACATCTCAAAGCCAGACTTCGAACAATGCAAGATGCTCTTCATGGAGAGCAAGATGCTCTTCAAGTAACGCAATCAGAGCTTCGAGAAACTCGAGCAAATATGCACCATATGGAGAGCATTATGGAATTGCTAATGGGTCGAGCGTATCAACCATTAGAACTGACAGGGGAAACAATGCCGAGACAAGACCTGATAATTAACTTTGATACAATCCCTTCACGAGGTGTTGGCGATCACGGGGATGAAGACGACGCTACTAATTTAGATAATTTGTAATAAAAATTATGTTTTTAATTTGTATAAACTTTTTTTAATAATTTTTTATTTTTGTTTATAAATTTTTAATTTTTTTTAATTTTTTTCTTCAAGTTTTCAACGGATGCCCGTTGATGTTTTTTCAAAAGTTCAACGGGCATCCATTGGAATATAGCAATTCCCACCATTTTTACAACAGAAATCCGTTCACAGTTGCCACTATTTTTGCAACGGGTATCCGTTGAAAGCTTTTAACTCCTACCATTTTTATTTTTCAATAGACGGACAATAAATATCTGTTACAAACTTATAACAGCCATCCGTTGGACTATTTGTAACGGGCATCTGTTGCCATTATCTAATGGATATATCCATTACACACCCATTGAACTTTACCAACGATATTATCTGTTGCACTCCCGTTGTAAAAATCGCAACGGATGTGGATTTTCAACGACTCAGAATCCGTTAAAATCTGTTGGGAATCGTCATTTTCAATGGAAATATAGCCATTTCCAACGGATCTGTTCTTTTGTAGTGGCAGAACTGACCTCTTCCCTCACATCCTTCATGATGGCGGTGGCTTGATCGTCCAATTCCTTCACCTCCGCGAATGTGTCCTTCATGCTCGCCAACCTCTCCTTGATTGTTGTGTTTCTCTTGTCCATGAACTTCCCTAGCGGAGTTAAATAGACCTTGTCAAGGATGAACATCAACATCAAGAACTCCACCATTACTATTGAGATTTCTAATAACATAGAAAGGAGATCGAGGAGGCCAATGTCACAAGCTAACAAAAAAAGCACTTTTCATTTTATTTCATGGAATATAGACAACGAAAAAATAAGGGTTAGATTATTACAATCAGATAAATGGAAGAACACATTTCTTGGAAGACTTATTAAGGACTATATTCTCTTCTTAATTTCTATACAACATCATGGGGTCGTAAGGGAAACAATGAGTCACAAACAGATATAGGAAGGAAAGATAATGAGAGGAGAGAGAACATAATTATTTAGAAAAATATTTTTTCCTATTTTATGAAAGTTTGAAAGTATAAAATAAATTCATTTTCTTTTATTTTTTTTGTGGTTGCTGATGTTGTCATTGACATAACAATCACGCCAATAATCTTTAACGAAAATCGATGGCATTAATCGTTTGATACTAAATCCACAAAAACAACGATACTAACAATATAGTCAAAATAATTTATTATTTACAAATTATTTACAAATAATATAAATAATTTTTAAAAAAATTACAATGTACAAAGTTGAATTATCCATTCCCAAAGTTATGTTACAATAAACTGTTAAAAAAATAACAATGTACCAAATTACATCTTCCATAATCAACGAGTAAACATTTTTTTAGACCCTTGGACCGTGCGACCCTTGTCCCCCTCCGACCCTTGTCTCCATTCGACTCTTGTACCTCTGCGACCACTTAGACCACTGCGACCCTTATCTCCGTTCGACCCTTATACCTCTGCGACCCTTGTACCTCTGCGACCCTTTATCCCCTGCGACCCTTTGTTCCATTAACCATAGAAGAATGGATGAGTTTATATCTCTTGTAAACATGTTTATCACCCGGGAAATATCTCCCTGGCTTTTTTTTTTCTGTTGGTAAGTTCTCTTCTGTGAGAATTCCGAATGTTGGTATGGTGTGCCTTGTTAGAAGTTTCTCATAACTAGTTGGTTCTTCTATGTTATTGATGATCTTTTTTTATCAGTCGTATGAATGTCTCTATGGTTCAGCTTCGCTTCTTGTTTTTATCTTGTGGTGGAACTGTATCAGGGAAATTAAAACGGAACCAAATTAAACCAGAATTTGTTGAAACTACCCAAAATCGATAATATTATTTAGGGATCTATTCAAATACTATCTTGCCATATATGATGAATGAAATCGTTAGAGAAACTCTGAAAGTTCTTCGTTTGATATAGATAAATATGGTATCAAATAATTGAAATATGACAAATAAAATCAGACAAATCTATGACAAATAAAATCAGACAAGTCTTTCGCTCTTGACGTGAATGAAACAAAGGCCACACAAACACACATTATTCATTTGTTGTTCAAATGAGGTTCGAAGCAATCAAAATACAATGGAATTCAATCTATGAAGATTATAGGGGCAAGCAGTAGACAAGGTACATCATCAAGAACGGTGTCGAGTTCGACTTTGAGGGTACAACCCACGTTAAAGCCATTATCTTGACAAAACTTTGTCCAACCCATGGTGATGCTAGCGTCATCGCATTTCACGGGCCTTAGATGTGCCTCCCAAATGTCTGTGTAATTGGTTATCAGATCAACCTTATTTCGTCTACCGCAAAGACCATTCGACCTCACAAACTCTATCGGAAGTATCTGCGATAACCGAATAAATTTACAATGACGCCAAACTAATGCATATACGACCAGATTTGATGAATCGAATAAATCGGTTTGAGTTCACTTACCACTGCATCTACAGCCAGATTTGAACGCGTGACTGGTACCGTGAAAATCCTCTCATCAGAAGAAGATGACCCTGCTTCTACGAAATATTGCATTTTCGGCCAAAAATGGATGGAAGATGATGAGAGTTAGAGAGAGAGAGAGAGAGAGAGAATGTGTCGTTATTAGAAAAAAGGAAACGACTGGAATACGAAAAGACATGACCCTGACATCGAATCGCCGTCGCCAGTCGTTTGCATTTTCGGCAATATGATGATGATGATGATGATGAGAGTTAGAGAGAGAGTGAGTGTCGTTATTAGAAAATAGGAAATGACTGGAATACGAATCGTCGTCAGATGGAATTCGAAAAGTTTTTTCAAATTTTGGTGAAAAGTTCGGCGGGAATTCTGGTGAAAATGAATTAATTCCAAATGAGGGTCGCATGGGTCGCATGGTC
>CM071872.1:5870032-5882643 GCA_036759665.1 Gynandropsis gynandra | reverse complement strand
GAGTCGAAGATGTTCATGCAACTCCTGTGACCCTTGCGACCTAACTGACTCACTAACACTGACACCCATTTCAAATCAATAAACTGAGTCGAAGATGGTCATGCAACTACTGCGACCCTTGCTACTCAACCGACTCACTGAGTCGAAGATGTTCATGCAACGTCTTCGACCCTTGCGACCTAATCGACTCACTGACACTCACCCATTTCAAATCAATAAACCATTTTGTGACTCGAAAGCTTGCAAAACCCTAGAAATCGATCTACTTACACTTATTGACGCCATTGAAGATTGACTCGTGCTCTCTTCGTCACTACTGCTGCTGATTCTAACCATTTTCCTTCTCGCCAACTTCAAATCGATCCCTCTCAAGTTCGACATCACTTATTATTTCTTGCTATAAACTTTTAAACAGGTTTCACGGCGAAAAATTGTTCGGCTTTCTCGTTTTTGACAATTTTTCACGTCGAAAAACTATCGAACGTGGGTTTTTTCACGTTCGAACACTAAGGGCAAGTTTGTCTTTTCTTCAATTTTTTTTTCGGATTTAATAATTATTTTAGAGAAGGGTATTTTTGAAGTGGTTTAGCCCTATAAGGATATTTCTGATATTCCGCCATCTCAACAACATTTAAGTATTTTTTTTTATTTTTAAGTTTTACCACTAACATTATCTTTAAACCACTCCCCTAAACTTACCACCAGTTGAACAACATTTAAATATTTTTTACTTTTAATTTTTATTTATAATTTAATTAAAAATTTCAACAATTAATCTTCATTACCATTAATATCAATTATTATTATTATTTTCATTAGCCACTAACCTTATCTTCAAACCACTCTACTAAAATTAATACACATTCATTAACATTGAAATATTTTTTGTATTTTACAATTTTAATTTATTAAACATTTCAACAATTAATCTTCATTACAATTAATATCCATTACTGCAATTTTTTTTTATTTTTATCGATTTTAAAAAAAATTTGGATTGGATTGGATTGTATTATTTAAATTTATTTATTATAATATTATAGTATTCATATTTACGATTAGATATTTTAGATATTTATATCAATATATGTTTTAGCAAAGAAAAAATCTAAAATTTATTTATAAAATATATAAATTAGGTTTTGACATAAATGCAATGTATCTTTATCAATTTTTTTGATATGGCATTATTTTAAAATGATATAAAAAACATAAGAATATTATTAATAATACTAATATTAGCAAAATTTTTAAATTTTCAACTCCATTTATTTCACTATTAAAAATATTTTAATAATACTAATAATAATGATGATGATGATGATAAAATATAAATTACAACTCGTTTATTAAAAATAAATTATATAATTATATTATATCTCAATAAATAATATATAAATATAATATCATTATATATACATATTCATTGTATCTTTAAATATTATATACATTATACTAAAACATTAACATTAAATAAGTTACTGATTTTATGATGTAGCCTAGATGATAGTCAATTCACATATTTATTTTATAATTTTTTATTTTGATTTTAATTAACTAAATATGAAATTAAATTGAAACTCTAATTAAAATTATATATATAATAATCCTTGCGAGGTTGTTTCTCGTGAAGCCACCTCAGCAAGGATTATTAAATATCACAAAAAATATCTTCACAAAAAAAATCTCTTCAACTCATCTATTTATATTTCATTTAATTTTAACAACAAAAAGTTAATGATTTTTTAAAATTCTCTTCACAAAAAAATCTCTTCATCTCACTTATTTATATTTCATTTAATTTTAACAATAAAAATTTAATTATTTTTAAATTATAATTATATTTTAATCCTTGCAAAGAATTTATATCTTAAATATAAAAAATTTCTTTTTTTTAAATTAAATAAAATACTCAAAATATGTGAATTTTACACCAAATTAATATGTACCAATATTAATATCATTCTATTTGAAAATTATAAATATTTATATAATATCTCATTTATTTATTTTACCAAACAAAATTACGATTTAATTGTTAGTTTCTTATAACATCATTTGGCTTTAAATGTTTGATTTTAATTAACGTCTCATGTTTTCATACAATATAATATTTTTTATTTAATTAGAATTAAAAATCAACTATTTTACCAAAAAAAGAAAGATGTTAAACATATAAAAAAATAAATATAATTATATTTTATTAAATAAAATAATGAGATATACTACCATACGTTATTTGATATATTTTTGATGATGTTAAATAACAATAATAAAACTTCAAAATATATATGACTCTTGAAATACAAATAACATCATATAAAATTAACAATTATTTGTAATATAATATGAATCGTGTTAAATTATTATTATTTTTCTATATTATTGTAAATTCATAACAAAATCCTTATACCGAGGGTTATTTTATCACGTACTGATTCAGGTCTTCCATTTAGATTGAAAAGATAATAATTACCAGTCAGATTGTGTTACACGATGACAATCGACAAAAGTCAAGGACAAAGTCTTAAGCAAATCGAATTATCTTCTAAAACCAGTTTTCAGTCACGACCAGCTTTATGTTGCACTTTCAAGAGTAAATTCGGCGAATGGACTAAAGATATTAGATATAAATGCCACGAGTAGGCAAAATTTGTCTATCGAAAAGATTTAAATGGTCTTCCAAAATTACAAGGTATGTAGGTATAATATAATTATTTAAATTCATAGTTGTCATCTTCATTCATACATTGGTATTCGTCAAAAATCATATTGATCAAGGTTGTTTCTATACAGGTTGACATCATATAAAAAAATTTCTCATTGGTTTATTATAATTATTACTTACAGTTGGTTCTAATACATTTTAAATTATATGCATTGATACCTGTAATTTTTTTCCACTACGTTTGTCCTAACATTTTCTTCATTTATAATATTTTAGGAGATATTGCACAGCTGCATTCATTTTATGAATCAATCAATTTCTCTTAATTGCACTAATCATAAAATAGATCATCAACATGCTTTTTGTTTTGTTACGATCCGCAGACAATATTGACATCTCTATTATCCACCATATTTAATTAGTTTTTTTCCAATTCTTCTTTAGTCACTCTTGCGAGGTTGTTTCTGGTGAAGCCACCTCAGCAAGGATTATTAAATATCACAAAAAATATCTTCACAAAAAAAATCTCTTCAACTCATCTATTTATATTTCATTTAATTTTAACAACAAAAAGTTAATGATTTTTTAAAATTCTCTTCACAAAAAAATCTCTTCATCTCACTTATTTATATTTCATTTAATTTTAACAACAAAAATTTAATTATTTTTAAATTATAATTATATTTTAATCCTTGCAAAGAATTTATATCTTAAATATAAAAAATTTCTTTTTTTTTAAATTAAATAAAATACTCAAAATATGTGAATTTTACACCAAATTAATATGTACCAATATTAATATCATTCTATTTGAAAATTATAAATATTTATATAATATCTCATTTATTTATTTTACAAAACAAAATTACGATTTAATTGTTAGTTTCTTATAACATCATTTGGCTTTAAATGTTTGATTTTAATTAACGTCTCATGTTTTCATACAATATAATATTTTTTATTTAATTAGAATTAAAAATCAACTATTTTACCAAAAAAAGAAAGATGTTAAACATATAAAAAAATAAATATAATTATATTTTATTACATAAAATAATGAGATATACTACCATACGTTATTTGATATATTTTTGATGAATTATCTTCTAAAACCAGTTTTCAGTCACGACCAGCTTTATGTTGCACTTTCAAGAGTAAATTCGGCGAATGGACTAAAGATATTAGATATAAATGCCACGTGTCGGCAAAATTTGTCTATCGAAAAATTTTAAACGGTCTTCCAAAATTACAAGGTATGTAGGTAAAATATAATTATTTAAATTCATAGTTGTCATCTTCATTCATACATTGGTATTCGTCAAAAATCATATTGATCAAGGTTGTTTCTATATAGGTTGACATCATATAAAAAAATTTCTCATTGGTTTATTATAATTATTACTTACGGTTGGTTCTAATACATTTTAAATTATATGCATTGATACCTGTAATTTTTTTCCACTACGTTTGTCCTAACATTTTCTTCATTTATAATATTTTAGGAGATATTGCACAGCTGCATTCATTTTATGAATCAATCAATTTCTCTTAATTGCACTAATCATAAAATAGATCATCAACATGCTTTTTGTTTTGTTACGATCCGCAGACAATATTGACATCTCTATTATCCACCATATTTAATTAGTTTTTTTGCAATTCTTCTTTAGTCACTCTTTTCATATGATATCATTGTTTTTTTCTATTCCTACATATCTTCCACTACAAAAGACAAAATTATAGCATAATTGAATTTTATTAAAAATTCTTACATAATTTCAACACATTTGTAAAGAAGATTATACAAATCATTATCCGCGCATCGCGCAGGATTTTTTCTAGTATGATATTAAAAGTTAACTTTGGAGTGATTTGGTGTTTCCACCTCAATATCTAGATAGCAATCATCTCATTATTTTTTTATTTTAAATTTTTCATTTTTCTAATTGTGATTAGTTATAACTTTAAAGTTTTACAACATAATATTAATTTATTGAATGTTAAAGAAATATTTATATCTCCACACGCATCAGATATATTTTAGTGGATAACTTTAAAAGAAATAATATCACTTCAATCCTCTTATTACTTGTTATTGAGTGAATAATTTTAAAATAAATAATATCACTTCAGTTTTCTTATTAATGACCATTGAGTGAATAAATTACAAAAAAAAAAAATAATATCACTTCAGTTCTCTCATTGACGTTTCTCCACAAAAAATATAAATAATCAATTTTCCTTAATTTTCATTAATGGTTCGGTTATTTTTCTACTCAATGGTCATTTAGATTTATCATAAAAAGGTTTTTTTTTCTCCACTTACTTCCAAAGTGTGATGTTACCACATCGTCAGTCTTAGAAAGAAATCAGAGGGCGACAACGTGGGAGTATAAGATCCCTATGTCGAGAACTACAAAGAATGGTGAGGATAACAAAATAATGATGACAACATCGAGGAGAATGATGAGGAAGGAAAGACCAGAGCCAACTCCTTTATCGTCGAGGTCAGTGCATTCCCTTTGTCTGTTGCTTGATCTCTCTCATTCGTCTAATGGCATCGTCTCTCATGAATTTCAGTTGTTGTCTCTCTAAGTTTTATGGATTTTGTTTGGATGGTGAGAAAATATAAAATAGAATTTTTCGGCAGCATCGACAGAGCCACAAATGTTGCCGACGTCGTAGCATAATATCTTATTGGAGATTCCCTTAGAGATGCAAAACCCAAATTCATAAACACCAAAAGGAATGTGGCCTCTACTCTGAATGCTTAGAAACGAAGGATATGTGAAAAACCCAATGCACTATTCATTTGAACGAGTCACCAAACAAGAATAAGGGCAAAACACAGAGGTTGATGGAGATCGGTGGTCAGTGATGGTGAGGCATCAGCGTAGAGGAGAGGTGTCTGCACAAAGGCAATGCATTGGTGTAGAGGCGAGGTTCGGCATAGTGGCGAGGCATCAGTGTGACGGTGCAACACAAAAATCGTAGATCTGGCAGCGACGAGGCTGTGCGGTGTAGAGAAAGGAAATTGATCTCGCAGCCCATAGTGATGGTGCGAGATCAAGGGCAACAATACTAGCAAGAGAGATAGCCAACCACAAGGAGAGATTAGCTCGGTGATGGCAACTTATAATAGTGAGTAACGCGAGGGAGGCGAGGTCTATGAGAAGAGAGGTAGTCGAGAGAGACGAGATTTGCGAGGGCGGGAACAACATAGGACAACAAGATACTCTACAGATGTGAACCATGTTGAGGATATAGAAGGTATGCAAAGACGAATGCGACGTGGTTGGAGATAGTGGATGACAAGATGAATGCGACGCGACTGAAGAAATTATATAAGGTGATGGATTCTTCTCAGATAGTGGATGATTATTAAGCATAATTTGTCTAAAGGTTAGTGAAGATATGATATCTGGAGATGGGTTCTTCTCAAAACTTGGTGGAATTATAGATTTGAATTAGATTTATTCATGGTAGAGCTTTCAAACAATTCAGTTAAGGCATATCTTTGTAAATTAGGGTTAATTGCCTTTTTGGTGAAAGTGGTGGCTTCTGGTGAAGCCAAGAGTCTTCACTAATGTATGAGAGTGATTAACAATTATTTCATTTTTTACGAGGAGCTTGGACTCCAAGAATTTCACAAAATGAGTGTTAAGATGGCTTTGGAAATATCGTTGAAGATAGTATGACATAATATATTGCAGAGAGTCGTAGCAACGGATTTTAAGGTTTCTCAGTGGATTGTGACATCTAAGTTTTATGAAGTACTTACTACACTGTGTCGACTATATGTGGATAATGTTTCATGGAAACGAGAAGATTTTGTTGAGATATTTCCAATGATTCGAAACGATAGAAGATATTTTCCATATTTCAGGGATTGTATTGGAGCATTGGATTCATGTACTCGCTAGTGGCAAAGATAAGATCACATATTGAAACCGTAAAAAATATGCATCGATGAACATCTTAGCAGTGTTTGATTTAAACATGATATTTATCTACACACGCATTGGAGTTCTCGGGCATGCACACGACATGAAGGTACTAATAGAGTGCGCACGACATAATGCCTTATTTCTTTTATTTTGATTCATGAAAATATTTTTTAGTATATTTCGACTATCCTAATAGAAATGTTTTATGACTCCTTACCAAGGTGAACCATACTATCCTAATCAATTTTCTGGGTGTCAACCAAGGACTATGCATGAGATATTTAATAAAAAATATTTTTCATTGCGTTCAGTGATCGAGAGGATATTTGGAGTTTGAAAAGGTAAATGGAAAATTTGGAAAGGTCCCCCTTGCAATAATACAAAGGTAAAAGGAAATATTGTTGCAGCTAATATGGCACTTCATAATTTCATTGAGATTCTAGTGAAGAAGATATTGATTTTAATGTTGCTGAGACTATTAAAGATTACACACTGGAACCCACTAAAAACACGTCTCCATCACGTAATGACGTTAATTGTGATTGATAGATTTTATGATATAACAGTTGTTGTATATATGGAAAATATTAGGGATGGAGCGAAATATGGGATGTAGAACGGTAATGTTAGAGATATTATTCTATTTATGATTTATATGCACTCTAACCTTTGTTTAGATATTATGTTTTATGGGTTATATGTATTTGGAACCTTTTTTGGATATCATATTTTATAGTTTATATTTATTTAAAACTGTATTTAGATGTTATGTTTTTATAGTTATATGTGTTTGAAACTTTATTTAAGTACTATATTTTATTATAGTTTATATTATGTGATATTAGATTATGTTTGTATAAATTTATTTCATTATTTTATTATAGTATATGTAAATATTTTTAAATTTACGAAATTTCTTGTTATGGTTTGTATTATTTAAGATTTGATTATGGTTGATAAATTTATCTCAATTTTCTATTAAATTTTATATTAGTCAAAATATATATAAATATATGTGCATATATACATATATTTATTTTTATATGTAAATATATTAATAATTTTTAATTTTTTAATTGATTTCAAAAATTTGAATTTTAAAACTAATAGTATACAAAAAATGAACTAAATTTAAATAAATTATTTTACTAACAATATATGTCTAATTTGGTAATTTTTTTCAAAACGTAATCATAACAATTTTTTACCATTCGCTTCAAATCGCAACAACTCGCAATCGCTACCAAATGCAGTATTTTCACCAGTCAGACAAAAGGAAATAGAATGCCGCAAATCTTCGATAGAAACACCTTCAATCGCAAACGCAAACGTAACGATTCCACCAGTCAAGCCCTTATATATATTTGTGTTATATATTAGGTATATATATATATATATTAATATTTAAGGAATAACTATATTTGTGACGCGGATGTGGAATTTATCCGAGAATTTTGCGAAAATACTTTTTTCAAAAACAACATATATTGAGAATGTTAAAAATTAATTATTCAACGTGTTAAAAGAACAATTATTCATTTGATATATATATATATCTAAATATATTGAAATATAAAACATATATTATATGTATAATATTAGGAAAATGTATATATAATAAATATATATAATAATATTATAATATATATATATATACACATATGCATATATTGTGTATTATGTATATATTGATATAGTAATATATATATATATACAGAAAAAAATAAAACAAATAAAAAATATATATATATATATATATATATATATATTATAAAAATATATAGTTAATATATAAAATAAATAAAAAGATTACCAAAAGAGAGAATTGAGAAAGATTTGTGTTTCTTCTTTTTGTTTTTATTTTTTATGTGTTTACAAATAAAAAGGAATTGTCTATTCATAGACAAAATAAATTATGTCTTCAATATGGACAAATGTTGATGGGTTAAGCTCAATGAACATTCATAGTTTCAACACTCCTATTTGAATGTTATTGATTGTTTCGTTAAAAAAGTATATCATGGAAAAACTTTCTTGGGAGAAAAAAAATGATGAGAAAAAATAGTACAATCATTAAAACTTCTCTTTGACTTTTCAATTGTTTGTTTCTTCACAGGTTTCGCATATGTCGTATCCCAATATTCTGAATGTGTTTCCTGTATGTTGAATTACGAAGAGACATTCTGAATAATTCAGTTACATTTTCACTTGATCAAATGTAATGAATATAATTTTTTTCTCAAGCTCCTGAGTGTATGATAAAATTTTTGGATGGACATGCGTTGTTTTTTTTCTTTTGATGTATCCTTCATTCGTTTGAGCAACACATGCAACATTATCTTCATATAGTATCGTTGGATCAATATTAGTCGACATTCTATATGTTTCTTGTATATGTTGAGTTATAGCTCTCAACTACACACATTCTCTACTTGATTCATGCAGTGCGATGACTTCAATATGATTTGAAGATGTTGTTGGGTTGCTAATCGGGTGCGGAAGCGTGTTTTACAACCCAAATTGTTAGATCTAGTCAAGTTCTGATTTGTTTTTTGGGGTTTCAACGAAGTACAGATTTAGAAACAATTTCGATAATACCTGTTACGTTGAATGTTGTGATTGTCGGATGTAAGACTTGATAGTGCAAGTCCTCTACTCGTATCCACCCCGAGAACGGATTTCACCTTTCAAAGATTGATGTGGAATTTTACAATGAACGAAAACGGTTTCGTTCTTCGTTTTTCTCTATGACGGCTATTAGGATTTTGTTTTGATTTTAGATTATGAAATCTGATTAACGAAAAACCTTTTTTTCGTTTCTTAAACAATTATTAAACTTTTTAATAATTACACTTAAACTCGAGACTATTTAAATATTACATAATAGGCATCATACTTTCAGATGTTGCAATTAATTTTTCTTTCTGGGAACGCCATGATATCGATGTGTCTCTAATTGTGAAAATATATCTCGATTGTGATCGAGCTCTATTGGGATCTAATAAATAACCAAAATCTGTAAAACCAACTAACCTAAGTTTGGAAACACTATATCGTATTAAGAGATTATTAGCAAACATTATATCATGACACGTAAAATTTATTAGATACAAGAGGGTCCTTGTCGCACTCATATGTGGTACTGCTCGTGCGAATATCTTTTCATTATCTTCACAAGGATGAAATGAATCATTTTTAACATTTAGAAATCTAGAAACCATAGAATGCTTAAGGGATTCACCTTATCCATGTTAAAAATGCTTTAAGACCTGCTTAGCATAATTTTATTGATGTACTAATATTCCACTATATAGATTGATTTGTGCAAGGTCTTTTATTTCAAATTCTTGTTTTAGATAATTTCGAACATATTCAATATCTGTTAAGGTTCCAATTATATTAAAAAATCCATATAAACAACTATATTTAGAAACCACTGTTTTTAGATAAATACATAAAGATAAATAGAGTTATTCAAAATATTCGCTTAGATGATTGTACCACATACATGCATATTGTTTCAATCTATATAGAGATCGCTGTAAATTTTATCACACACACTTGTTTAGACCTTATGTTTGATGTTTTTGACATTCTTAATCCTCTAAAAAGTTTTATGTATATATAATTATCCAACGATCAATATAGATATGTTGTAATCACATCGCTAAGGTACATTTTAAATTTTTTGGATGTCGTTAAACTTATTAAGTATCTAAACGTGATTGTGTCCATAATAGAGGAATATATTTTTTCATATCGATTCCGGATCTCTCAGACAAAGGCTTGCCTTATATCTTATGACTTCATTTTTTCATTACTCTTTCATACAAAATCTATTTGCATCCAACTATTTTAACATCATTAGGAATTTGATCAATGGGTCCAATACTTTTTTATTTAATGAGTCTAATTCTTTCTGCATAGCTTCTTTTCATTTTATCCAATCATGTCTCTTTGATATTCTAATATTGACATTGGTTTTACATATTCATTATCATTTTCAATTTCTTTTTATATATAGAAAGAAAATAGTCAATCATTATCATTTATTTAATCTCTTCTTATAATCATTTTTTCATAGATATAGTTAATGAAAATCTCATTCTACTCTGTAGGCTCAAATCTTTTTCATCATTTTCATTTTGAATATCTTATATCTCGTTTGTTTTTATTCTCTGTTATTTGAGAATTAATATCTTTATCAAACTTCTTTTTTGAGGATTTTTATCTTTATAACCAAGTGGTCATCCAAGCTTCAAATTTATTGTAGACTCATTTGAAATTCTTTCACCCCTATGACCTTTTTGTATTTATATACGATCGGGTGCATTTGCAGCCAATATATATAATTTTGTCACTTGTGATGTAACATTGAACCAATCTAGCAACCAATTTGCGATATTTTGCATGTGTATGATTTTTTGTACTTCTAGATTACATTGTTTTGTGAGAAATCAAAATATAACAATGATTGTGTTCCCATGTTAAATCTTGTGAAGCTTGTTTTATTTCTCCTCCTAACATTTGGAATTCATTTTCATTAAAATGAAAATCTGCAATGCGTGTTGTGAACACATCAACCGTTTGTAGTTCAAGATATCTAATGATGGATGGTGAATTATATCCAACATAAATTCCCAATTTGTATTGTGGGTCCATTTTTATTCGTTGCATGAGAGCAATCAGAACATATATTGTACATCCAAATACTCAAATATAATATATATTTGGTTCTTGACCATTTGCTAATTGCATTGGAGAATATTTATGGTAAGAACTTGATTTTATTTAAATTAGTGCTTAAGCATGTAAAATGGCATGTCCCAAGCAGAAACTAGAGTTTTGTTCTCATTAGCAATGATTGAGCAATAAGTTAGAGAAGTGAAATCACCAGCATTATTAAACATCACATTCTTAATAGGATATCGCGGAATCGAGTTTACAACACGGAAATGCAATATTACGGGTTGATAATAGGAAACATGTGACCATATGCTTGAAGCATCGATTAATACAATAAATTACTGAAATTTTCCATTTGGTGAATGAATAGGTCAGCGTATATCCCCATGTATTCGTTCCAAAAAATGATGGCGATTCATGCCCAACTTTGACTAATGATAGTCTTATTATTCATTTTCCTTGAGAATAAGTAGTACATGTGATCTTGTGATATAGAAATGTCTTTTTATTTTTTAATGAATGACCATTAGCATTTTCAAAAATATTGCGCATCATTATTGAACCAGGGTTACCCAATCGATGATGCCAAATCTTAAATACGTATTTACACTTTTGGTTGAAAGTTGAAAATGATTCAACCATTCTTATTTTTGTGAAACATAATATAGATGATAAACCCGATATTTTTTCCATAATATGTTTCTTTTTAGAAATCATTGTCATTATATAAAGATATACACGATTTTCATCATTCATTGTTTAAACTTGATAATTTCGGCAAATATCTTCGAAACTCAGTAAATGTTTTTGGGATATTGGAAATACTTATGCTTCTTGTATGATAAATTTTGTCCCTCCAGATAGGGGGATTATCAAAAATGCCCCTGTAGGGCTAAAGTGCTTCAAAAATACCCTTGGCTGAAAAAAAAAAGTTTCAACTTCAAATCTACCCTTAAAATATTGATAATCCCATGTTACCCTTTACGACATTTTTTCTCTCTCCTCTAGAGCACCTCTAATTCTCGCGCGAAAATTACTGTTCCCCCACACCACAACAGATTCGGCGAGAGTAGCTTGCAATCGGCATCAGATTCGCTGCCAATAGGTTGAAATCCTTTGTTGTCAACAAAGAAGCTTGCAATTAAGCACGTTCCGCAGAAAAACCAGGTATGTATAGTGAGTTTTTCGTGTTTCTCTTGGGTCTATTGCAATGTCAAAGGTGACAGAGTGGGTCACAGAGTCGTACGGTCGCACTGGGTCACAGTCTCATCGAGGGGTCAAAGGGATCAAAGGTCATCGCAGGGGTCCAA
>CM071872.1:5828712-5861949 GCA_036759665.1 Gynandropsis gynandra | reverse complement strand
TCCTTAGAGGGGGCCTCTTCGACAGGACCGACTGTAGGTTCCTCTGAAGGAACCTCCTTAGGGGGGGCCTCTTCGACAGGACCGACTGTAGGTTCCTCTGAAGGAACCTCCTTAGGGGGGGCCTCTTCGACAGGACCGACTGTAGGTTCCTCTGAAGGAACCTCCTTAGGGGGGGCCTCTTCGACAGGACCGACTGGAGCATCTGCATAAAATTACTTCATTCATTAGATGCGTATTTTGCGACCCATGCGACCCTTGCCGACTCTCGATGGAAATTGACTCAAATGAACTTTTGAGCTATTTATTACTTACTTGGTGGAACTTCATCAGGAGCAACGACTGCAGTTAGAGGAATGTCGGCGGCAGATGCGATATTTTCAATTAATAACGAAAGGTTTGCCAAATCCTCTTCTACGCCTTCTCCACGGACATTTTCAGACTCTGACTCAACCGGCTCTTCGTAAGGACCTGGATATGAACGTTGAAGGAATTCATAGTCTCTAACACTGCCGGAATATTGGTTTGCGGTGCTCGAATCTATCTCGGCAGATTTTGATTTTGCCTTTTCAGCACCTTTGGGATTTGCCGCCTCTGCTTTTGTATTAGGCAAATGAAACCCGGCATCCCTTAGAAGATCTCTGACAGCGTTGATGATTCTTTTCTCCGACTTCTTTATTTCCTTCACTAATTTCTGCTCCAGTGTCAGCCGGACTGGAGCTTCTTTTCCTTCAGCTTCATCTTCATCCTCGCCTTCTCTTTCAGCATCAGCTTCAGCATCACCATCTCTTTCTTCATCACCTTCAGCATCAGCTTCAGCATCAGCTTCATCATCTTCAAGCTCTATCATTTTTTCCCCCACGCTCTTTTTCCTCTTAGTCCCCTTCCCCTTCCTCTTCCCTTTCCCCTTCTTTTCATCTCCAAGAACTGCTTTCCGCGTCAGCAGTTCTTGCTCACGAATGTCCTCCCAACAAAGTCCCTTCGGATTTCTACGAATATGTTCCATCCATATCTGAACATCGGGATCGCATCCCTCATAGTCGTCCAGATCATAACTTGTAAAGTGTTCATCGCGATCAGCACAAAGAATACTTCGAATATCCTGAAAAACAAAAAATAGTCATTATTACCCTCTGTGACCCTTGTTTTCCTTGTGACCCTTGTATAATTGTTACCTTAGAATCTCCGATCAGCCTTATGACTTCTGCGTACTTTAGGTTAATACTGGGTTTAACCATCTTCTTGCACATTCTTGGGCATGATGGATCCGCATTCTCTACATCAACATACCATCCCTTTCCGCCCAAACTAGGGATGGTTTCGAAAGGAAGTAACTGCAACATTAAAAAAAATCAGAATGCAAAAAGTATGAAAAAATTCAAGTTATTCGAATAATATATACAACTTACCATTAGTGGGATCATGAAACCGCCACAATACCATTTTGGTTTCGGTGATTCCCCGCTAACGTGCTTGCGGCAAGTATCCACAATCTTGTCGAATGTGTAACGCCCCCATGGAAAGTCTTCACAAAATTCCAAATCATCAACCATGTCAATGAGATCATGGCTGATAGAGTTGTCTGATGAAGGCTTGTGATCAATAACTTGCGCCAACAACAACAAAGTTGCCAACCTCTTTTTGTCCTCGTCATTCTTCGCCTTCACAAGCTTTCCAATGATTTGTACGGGGGTCACCTTTCCACGGCCGAAATACTTCCGCCTGAATGTATCACCCCTTTTGGACTCCCATCCTTTGGGATATGGTCCGCAGTTCAATCCGGAAATTAGTGCGTGCTCCACTATAGAGTACCGGATGGGAACACCGTTTAAGACGAACCACAACTCCTTCTTGTCCCGTACAATCACGGAGTGATTTAGGAGGATAGACATTTGAACCTTAGTCAATGTGGAATCACATTGGAAATGGAATAAATGCTTAAATTGCGATTCCTTCTCGAAGTAATGCACGTCGTATTCATCTAAGATTCCTCTCAGCTTCGTTATTGTCTCGTGAGGATAACACTTGGTTGTGATCTTTGGCATTCTGTCCATGTGTTTGAATTGATACACAAACTTCGGCTTTGGGGCCACCTGCAAGACCAATTAATTAAAGAATACATTATACTTCTACCGACTCAAGCGACTCAAGCGACCCATGCGACCCATGCGACTCATGCGACCCATGCGACCCATGCGACCCAACCGACCCTTTGGCTCAACCGACTCATGCGACTCGACTGAACCATGCGACCCAAGCCGACTCACTAAGACAACCGACTCAAACGACCCTTAGACCCCCTGCGACGCTCAAGCGACGATTGCGACCCAAACCGACTCACTGAGACAACCGACTCAAACGACCCTTAGACTCCTTGCGACGCTCAAGCGACCATTGCGACCCAAATCGACTCACTCAGACTCAACAGACTCACTGACACTCACACCCATTTCAAATCAATAAACCATTCTGGGACTCGACAGCCTGCAAACCCTAGAAATCGACGCTCAACCGACCATCGCGACCCAAACCGACCCACTGAGACAACCGACTCTTGCGACTCAACCGACTCACTGAGACTCAACCGACTCATTGACACTCACACCATTTCAAATCAATAAACCATTTTGGGACTCGACATCCTCCAAAACCCTAGAAATCGATCTACTTACACTTATTGACGCCATTGAAGATTGACTCGTGCTCTCTTCTCCACCGCTGCTGATTCTAGCCATTTCCTTCTTGGCAACTTCGAATTTCCTTCTTGCCAACTTCGAATCGATCCCTCTCAAGTTCGAAATCACTTGTTCTTTCTTGGCTTTTACTCTCCTAGAATGCGGGTTTGGCTTTTACTCTCCCAGAATGCGGTTTTTCCCACGTTCGAAAATTAAGGGTAAATTTGTCTTTTCTCCAGTTTTTTTTTCGATTAAATAATTATTTTAGGGAAGGGTATTTTTGAAGTGTTTTAGCCCTACGAGGGTATATCTGATATTCCGCCCTCCAGACATTATAAAGTTTATTTTTCCACATCCCTCAATTATTTTTGCACTTCCTGATATCGTATTAACATTGGACTCATGTATTATAAACTTGGAAAATACTTTCTATCTTTCACTATTATGTGTGTTATAGCACAATCCGCTAAACGTATATCTTCATCACTAATATTTGATCGTTAACATATTTTATGTTATTTTGATCTGATTAAAATATCAATGAACTTGAATATAGAAACTAAAATCTATTAGAGTTCGGGTTGTTTGGGTCGATCTAGATTGATTCGGTCCGGGAAACCCCAATTGGAGACCCCTAATCGAGATCACCATAAACAAAATTTTCTAAACATCTTTGTCTTTATTCATTTGTGACTTCTGGTATAAATCAACAAAGTTTCTTAGGTGTACGACACTTGAGACCAAAGTCCATTCATACCACATCGATAACATGATATCTTTTTGCTTTTAGTTACATTTTCATGTTCAACATCTCAATAATATTTTCTTTCATTATCTCCATGATGAAAATTATTTGGTGGATTGCTTCGACTTTGTCTTCTGTCATATCCATGGCCACGACCGCGACCACGTCCACGACCTCAATCGCGATCACATCTACGATTTCGATGTGACCACGCATATATCCATGTCCACGGTCATACCAATGGTTATAATTCGATGAAATCGTGTTCGTTGAGGAGAACAATGTGAAACCAGTGGAAAAAGTATGATGCTTTTCTTTAATAGTTGTTGTTTTATAACGAAAAGAAACTGTAAGACATCATTATATGTTTTGTCCATTTGTGACAAAACAAAACTTTTTTTTAATATGAAAAATGTTTATGAACTAAGCCCATTAGATATTCATATTTCAACAAAATTATAGAGTTTTGCAGTTGTAAAGAAAATTCATTGTGATTCTTAAGATAATAAAAATATGGTTCATTACATCCAATTTTTTTTAAGTAATAGATTGGATTAACTCAACCATTTATTTAATGAGTTTCCAAAGCTTAACGTCCTTCGTTAGATGAGTTATGATGGGTTGTTTCTTTTTTCAAATTTTTTCTGATATGTTTTACAATTATAAGATTTATTAGGTTCTAATGTAATAAATATAGAACCATTGTCATGATGCTATGCTAATAAGGTTTCATATTTTATTAGCATATCGAAAAAAAATCCAAAGTGAATAAATTTATATATATGTATATAATTGTGTTTAATCCATTCGAAATTTAACAATAGATAAAAGAATATGTTTGAAATTTAGGAAAAACAAAAATTCTAAATATAGATACACAAAAAATCCATTCCTAAATTAGATCCTATCTAAATTCAATCCAATTCCACGTGTTGCATTGGATCGAATGGCTCATTGTATTGTTGCACATTGACGAAAGTGTGCATTCATATATAAAGATATGTTTTCACACGTTGCGTCTTTTTTGGTCCCTATCGTTTAATGCTTATACATCTTTTTTATCATTATACGCAAAATAATATTATAATTAGATATATTGATGATCATTTCATGTTTAAATAAGTCGTTTGGTAGGCCGTAAGTTTTAATAGTATCTTTTGAATTTTATAAAAGAACTAGTAAAAAAAATCAAAACCAAATTTAAAATTGTTAGGGATTAGAATAATAGAATATTGAAAAATCATAAGCAATAGTTTGAGAGTTAAATAGTATGACATACATTGTTTTTAGTTTTCCGATAACTTTGGTGGCGTCAAAATGGTCAGTTAGCTTTGACACCCTTATCTTAATTATGGTAGATATCGTTAGAACCAATAAGTATAAAGTGTTTTAAAATATATGCTCTCTATTTTTTTTTTAAGCATTCAATGATTGCAAGAGAATGATCTCTTGTCTTGTTGAATGTACTCTGTTTATTTTTCAGAAAATTTTATGGGGTTGAAACGAATTGTTGCTGCTCATTCCGAATGATTAGATGGTCATACATATAGATATCTTAGAGTGCAAGCTAAAGACGCGATCCTACGAACGCAATCCAACGGATGTGTGCGGAGCATGCGAAGCGTCTGGGAGCGTTCGGAGTGTGCATCGAATGGACGTGGTGGTTCGGCGAATGGACGCAACTTTTAACCGAAAACCAACGGTCGAAAAAAATTTTGGCCCTTCGGGCCGGGGCCCGACCTGCTCCAACCAAAAGCCCAAGAGCATATATGTATATACACATATACCAATTATCCATTCTATTGACCATTTGAAACTATTAATTGTATGAACACTTATATAGTGTTCATTTATTGCTTCAAGTCCCAATATGGGACTTTTTAATAAAAACATGTGCAATCCACATGTGCCCCACACACATGTGCCCACACATGTACCTACAATACCCCATATTTTCTATTCAAACTTAGCAATACCTCACATTTGAATAGAAAATAAGATTTCATTATGAGAATTATGGTTACCAAACCAAAATATTTTGATTCTTACGGTTGTTTTCATTCCGGTCCTGAATTTATCCTTTTTTAATGAGATTTCTAGAGAAAATAGCCATCTTGGTTCTCATTGATGCGACCCCACATCGATCTCATATAGATAATACCAATCAGGAGAAATCCGTATCAATTCCACTTTCAAAGCTATTAGCATTATTAAGAATTATAAGATTCATCCCTTTACTCATCAACGGATACATACTTTATTTTAGCATAGGAAAGGCTTGATAGTATATCATGAGACTTGAGTCTTCCTTAACTAGTTAGCCCACTGAACCTAGACCATGGGATCTCCAATGTTTCTAGGTTAGGTTTCCGCCAAGTGATGACTCATTTCATTAGCTTTAAGCTCATTCCCCTCGCTGTATTTAAAACTTGCTCTTTACCAAGGCTTTTAGTAAACAGATCCACGATTTTTTCCTTAGATTTTATGTATTCAATGGACATAATTCAATTCTTTAGAAAGTCTTTTATCGTGTTATGGCGTCGCCTGATATGCCTGATTTACCATTGTAAATTTGGTTTTTTCGCTCTTGCAAGGGCAGCCATATTGTCACAGGGAACACAAATGGCAGTCACAGGTTTTTGCCATAATGGAATTCCTTCTAGGAAGTTTTTGAGTCATTATGCTTCCTCAGCATCTTTATCCAACGCTACAAATTCTGCTTCCATAGTCGAGCGTGACACTGCAGATTGTTTTGATGATTTCCAAGATACATATGCTCCTCCAAGTGTAAATACATATCCATTTGTGGATTTAGTATCTGTATTGTTTAAAACCCAATTTGCATCACATTATCCTTCTAATACTGGAGGATATCTAGTGTAATATAAACCATAGCTAATTGTATGCTTAAGGTATCTCAATACTTGTATTAATGCAACCCAATGTTCTTTTCCTGGATTGTTTGAGTATCTACTGAATCGACTAATCGAATATGCAAAATCTGGTCTCGTACAGTTTATGATGTACATTAAACTTCCAATAACTTTTATGTACTCCAATTGTGATACACTATCTCCTTGATTCTTCTTAAGATGTACACTAGGATCATACGGAGTTACAACTGTTTTGCAATCAAAATGTCCAAATCTTTGAAAGACCTTTTCTATATAATGAGATTGTGTCAAAGTGTAACCTTCCAAATTTCTTTGAATTCGAATTTCAAGAACTATATTCGCAATTCCGATGTCATTCAAATCAAAACAAGAATTTAACATTTTCTTGGTTCGATTGATTACATCTTTGTTTGTTCCCATGATTAGCATATCATCGACAACTAGACACAAAATAATGTATGCATCTTTGTACTCTTTTACATAGACCCATTTGTCACATCATTTATCTTAAAGCCATTTAATAATAAAGTATTATCAAACTTCTCATGTCATTGTTTTGGTGCTTGTTTAAGTTCGTAAAGAGATTTCATTAATTTACATACTTTCTTGACCTTTAACAACAAATCCTTCAGGTTGATCCATATAGATCTCTTCATCCAATTCACCATTCAAGAATGTAGTTTTCACATCCATTTGATGAATCTCTAAATTGTTCAATAGCAAATAACATTCGTATGGAAGTAATTCTTGAAATGGGTGAATAGGTGTCAAAGAAATCCATTCCTTCTTTTTATCGTTAACCTTTGGCTACCAATCGAGCTTTGTGTTTAGAATATCCATTTATGACCGATGGTTTTATGGCCTAGAGGTAAATCAACCAATTTCCATGTGTTATTTTGCATAATGGAATCCATTTTTCCTTGGGTAGCCTCTTTCCAATATGGCGCGTACGTCGATTCCATTGCAGCCTTATATGTAAGAGGTTCTCCTTGGAGAACAAATGTCATAAATTCATACCCAAAATCTTTGACGATTCTTCCTCGTTTGCTCCTTCTAGGTTGTGTTCTTTCTGATTAAACCAAAGAAGTAATATTTTCATTAGCATATGAATCTCCAAGAGTTCTTTTTGGTACGACGTTTTCCTTGAATGGAAAAATATTCTCAAAGAATTCTGCTTCAGCAGATTCTATCACAGAATTTTTGGTTAGTCCTTCGATCTTAGAATCATGAACCAAAAACCTATAAGTGGCACTATTACTTGCAGGATCAATATAGATACAATCTATAGTCTTTGGTCCGAGTTTTGTTCTCTTTGGTAAAGGAATTTGAACCTTAGCAAGACAACCCCACACTTTCATAGTTTTGTAAGTTGGTATTCATCCTTTCCACAACTCGTAAGGAGATTTATCACTCGACTTATGTGGTATTCTATTTAGAACAGTATGATCAGTAAGTACTGCCTCACCCCATAAACTTATTGGTGCTCCCGGACTAATCAACATTGAGTTTATCATATTTTTAATGTTCTATTCTTTCGTTCGGTGACTTCATTTTGTTGTGGAGTATATGGTGCAGTCGTTTGATGCACTATACCAAATAATGAACAAAATTCTACAAAGTCATTGGAAAGATATTCTCCTCCTCTATTTGACCTTAAGATTTTTTTTCTTTTTTCAAGTTGATTTTCAACTTCGACTTTGTATGATTTGAACATGCTCAAAGCTTCATCTTTGGTACGTATCAAACATACATAGCAATACTTACTATAGTCATCAATGAATGTTATATAATAATTTTTTCCTCGTGTACTCGGAATTGCTTGAAAGTCACATAAATCCGTATGGATTAATCCAAGAAGTTCATTCATTTTATCAACAGATTTATGTGGATGTCTTGCAAATTTCGATTCTACACAAACCCCACATTTCGTTTTTGTTAGCAAAGAACACTTGGGCAAGAGACCTAAATTTACCATTCTTTGTAAAGAACGAAAATTTACATGTCCCAATCTGCAATGCCATAATGAAGATGACTCAATCATATACATACAAACTTCATTTTTATTCATAACGAGATCGGCTACAACATGAACAACATTGAGTTTGAAGAGTCCCTCACTTAGGTAACCCTTTCCTACAAACATACCACACTTAGAGATTACAAACTTGTCAGATTCAAACACAAGTTTGAAATCTTTGTGACTAAGGATAGGACCACAAACCAAATTCTTCCTTATCGAAGGAACATGAAACACATTTGATAACAATAGTTCCTTTCCCGAGGTTAACTTAAGAACTACTTTTCCTTTTCCAACAACCTTTCGGTCGCTTCATTTCCCATGTATAGATTTTCTTCATCTTCAACCTTTTGGTAAGTAGAAAACAACTCTATAGCCGAACACACATGCATAGTGGCTCCAGTGTCAACCCGCCAATCATTAATGTTAGAAACCATATTTACCTATATGACAACGACAAACAGATTTTCAACAACGTTAGCATGATTATTGGTCTTTCCCGAACCACTATCATGAGGTTGTGCCTTCTTGTGGTAGCAATCATTTGCCTTGTGTCCCCTCTTCCACATACCCAACAATTTGTTGTAGCCCTTATACTTGCGGTTTTCTTGAAGTCCAGTTTCCTTGGAGCAAGGGTTGTGGGATTTGCGTATTTCTCTTTTTCTTATTCTTTGTTTTGGCCTCAACCATGTTAGCATTTGTCTCAAAGGATATCAAGTCACATTTTTCACCAATTCGACTGTTCTCTTCAATATGGAGTTTCAGGGCCAACTCCTCGAGATTCATATCCACAGTTATATGTGTTAGATATTTCTTAAAATCTGTCCAAGAAGGTGGAAATTTGTCAATGAATGCACTGACAATAAATGGTGATGGTAGTAACATACCTTCCTCATTTAACTCGCGGATTATGACTTGAAGTTCCTCTACTTGTTTGATAACCGATTTTTCATCGATCATTCTAAAGTTAAGAAACTTCCCAGTCACAAATCGATTTGAAGAGGCGACTTCTGTCTTATACTGTTTGTCCAAGACCTTCCATAAGTCTCGAGCAGGATTGCACTTCGAGTATATGTCGTATAGAGAGTCATCTAGTGCATTCAGAATATAGTTTTAACAACTAAATTTGTTTTTTTACCCAAGCCTTTACAACCTTTTCTCTTTTGACCTGTTCTTCAGTATTAAGATTATCTCCTTCGACTTCAATTACGACCTCGGGAGGATCCAGATTCAAGACATACACAACTTGAAGTGTTGAAAGATAGAACAACATCTTCTATTGCCAACGCTTAAAATCTTTGCCCTTGAATTTCTCAAGCATTTCAACATGATTGTTTTTCACACCCGACATTGTTTGGTCCATCACAGAATGCTTTCTATCTTAGATTGTTAGAAACAATGAGTTCGGATGTCAATTGAATACACAATTTATAAATATTAAACTATATTGAATTGAAAAACAACAATTGAAGATACCAGAAATTAGTGATGATCGAGGTCTGTGTTTGCAGTGTCATAAGACAGAAATTTGATATCTATTCCATCTTGAAGACTCAACGATTGCAAGATAATGATCTCTTGTTGAATGTACTTTGTTTAATTCTCAGAAAATTTTACGGGGCTGAAACGAATTGTTGCTGCTCATTTCGAATGATCAGATGGTCATACATAAAGATATCTTAGGGTGCAAGCAAAAGACGCGACCCTACGAACACAACCCTATAGATGTGTGCGGAGCGTGCAGAGCGTTCGGGAGCGTGCATCGAGTGGACGCAGTGGTTCGCGAACAGACGCAAATTTTGGCCCATTGGCTCGAGGCCTAGTCCGCTCCAACCAAGAGCCCAAGAGCATATATGTATATACACACATACCAATTATCCATTTTATTGATCATTTGAAACCATTAATTGCATGAACACTTATATAGTATTCATTTATTACTTCAAGTGGGACTTTTTAATAAAAACATGTGCAATACACATGTGCTCTACAAACATGTGCCCGCACATGTGCCTATAGGTATTAATTATATTTTATTGTACATATCTGAATATAAAGTGTTTTAAAATATATGTCATTGTGTTTTGTTATTGATGATGATGATGGTGATGGTAGTAATAATATTATTGTCGGTGATGAAGGTGGTGGTTCGATCTCTACAATGTCGGAATTGTTAATTTTTTATATTTTGTTTGTTTATTTTTATTAGATTTATAAAATAAAAAAATTAGTATTGTTTTTATCTTTTAACCAAACTAAAAAAGAACAATAACCATACCATAAACAAAAAACCCATTTAATAAATGGAATGATAACCCCACAAATCACAAAACCCAATTTAAATTGGATTGAAATGGGCTAGACCATCCAATTAGACACCCATAAATAAATAGTTAATAGACATAAATTATATATATAAAACTAGAATGTTTTTCTCTCTTCTTCTTAAATTTTGTGTTATATTCATTTTGTATTTACGTCACAATTAATATTTATTTTTTAGTGCGAGAGATAATATAATTAATTTATATTATTCAATAATTTAGTCATCCATATTATCAAATTTTTCTTTTATATAAAAAATATTTTTTTATATTATTTACATTTTAATTTTTATATGTATATTACTTAATTACTTGATAATATTAATTATTTATATTTTCTACTATCTCATAATTTTTCCCTTCCACTAAAAAAATAAATATTAATTGTTTACATTAATAGCTAGCATCATACCTGTAGTAGGAGATACCATACATTAAATTTATAGTGGAAGACATAAATATAATGTTATACTTTTTCAGTTTTTTTATAATTAATATAAAATTCATCTAATTATTTAATAATATTAATTATAGTTAATTATGTCTTCCACTATCATATTTGTTTTCTCTCATATTATCCTATTGTGTCATATCATCAACTTTTTTATTTTGTTTTTATCAATTTTATTCCTTTTCTTTAAAAGAAAATATTTGAAAATCAACATATGTTAATGTCAATGAATAAAAAGGTTTATATAATAAATTAAAAGATCTAAAAATTTTCAATTTGTATTTAATCATTAAAATATATTTTTATTATAAAAATAAATATTAACTCTTTAAAATAATTTTATATTTATGTTACATTAATTTTAAATTTCCGTCATAATTAATATTTATTTTTTAGTAGGAGAGAAAACATAAATAATTTATATTATTAAATAATTTAGTTATCCATATCATCAAATTTTTCTTTTATATAAAATTTTGTTATATTAATTACATTTTAATTTTTATATTTATGTTACCTAATTACTTGATCATATTAATTATTTATATCTTTCACTATCTCATTACTTTTCTCTCCAAATAAAAACTAAATATTAACTGTTTCCATTAATTTTATATTTATATTATATTAAATTTATAGTGGAAGACATAAAATATAATTATATTTTTTCAAATTTTTATGATTAATATAAAATTTACCTTATTATTTAATAACATTAATTATATTTAATTGTGTCTTCCACTATCATACTACTTTTCTCTCTCACTGCCATATTGCTCCATATCATCACCTTTTTTGTTTTTTTTTATCAATTTTATTTCTTTTTTCTTTTTAAAAAGAAAATATTTAAAAATCAACATGTGCTAATACCGATGAACAAAAACAATTAATATAATAAATTAAAAGATTTAAAAATTCTCAATTTATATTTAATCATTAAAGTAGTTATATTATTAAATTAAATTTATTAAATACTTATTAAGAGTAAGAAGTTATTAAATTTTTTTGTTATACTATTGTTTTACTATATAATTTTTTTATACAATTAAAATTTTTATACATATTAAGAAAAACAAAATAAATTTAATTTGAAAAAGGAAAAATAAGTTTAATCTCTTAAGAAAAAAAGAAAAAGAAGGTTTAGATTATATAGATCATATGTTTTGTGTGAGATATATTACAATTAATATTGTAGATTTTTTAGAGGATCTTTATTTATTTTCTATAAAAATAAATTGAAATTTACAAATGAAAAAAATATAACCTTTTAAACACCACGCAAATATAATTCACATATGTTATATCATTATTTCAAAAATACATTATAAATTTATAATTAATAGTGGTTAAATGACTAATTTATCCATTAATGTTAAGTAATAGATAAAACTTTTAGAATACAATCTGAAATTTTTTTACACTTTGAAAGTGATCATAGTTTTTTTAAAAATTATATAATCATGTTGTTAGTTTTTTTAATATAAAGATTTAGTACTATTATATTAATAAATATTAATTTTTTTTAAGTTTTCACATTACTATTTTTTATCTTCGTTCAATTTTTCATCTCACATAACATATATATTAAAATGAAACATTTAAATTTATATATTTTTTAATAGAAAAATAATATATTTATATAAATCAATATGTGCATTACATGGATTCTAAATCCATTTCAATGTTTATTGATGTGTTTCTGTGATGGTAATATGATAATTTAAATGGTTATGGTCAAACTAGCGATTAGATAAAAAAATTGGAAAAACAATCATTGAAAAGTTGTTCATTGATGCCTACCATGTTCATACGAAGAATATTGGCAAGTAATAGGAGGGTCTGAAGTAAATTGTCATGCTCAAGATTATCATATTGAATTGCATTCCATAATACATATTATGATCTAAATACTGATATATTTTCTAATAGTAAGTAATATTATATCTTATGATTCATATAAGTTCTAAAATAATTAATTTAAATCTAAAAGAGATTATATATTGACATTGTTATTTTTAATTCATGAAAAAATAACTATTAAAATTATTATTTATTTTATTTTTAGTTGCATTTTTACATTAATATATTTTGAACTCTATTAACTTTTTTATACGAGATGATATAAAAACAATAAAATAATTATATGAATCACTTTACGTCTAGGGCGAGTTATAATCTAGTCATACTTAAAAAGTCGGACACACGATGTTAAATATGTTCATAGCCAACTGCTCATCTCATACTCCGATAATATAAAATTTATAAGTAATATAATTCTTTTTGTGAGAGAAAACTTGGTCAGAGTTATTACTGTGACTTGTGGAAAGTTTTACTATGAAATACAAAATAATAAATTTTATGGAACAAATAAGTTTAAGAGCATAAAAGAAGAGAAATGATTTATCACTCAAGGAACTAAAATATATCACAAAATAAATGATCTTATGTAATATAATTAAAAAAATTATATTAAGTCACACGTACGAGGTAATTTATTGAACATCTGAAAGGGGGAAAATATTTAAATTCACGCAATTTAAATATTGAGTGTTCACAAAGAGAAAATCAAACGTATTGAAAATGAAATAAAGGTGTTGATTAAATATTTCTTTGATTTAAATTCACGCAATTCAAATTAGAACGTTGATTAAATTATAGAGTTTGGTCAAACAAAGTTAGAAGGGAGAGATAAAGGTGTTGATCAACAATTAGGAAAGATATGTGGGAGTGTCACGTCGGATTCTTTTGAACAGGACTCATATATCTTTTATTTTTGTTGTATCTCCCGTTAATATTTGAGATAATGTTTTATGGAACTTGTATTTCGGTTTACGCAATGTTGGATTTATACTTTCATAAAGTTTTAGTCTTCTTATTATTACAAAGACTGTTTGGCATGTGTACATATGTGATGGTGGACAGACAAATTATAAAGGAAAATTCCAAAGTTGAGAGTGTTACGTATACTCCAATCACACGGGTAAAAGTTGTTAGTTACTAGTCGAACGATCAATCAAATCCTAACATCTATATCGACCGGTTGAAGCCTAGTCAAAATCTATGCGTTTTTTTTATGTTCTATTTTTTTCCAAAAATTTAAAATACATAAAATATAATTTCCAAATTTACACAAAAAATATATAAAACAACAAAAAATTTCAATTCATAAAATCTAAAATTTTAAAAATTCATAAATCATAACATCCAAAAAACTGGCTCATAATTGATATCGATAAAAGTACAAATACGGTATTTCGATTCAAAAATATTATTATCATTGAGTTTTTCAAATCTAAAACTTGTCGAAACTATGATTGAAAGTACATAAAATCATTAATTAAAAGCAAATAAACTTTCTTCTTTACAACTCTTCTAGAATTTGATGAACAAAAAAAATAAATCGATCATAGTTTCAAATTTTCTCAAAATGCCAAAACGATTTCATTTTGACATTCACTAGTAATCATCATGTCCGCCACCATCTATTAAACATTGAAACTGTTATCATTGGTTCAAATCTTATATATTAAAAATTAGGTTTGTTGCGATATTGTGAAACCACCTCAACAATAACGTGACATCCCCGAAAAACCTAACTTCAAATATATCATATAATATATATAGAATTAAATAAATATGTCCAATAAATATGAATAATATTAGATATTAATTTATATTATAACATGTTTCAAAATATATATAATATTCTTTATTTAGAAATAAATTTTCAATTTGTAGTATTACTAAATGTCAATTTAAATAGTATGATGATAACTATTTATATATAATATTATAATATAAATTGTATCTCATATTATTATTGTTATTATTATTATCATTATTATTTATACAAGATTTGTAATATGAATTGCATATTATTATTATTATTAGCAACACATGAACAATAATGTGCAATTTTTATTATAAATCTTATATAAATAATTAACATAATATAATATAATATGAATTAAAATATAGTAATAATAATATGAAAACAACATAATAAGAATTCAAATCACAATTGATTCTTTTATATAAAAGGATTTATGATCGTAATTGGTGTAATATATAACTTTTATAATTTATAGAGGTGATTGTCACATGTATATATGCACATGTATGTTAACCCTAATCTTTTTGGAACAACGGCAGTAAATCCTAAATGGATGGAGATCTCAGCTCATCTTAAAACATATGGCGGGTTAAGTGCAAATGACAGACCAGACATTCAGAGTCACGTTTTCATATGAAATTGAATGATTTTCTGAAAGATTTAAATCCTGTAGTATTCTTTCCAAACCCAATATGATTTGCCCTTTTTCCGATCATCCTGGTGACATATATAATTCTTTAAATAAAATCATGTTGACTTATCTTACATATGTTTTGGTAAACATGAGTTGCTCAACCGAACACCAGCTCATTCAGAAATGTCGACAATATTATTGCACATGCTACTGAAAACAAATTGTATGTCGATTTCTCAGGATATGTGAAGAAAGTGATCCACATAAGGATAATCAGTTGATTGGCATTGGACTTTTAATTGTAAATGACAAGGTTTGACTCTTATTTATGCTAGTAATTATAGGTTTAACATTATTTTTACGTATGTATATTTGTTGTATTACAAAGAACAACGATTGAAGGACAAATTTTCTTAGCAGATATCGAGAAGTTTGAGCATATAATAAAAGAAGACAATATATTCATTATGAAACATTTAACGATACTGCGTAGTCTAGGAAATTCCAGATTGACTGATAACAACATGCATATTTATTTTAATGCAGATACCACTCTTGAAAGTATTACTAATACAAGCATCACTATTCTAAAGGAATAGTTAAGAATAAGATCATTTAAAGACTTGCATGCATTGACAATTAAAAAGACGACTTACCAGGTTTATTCCATTTTCTTATTCCGTCATATGCATTTAATCTCTAAATTTAATTGTTTATTATTTATTTCACCAATTTTTAGATGTCGTTGGATTACTAATGAGATTACATGGACCTAATTTATGCATCATTTCTTCCATACAAAAAAATAGACATACTCTTACACATCGAGAAGTAAGATATATCTAATTTTGTCTAATTAAATATTATGTTAATAAATTACTTACATGATGGTACTATCGTTAAAATTTTACACTACAAAAAAACATGCGGTTTTCAATGGACGGATCAATGGATCCATCCGTTGATACCGATTTCCAACAGACGCCAACGAATACCATAAAATGATCAACGACTAATATTCGTTACAATCCATTGTGATTGACAACGGACCTCCAAAGGACACTATCCATTGCAAACATCCATTGAACAACCGTTGGAAACCCCATAAACCGACCAACGGATGCTCGTTGCACTGTGCAATGGATGTCCGTTAACAATCGCAATGGATGCCCATTGGAATTGTGACTTTCGAGGTTTCCGTTGGGATATTTCAACGTGATTTTCAAACGAACATCCGTTACAGTTTTCAACGATCATCCGTTGAAAAGGCTAATGGATGTCTGTTGAAAAAACACTATTTAATAACCGAAAACACGACTTCTACCACCAAGCTACCAACAAAAAAATATATTTTCAAAAAAAATTATTTTCTTAAAATATGGATATATAGTTCAAGAGAGTGGATGTATAGAAGAAAAAGATCATGTAACCGAAGAAATTACTCAAGAATTCTTATACGGATTGGAGCAGTTTATGAGTCGTGCATCGATGCAACCTTTGTGTCAAGAACGCGGGACAATGTTATGTCCTTGCAAAAGATGCAAAAATATGAAGTATCGAAGTCAAGAAATTCTTTACAAACATCTTTACAAGGTGGATTTCGTAGAGAATTACAAAATTTGGTTATTTCACGGCGAAAATTGTGGCGTTAGAGATATTGTGGAAGAAGCACATTAAATAGAAAGAAATGAAGAAGTTGTTTATGAAGTATCAACCAATCCATGTGTGAAAATAGTGTCAGATGTTGTTCCTGGAGTTGTTCATGATGAACAACCGCACGAAGAGATGCCAAACATCGAGGCACAACGATTTTTCAACCTATTGGATTTCGCGAAACAACCTATATATGAAGGTTGTCGTGAAAGTCTGTCTCGTTTATCTTTGTCATCAAGATTGATGAATATAAAAACAGACTATAATGTTGCTGAAAATTGCATGGATTTATTTTGCAAAACCGTGCGTGAATATTTACCGGAACAAAATCAGGCCTCCGAGACATATTATGAAACAAAGAATGTTTTAAAAGATTTGAGAATGCCACATGAGAAAATTGATGTTTTAGAAACAGTTGCATGTTGTTTTGGGGAAATGATAAAGACATGTTGGAATGCAAATTTTTCGGTGCAAACAGATTTCTTCCAAAAAAACATCTTCACATAAATATGTATCGTACAAAAATATTCTATATGCCTATAGCACAAAGGTTGAGAAGGTTAATTGAATCGAAGAAACCGTTGCGATAATGAGATGGCACGCAGAACACTCGACGGACAAAGGGATAAAGCAACATCCATCGAATGGTAAGGCTTGAAAAAATTTCAATGAAATATTTCTCGAGTTTGTGTATAAGACGAGAAATATTTATCTTTTCTTGTACACCGATGGTTTTAGTCCATATGAACAATTTGGAAGTCAATATTCTTTATGACCGGTGTTTTTTTCTCCTTATAGTTTGCCTCCCCATATGTGTTTGAAAAAAGAAGTAATATTATTTACGTTGCTCATTCCAGGACCAGAACATCCAAAGAAAAGTTTTGATGTCTTTTTGCAGCCATTGATTCATGAATTAAGATATTTGTGGAATGATGGAATTTTTTCTTATGACGTTAGTACGAAGCAAAATTTTACATTAAAAGCGGTCTTGTTATGGACAATTAGCGACTTTCATGCCTATGAAATATTATCTAGATGGAGTACGCACGAGAGATTGGTATGTACCTATTACATGGAGGACACATATCCATTTCAACTAGTACATAGCAAGAAACCATGTTGGTTTGATTGTCATAGAAGATTTCTTCCCCGTGGACATGCTTTCAGAAAAGATAAAACAAATTTTCGAAAGAACGTGGTACAACAAGAAGAGGCACCTTGCATGAAAACCGGAATTCAAATCCTTTACGAACAATTAAACACAATGGGAGATGTACAAGAATCGATAGAATACGGTGGAGATCCTGGGCATCGAAAACCAAAAGCCAAGGTGAATGGCATAACTGGTATAAACATAGTATCTTTTGGGAACTACCATATTGGGAATCACTCATATTACATGATAATTTAGATTTTATGCATATCGAAAAATAACTTTTCCGATAACATCATCAATACTATTTTGAATGTGACAGAGAAAATCAAGAAAATATTTGAAGATAATATGTCAAAGACCTGAGTTGGAGTTAAGAGATGGAAGAGGACCTACCCCAGTATTCAGATTGTCTTGGCCAGTGAAAACCGCATTATTAAGGCGGTTAAAAGAAGACGTTAAGTTATTAGATGGATATGCATAGAACATTGCTCGATGTGTTGATTTTGTTGGTTCGAGCCTGATCGGGTTGAAAAGTCACGAATGTCACGTTTTCATGAGCGACTCATTCCAAATTGCATTTGTCGAGCTCTTACCACGAAACATTCACGTTGTGCTATGCGGAATTAGCATATTTTTCAGATATATATGTTCTAGAAATTTAAAAATGAATGACTTGGAATTAATGAAAAACAATATCTCTAATGTATTATGCTCATTGGAGAAAGTTTTTCCGCCTTCCTTCTTCGATGTCATGGAAAATTTGTCAATACATTTATTAGATGAGGCAATACTCGGTGGACCAGTTCAATTCAGATGGATGTATCATTTTCAAAGGTTTTTCTTTCATCTAAAGAAAACAAAAAAAAACAGTGGTTGAAGGATCTATTGTTTAACAATACTTGTCGGAAGAAATCACATAATTCAGCACATTTTATTTCGAGTCGCATATTCCGACGAAACAAAGATGCTCAGCGTAAGATTACTCAAAATATCTATATCAACATAATCACAATTTGGCACGGTTCCTGAGATATTTACACTGATTGAATGTACAGAAGGTAAATCCGAAGAATATTGGCTAACACCAAAGGAGTATAATCACAACCACACACATATATATATTACTAAATTGTCAAGAGCTATTACCTTTCGAAAGATACAAAACAATGAAAATTGATCTTATAAAACACAAATATATATGTATGTATATATACGTTTAAAAATATATGTTAACGTTCTTTCATTACAGGATATTTGATGAAGAAGTAATGGGTACATATCCTCATTTAAATGTAGATGAACTCACGGAAATGAAACTTCAACATTATGAGTTGTGGTTGAGAGATTACGTAAGTACACGTATATCCGTACGTTTTACGCATGTAAAATAAAATGTTACTATGTTATAAAGTATTCATTTGTTTTTTGTTATATAGGTCAAATATTTTGATGAGAGACATCCTAGATGGTTAAGAGATTTGGCTAACGGTCATGCACGAAATGTTATGTGTTGGCCAATTTTGTTTACTCGTGGATACACATTCTACACGTACGAACACAGAAAACATAGAAGCACATACAATTACTCGTGGATACACATTGCGTTAATAGTGAAATAGAGGATGATAATTTCTTTGGAATTTTGCACTAAATCCTATAGGTGGAATACCTCGATCTCATTGGATTGAATGTGATGCTTTTTAAATAAAAGTGGTTCGATCTAACCGTAGGACGTGGTACACGAAAAATCGATGGGGAGAAACTGATATCAATCTGGCACGAAAATATTGTAAGTATGATCAATTCATCATAATAGATCAAGTAGATCAAGTATGTTACGTGCAATATCCAACAACATTGAAATGTCGAAGAGAGGAGTGGTGGGTCGTTGTAAAGATCAAGCCGCGAGGATTTAAAAGCACAGATAAAAAAGAAGATCCGTCGTAAACCAATCATCCGAAGCCGATACGATTATACAGATAATCGGAAGGAGATTCTCGAAAGAACTGATGGAGAATACATACGCGATTATGAAGACGTTTAAACAGAAGATGCAAAAGATTAAAACGACGATGAACCCAATGGACACCCGTTGCTCGCTTGCAACAAACACCCGTTTGCATTTGTGTTAACGGACATCCGTTGCAGTTTCCAATGGACGCTCGTAGATGGATGTTATGATAGCTAGGCTACGCCCGCAACATCGGTTATTGTTCTTAACGGGCATCTGTTGGAAATTGCAACGGATGCCTGTTGCAAAAGGAGACGTACAATCATTTCAGCGTCCGTTGCCTCGCGATTGAAACCTCCAACGGGCATCCATTGGAAATTCCAATGGAAACCCGTTAATAACCCAACCGTCGCGTCAATTAATTGCATCCGGTTAGTTAACATAATTTCCAACGAGCATCCGTTGGCAATTCCAACGGATGCCCGTTGGAAATTTCAATATATTATCCGTTGAACAGTTCATTCTTCAACACAATATCAAAACCAAAATCCTCTCAAACACAAAACCTCTCAAACACTTAAAATTTTAAAAACAATACAAAATGAGAGCAAGACGATTCATCGTTTACGGTGGAATATTGGCGGGTTTGGCATGAACCCCACTACCACCTCCACCGCCACCATATCGACCTCTTTCACCTATATCGGCACCGTCGATATTTGATGAAGAAGATTATATGGTGGACATTGACGCTTTGATCGATAGTTTCAATGAGCATCTTACCGTCTTGATTATTGATCCTGAATCTCCTGATGGGATGTTATGGTAAGATAGTAATTACATAATTTAGATTGTATTTATTGAAATATTATCTAATAATTAGATTTTTCACGTACAGATTTGATGTGGATGATGTTCTGAAACATACAAAAAACAACAACATCCAAGGATCACTACAAAATCGATTGTACTATTCCTGACAAGTGACGCCAGAAGTCATACGCCGTCGATGGTGGTGTACATTTCTCGTAAGTAAAATTTTATATGTAATTTAAGATTTAAATTTATATATATTTATATCTATTAACTAATTTATTATCATTTAATTTTATAGCGCGCTTATAAATGGCGGAAGAAGGATACGTCGCGCATCTACACTGCTTGGATGCGTGAGATGCAAGCTAGGTTGCGATTGATGATGAAAAAGGATACGTCGTGCAACTATTACATGAAGAATGCCAACCGACCTGGGCAATGGACGAGATGTTCACCCAACTCGTCCAATATTGGGAGTCCGAGGACTTCAAGGCCAAGAGCGAGAAGGCCAAGAAATATCGGTACGACGAGAAGGTTCCCGGAGATGGATCGCATCGCCATACTTCGGGATCCAAATCATTCCCAAAGCGGAAAAAAAGAATTGGTAAAATTTATTTTAGTGAATTATTTAAATTTTATTATTATATAAAAATGTTATCTAAATATATAACTATAATGTTACATATGTAGAAAATCGGACAAGAACTGACTCTTCTTGAGCTGGTTGTAGAAACCCATGCCAAGAACAAATCCTTCGTCGGGGAAGAGAGTGATGAACCCAAAGTCGTCGACCCTCGGGCAAAACGGACCGTGAAAGCTGTGACGGAGAAGATCACACAACAATCACAAGCTTGTGGTTCAACTCCCAACGATCTCAATCCTCTACAAAAAGATAATTTATTTGGAGGTAAATAATATGATTATTGTTTATAATTTTTTATTTTAATAAAATATTTTTAAAGATCCTAACTCTAACGTGTTTGATTTTGTAGTTTGTTAGACCGTATAAAGAGCGTTTATAAGGTCTCGGTGCGCTCCAAAAGGATATCGTCGAGGACGCTACGACGGTACCCCCGTGGTTCAAGAAATTTACACGTAAGAACGACGTATCGAGCATATGGAAACCACACTTCGTACGACATAGGATGCTCTTCAGGTAACGCAATCGGAGCTTCAATAAACTCGAGCAAAGATGCGTCACATGGAGAGCATCATCGAATTGCTAACCGGTCGAGCGTATCAACCGCCAGCAACAACAGGGGAAACACCATCGCGACAAGACCTAGTAATCGACTCTGATGCAATACCTTCACGAGGTATTGGCGATCATGGGGATGACGACGGTGCAACTAATTTAGATGATATATAAAATTAATTACGTTTTTAATTTTTAAAAAACTTTTATATTAATTAATGTTTTTTAATTTTTTTAGTTTTTTTTTAAATTTAGTTTTTCTTAATTTTTTCCTTAGATATTTTAACGGATACCCATTGATAATTTTTAAAAATTCCAACGGGCATCCGTTGAAATGGGTATTCTCGCCATCGTTACAACGGAAATCCGTTGCTAGTTCCCGCCACACTGCCAACGAGCATCCGTTGAAGCCTACTATTTCCCGCCATTGTTTTTTACCAACGGATGTGTAACAGATATCCGTTACAAAATTTCAACGGTCATCCGTTGCATTTCTTGTAACGGGCATCCGTTGCCTCGCTTGTAACGAGCATCCGTTGGTACGTCCAATGGAACTTTTCGTTGCATGTCTGTTGAAAATTTTTCAACGGATATTATCAGTTGCACGCCCGTTACAAATCACAACAGATGGGAATTTGCAACGAGCGATTCTCAACGGCTCTTGATCCGTTGCAATCCGTTGGAAATCATCCTTTCCAACGGAATATTGGCGATTTCCAATGGATATGTCTGTTGGAAATCGCCTATTTTTTGTAGTGTTAATATAAAACAATATCGTGATGATCTTTATATGGGATGAGCTTGCAGCCAATATCAAGTCTTAAATGGATAACCTTTATGTTAACAAAACTGTTTTTGAGATCACATACGTCATTCCTAAATTGGTTGTTAGTAAGTAATAGAACATTTCAATTTTTATAAAATAAATTGTATAACCGTTGCATGTAAACATTATGTTACCACTCAATAATATTTCTTCTAATTTATTTTTAGGTTCTTTAACACTTTATACATCTTCGACGATAAGGATTTTCACCGTTAAAAAGCTAAGAATCATCCGAAAGTTCTGCAAGAACTAAAACTACACCTAACAATATTTTTTTACTTCTCATAAATCCTCTAACTATTTTTTAATACAGATACGAATGAAGATTGTATTTATTGCAGATAAATTGGAGTCAAAACTCTTAATTAATTCATTTGCTTGGTTATTAACAATGATTTTTCCCTTTATATATCCTAATTTTTTAATATACGTGTTTAAAATTCAAATGACGTTCAAAGAATTATATAATAATTTGACAATTTTTTATATTTTATTAAACGTTCAATATATTTTATTGTTCTTTATAAAATGTCATTTAGTTAAAACATATCTGCTAAAATGTTTCATTTTATAATTGTATCGGTTCAACCAATATAAAAAAATTGATATTACTTATATCTCAATTACATTTTTAATTTTTAATCGTGTATATATAAAAACATATAATTCATAAAAATCTGCGAATGACACAGGTAACCTAGTATACTTTGTAACCATTTAACCATTAATTTGAATAAAAAGAATGGTGAGATATCAATTATTTCTCTGTTTTACAAAATTTGAACTTATTCTCCAACTACATGAATATTAATGGTAAAAGAAAAAAGGTCGGAGCCCCATACGAGAAAGTGAAAGGAAAGGCAAGATGTAAGACAATGCTTACTTTTTTCTGCAAGAGATTGTCCTAAACCCAAACCAAAGATACAAAAAGATTGTCTTGAACTTGAACCCCCCAAAAAAAGACAACTCCTTTTGTGGTGTAATGAGAGCAAACTGAAACCAGAGATTTCCCACAAACCCTATCAATCATCACATTGCAAATTCAGTTACTTCATCATCACGCCAAACCTGTTCACGATACTCAAACTCAGCCTTGGGCAGTTTTTCGCAAAGAAGACAACCTGAGATGCCGTTGCAGAGGATAAAAGTCTTGATCTTTGAACCCTTCTTGATGATGTGAGGTTGGAGTTCTCGGAAAAAATAGAACTTCTCAAAAGAAGACCTGAGAATGTCCCTGAAAACACAATGAGAGAGATTGAGAGCCTCCAGTTTTGTATCACCATTCAAAAGAATGGTTAAAGCCTCCTTATCAACCAATGAGCTCCTCAGGCTCAGGAACTTGAGGTTTGGGAGATATGATTTGATGGCGTTTGCCATTTCTATGTTAAACGGACATGTGAACCTTAATTTAGTGAAGTTCCTGCAGTTCTCCCCAATTACCTTCATCACGCGATCTGGACTAGAAAAGGCGGGTAGGGTTAAAGATTCAAGATTTTTCCATCTTTGAACAGCATAGCTCAATCCGTTTAGTGTTAGATTATTGTAAGCTGAAAGAACAACCCGTCTCAGATACGGAAATCTACAAAATAAAATGAAGCACAACAATCAGAATGTATCAACTTTTCTCAATAGATCAGAAAAAAGGAGACTTCGGATTTGTACCTTTCAGAAGCAAGAGCCAAATGTTCATCCTTAAGGCGAATGTAAAAGTTGAAATATAAGGTTGACGAATTGTTGCCGCTTATACTTGAGCTAGCCTTCAAAATTTGCAGCAGTCTGTCTTTCGCATCGCCATCTGACCACGAGTATGGCAACTGTGGGGTGTCAAAATGTCTGCAAGTCAAGACAGACAGATCTATAGTGGCCCAAAGAGACGGGTCACGACAGGCCGAGAGCCACGTGTGGCAGACCCCAGAGACACTCAAGATCAAATCCATTATGTTCAGGGGAGCAAATATCTTGACAAGAATCCGATGCTCCAACTTATCCCATTCTCTGAATGACGAGTCTTTATAATAGCTCATCTCTTCAAAAAAGACAACAAATTAGCATATACACAAAAAAGATATGCATCTATCAGGCAACCTAATGCTTCAGTCACTACGAGGGAAATAATCAAACCCAAGAGAATCTGCAATCATCTAAGAATTTTGGGAACATTTACTGATTCAGCAAGATGGCTGAGATTCAATAAAGAACTATCCCTTAAGATATGCAAAATTAACATCCCTTAACCTATGCAAGGGCGAGGGAAGACTTTGATGTGATTTCAATCACAGAAATACATGCACAGAAAAGAAGATGCGGCGACAACGAAAGAATCAAAACACCGTAAATATGCCAAACGCAATTTGAAGGACCAGACATGACCACCGTGAGCAGAAGATCTTTCCATGCTTATGGTAATAAATAAATTCACTGAAATGGATCTGATCACTAGCTATTTTCTATTATTTTACACATTTATTGCTTATTGTGAGATGATTCAAATGATTCAAATGGAGATTTTAGCTCTTCAACCATAAGTTACTTGGGCAAAATCATCAAAACTAATCTAATGCTCTCCGGCTTATCACTGGAAGGGTTTCACGACAATTTCTTTAATCAGAGGTTTTCAAATACAAAACATTTATTACGAAAATCTTTGCAATGATTTGAAGGTGAATAGATTGTATATTTTTACTTAGATTCATCACATAGAGCTTCATTCTGTGTTTATGGGAACTACAATAGACTCATTGTATACCAGAGAAAAATATATCTAACCTTTTTATTTGAATCAGAATCTCGGAGATTGATCACTCTATTAGACTGAGGAGCTAAAAAGCATGGTCAAGTCTAAACTTTTGTATGAAAAATACAAAGGGTATATGAAATCCAAATTCGCGGCGACGAGAAAATTGAGAAAATGAGAAAAACCTTTTCACTTTTAATGAATATCTTAGATATAGATTATACAATTCTGGTTTTTGTGTCTGGTGGGGACTTTAGGTTAGGGTTCTATCAATTAGGAAAATCGTGCTTGATTTTGTTATAAATATACTAACCTAGATTGTTTCTGGACACCATACATGGTATCCAGCATTTGAGTATAAACATTAACCTTTTAAGTTAAATGACAGAACAGTCTAAGAAGTCTAAATTCAGTAAAACCAAAATATTTCCCTATTAGCCTTTTCAGAATAGGAAAAACATTTTATGTTTTTATCATGTATACCTATCACAGATATTGTCTAAGTATATTCCATGAAATACCCATCACCATCAGAGTCCTAATTAGCCATTGTAAATCCTCGTTTATTTAAGATGAGATTTGAATTTATTTTCTTTTATAGTTTCAGGCTGCAGGGTCTGGTGAAAAATCAGTTTAACTTAACATAAGATCAATTACCCAGCTTATTGCCATGGCTCCTTCAAATCCATTCTTCCAACACAGCAAGTAGATTCCAGAGATGTAGAAGCCTATAGAAAATAAGGCAAAAATCAATGAGAAACATCATACAAATAACGATGCATGTATTACCAGCGAATTCTATGTCTTCCACATACGTAAGCATATCAGACGTACATACCTGATGCTGACAAAAAAATACATATATAATGATTAATCTCCAAGTTCATCTCATTCTTTAGTACTGCGTTTAGCCATGAACACCCTCTTGCTGCTTCCATGTCAAGGTTTCACTGTGATTAGTCCTCGATAGAACGGGACATTTTCTTAGCAGTCGTAGTTGGACGCAATAACAGGGTTTACTTTTCTGCAATAAGAGAGGATAGAAGTACAGAACGCGAAACTTCTTTTCCGCACATATTCAGATCATTGAGGCCATTGCAGTTATAAAGCTTCAGTGATCGGTTTAAGAATACAAATCACATAGAAATCCACACAGCAATGTTCATTGATCTTTAATAAACAGCAAAAGGAATGTGTAAACGAGAAAACGTTTAAATTATACCCAGAGACCACCCAAATTGATATTACCTCCTGACAGAACAACCCCAATGTTTTTGCAGTCCTGCCAAGAAAGATTGCTCTGTGAAATTCCAGAAAACAACAGCTACTAGCCCAATGATCCCGCTCGGTGTGAGCTGAGATAAGCTCTATGAGTCAATGAAACGACGACAGGAGGGCCCTTGATTGTCAGTAAAATACGAGCTTTGCCCCCCTTTACAATATGAAGAAAGAAAGAAGGGTTGAAGTTTAGACCGATCACAATAGTTCTACCTATAGAAAATATCATGAAAGAGGTGATGAGAATGGTAATCGAATCCATTTACGATCCCAAGTTTCCAGACACATCGCATTTCCACTCGGGTCAAGGCTGCCACTCGGTCCCAAGTTTCCACAACAATTTTCAGAATCTCTAAACAGAGCCTCATTGCTTCGATAATTTCCAAGTCTTCCATGGTTATCACATCCTCCCACATTTGACCTGGACAGTCACAATGCATATTTAAGAAAATGACTTCAATTTCACACTGAGCACTGGAAAATAGGTTTGACTTTACTGGTGCCCAAATTGTTATTTCTTGTGGACAGAACACAGTAGTGGGCGGCTTCGTTTAGTTTCTTATAGGAATATTTGGTTAACGAATACATAATTAGAGCACCAACGTTTGAAATAACTGCTAAACAGCCTATATTGAAGGCTATTTCTGGCAAAAGAAATAAAAACTATGAACTTTATAGCAGTATGCATACGGTCATTTGTATGCGTCTATAAAGGAATAGTCAGTAAAGAAGTAGCAATTACCATATTATATCTCCAAGAGAAGCTCGAAGGCCATAGGGTAAGCTACAAAATTATGATTCTACCGTCGGTCTTGGATTGAGCCACATCATTGTATCCTTGGTGCAGCAGCAAAATTTTGAAAACTAAGCTTTATCGACTTAGCAGCTAGCGCCACACAAGAAATCGAAGTATCTCCTGCGTTATTTTAGATAGCACCCAAAAAACAGAAAGAAAAGAATAGATTCTGGATGCTGATAATGTATCAGACTGAAAAATGGTCCAACAATTGAACAAGCCGCTTATCGCAAAATGATGATATCAATCTCTTCGATCTGTCCCAACAGTTCTAGTGATACCATACCATGAACATATTTTCTTCATTATATGACCCAGCAGTTGCAGCCGGATAAGCATTTGTGCAAAATAAAAGACAAGCATAAAGTAAAGATCAGATGTTATATCTGTTTACATAGCTATTTTATCAAATTACAAAGCAAGAACATGGAATACTTCATGATTCATCCAACAATATCAAACTACAAAGCAAGAACATGAAATGCCGCATGTTTCATTCAACAATATAAGAATCCATGAGAACAAAACTAGTTTCCTGCAAAACTTCTGACGTTTACTCTCTCTAGAACACATTGTTAGTTCACTACATATTCCTGAGTTTTGCACTTTGAGGCGCATTTTGGAACAACTATGTACGCTAGGATTCCATGTGAATTGCAGCCATACACAATGTGGCCGAATGGTCGCCAATAGTAGGAGCAAATAGAGCATACAAGCTATTTAAAAGCAATGAGCTGAGTATCAACATCCAAGCATGTTCAAAATTCCCCCGGATAAAGCAAATGGCATCAGGAAATTTACCCTAATCTTTCAAATCATGTGGCAGGGTTCTTAACCTTCGTGGAGCCCATCAATTCATCTGTAACAGTTTCGGCCTTTCCGATACACAAGAATTAACATTTTCATCCAACCAGAAACAACTGCAGAACCACCAATTCATCCTCACTGATCTGTCATACATGCTTAAAGATAATTCTAAGGCAAATCTGTTGAGCATTAAAGATAATTCTAAGGTAAATCTGTTGAGCATTACAAGCCGTCTGGCAGCTTGCTGAGCATCAAGTAACGAAATAGCATTGAAGGCAACTCGGAATTCAAATGCTCCACCTTAAAACAAGCATGAGGAGAAACGGGAGAATGAAATACAATGTGAGAAGACATAAATAGAATCTTCAAAATGAAAGAAATATATTACACGCAAACCGTAGCTTGAGGGATGAAAATATCACCGGAGCATAGCTATTTAATACTGTCGTCATTTCTGATAGCACATAAAACAAACTTCTTCCGGAGTTAGCATTCAAAGATTCCGATGCTAGCACAGGAGTTCTGTGTATAAATGGTTGAATACATCGATATGCTTCCTCTTTCAGCAGCATATTTCTTGCTTAAATCACTATAAAAGTAAACACAGCATGAAATTGAAGCAACTTCCACCAGATTGCTACAAAATTTGTTGATCTCTCTGCTCAGACAAAACCACAACATTACAACATCAAATCTTACATCATGAATTTCAACTCAGCATTATGTTTCATTCACAAGTTACAATCTTTCAATTCATAAAAGAGAACCCTAGACATCGAAATCTCTACAAATCGTATAAAAGTTAAAGAGTAATGAGATTAACAAATAAATGAGGAAAAATTACCGACATTTCAAACTTTGGGGCTTAGGGTTTAGAATATATGGAACCATTGGGAATTTCAATTGGTTCACACCATGAGTATCGTGTGCGAAAGTCGTTTCTCTTACCAATAAGCGTTATGCAGTTACCACACGTATATAAGAAACAACTAGGCTTTTACTAATAAAGTAGTAGTGCTGCATTAGGTGGACAAATAGCGAATATTCGTAAATATATGATTATTTGTATTTGTATTCATCGAATATTCGATTTTACTATTTGTATTCGTATTCATAAATTCGATATTCATAAATTCGAATATTCGCAAATATTCGGATATTCGTCGGATTCCGTATCCATATCCAAATCAAGTTTGAAAAAAAATAATGAAAAAATTCATATAAAAAAGTTAATAATTATAAAATATAATCCATAAATAATCTTCAAATTGTACAAATACATAAAAAAATATAATATAAATAAATGAAACACCAATCGCATCAGTCTCTCAATCATGTAGAGTTAACTTTGTCGATGACTCCACTAGCATCGTCAATTCATCTAAAACAACGGAAAAATTATTAGATCATCATATTAAATATCAAATATTTAAATAAAATTAGAATAAAAGTTATATACTTACGAAGTTCTGTTTTTTCGATATCTTGCAATGTGTCCATAACATTATCAATCTCACTTAGATTACGAATCCAATCTTGAATGCAAATTAAAGCTTCAACCATATTAGCAGTCAGACAACTACGATACGGGCTAATCGCACGATCTCTCGTACTAAAAACCGACTCTGAAACAACAACTTGGAGTGAATATTAGTTTAGAACATTAGGGTTAAAAAGTTTATAAATACATTTTAGTCCTTCAAATTTAAGTATAATAACTATTTGTTTATATATTTTATATTTGGTCTTAAAATAAAATTAATAATTTTTTTATTTGTAATTTGATCCTTAAAATTAATTTTATTATATATATTAAATAAATTATATATTTAATACTTACGGATACGAATAATTACGAATAATTGAATATACTATTTGTATATGTTTTTGTCGAATATCTAATTTTTAGTATTTATATTTGTTCCTTCGGATATTTGCATTTTCGGATAGAATACGGTTCAAATACGAATCGGATACGAATACTTCGAATATTTTTCTCAACCCTATCCAGTAGTCCTCAATAATAATAATAATAATAATAATAATAATAATAATAATAATAATAATAATAATAATAATAATAATACGACGATAAATATATAAATATATATATATATATATATATATGATACAACCATGATATATATATGATATGAATATATATGATATATATACGATTATATGTTATATATATAATTATGTAACATGTAGTGTATATCAATATATGATATATATATATATAATATGATATAGATGATATATTTTATTATAAATATATTTTATAAATGAGATATATATATATATAATTGACTAAAAGAGAAAATTTTGATCAAAATCTTGAATACGAGGGAATGAGAAAAGAATATGAGAGAATGAGAAGAAATTTGGAGTTTGTAAATTGCGTATGGAATTGAATGGTTACATTGTCTATTTATAGAAAATAAATACAACTCTTCAATTGAAAGATCATAAATTCAAATATGATTCTTCAATTGAAAGGTCCTAAATTCAAATATGACCTTTCAATAAAAGTTTAGACATTCACAATTTTACATAATTATAAATATTATAATTATAATACTCCTTCTTAAATGGGGGTAACTTCAAAAATACCCTCGTAGGGCTAAAACACTTCAAAAATACCCTTCCTGAAAAAGAAAAAATTTTTAACTTCAAAAATACCCTTATAAATGTTGATATTCCCAAAATACCCCTACGACCTTATGATCCAGTTCGACCCAGCGACCCAGTTTGACCCTGCGACCCTTGTCCCTCTGTGACCCTTGTTCCTCTGCGACCCTTGGACCCCTGCGACCCTTGTCCCTCTTCGACCCTTGTTCCTCTGCGACCCTTGTCCCTCTGCTGCCCTTGTTCCTCTGCGACCCTTGGACCCCTGTGACCCTTGTTCCTCTGCGACCCTTGGACCCATGCGACCCTTGTCCTTCTACGACCCTTGGACCCCTGTGATACTAATTTATTATTTACAAATTATTTACAAATAATATGAATAAAATTTTGAAAATACAGCTCAAATCAAAATATGTTGGACCATTGCGACCCTTTCGACCATTGCGACCCTTTCAACCATTGCGACCCTTCCGACCCTTCTGACCATTTCGACCCTTTCGACTAGTCTTTTCAATGTCATACTACTGCTTTTTCCAGGTTCTAGCTATGCTTTTTATTTTACCAATGCAACATTGAAGACCTATATTAAAGGTTCTTTAATGTGGTAAATACATGCACCTTGGTCATTCTTTGTATTTATTGTCTTTCTGGATTTTAGGAGTCCATTTATTTTTCGTTATAAATAGAGGAGGAAAAACCGTAAAGCTACAACAAGCACCAAATCATCTCTTTTTTCGAGTCTTTCATTCTCTCAAAAGGGCGATTTCTAACATCTAATTCTCTGAAAAATCCTTGTTAACTTTGTGACCGTTAAGGTCACATGGTCGACCCAGGGCATCGTGCTGTCTATTTGTTACTCAATGTCTTGGTAATCGTCGGACTCAGTCTGTATGCAGATACACACAAGTACTTACAACTTGGATGGAGGACTTTGTGATGTATCTGCACTACATAAGGTCTTGGTAATCGGCGGACTCAGACATCAAGCTGTATTTGCGTTACCTAAGGTCACGGTTGGAGGTCATTTGCTACCGTGGAACTCACCATACATGACTCAAAGCCCGAAATGTCAATGGAGCATTTCTTGCGGGGAAGGAGTCATTAATCTTCGGCAAATTTTACCTTTTTTTCTTTCCTTTTTTTCTCGAACTTCTTTTTGCTTTTGCCTTCTTCTTTCTCGAACTTCCTTTTTCTTTTTCTTCAACTTTTTTCTTTCCTTTTTTTAACCGTTGTGACCTTTGAGACCTTATGTAACCTTATGTGACTCTTGTGACCTTTGTAACCTTTGAGACCTTATGTAATCTATATTTAAACGTTGAAAATATCTTATTTTGCATCTATTGTTCGTAAGATTATGAAAGAAGTCGAATCAATATACAATCTTCGAAAATATTATACGGAAAAGGAAATATAATATCGCATAATATTATACAATCTTCGAAAATATTCCAGATTTAAATAAGATATCAGAAAATATCCAGAATATCTCATAGAATATCATCAGAATAACTTTTGTGACCTTTGTAACCCATGGACGACTCATGCGACCACATATGACCCATGGACGACTCATGCGACCAAACATTACCCATGGACGACTCATGCGAACACATAAGACCCTTCTACGACTCATGCGACCCTATATGACCACATATGACCCATGGACGACTCATGCGACCACATATGACCCATGGACGACTCATGCGACCAAACATTACCCATGGACGACTCATGCGACCAAACATTACCCATGGACGACTCATGCGACCACATAAGACCCTTGTACGACTCATGCGACCCTTTGTACAATAATAGTAAATCCACAAAAACATCGATACTAACAATAATACATTCTATTAAACAATAGTTAAAAAAACCAACCAAAAACAAACATGAATTTTGTTGTTCAAATGAAGTTCAACCAAATACAAAAACCAACCAAATACAACAGAATTCAATCTATGAAGATTATAGGGGCAAGCAGTAGACAAGGTACATCATCGAGAACGGTGTCCAGTTCGACTTTGAGGGTACAACCGACGTTAAA
>CM071872.1:5782137-5823630 GCA_036759665.1 Gynandropsis gynandra | reverse complement strand
GAAATTAGTGTGTGCTCCACTATAGAGTACCGGATGGGAATGCCATTTATGACGAACTACAACTCTGTATTGTCCCGTATAATGACATAGTGATTTAGTAGTACAGACATTTGAACCTTCGTCAATGTGGAGTCACATTGTAAGTGAAATAAATGCCTAAATTGTGACTCGTTCTCGAAGTAATGCAACTCCTGATCATTTAAGATTCCTCTTAGCATCCTTATTGTCTCGTGAGGATAACACTTGGTGGTGATCTTTGGAATTCTGTCCATGTGCTTGACCAATTACGAATTCATTATACTTCTACCAACCTAAGCGACCCATGCGACTCAACCGACCCGTGCGACTCTAACCGACCCGTGCGACCCATGCGACTCAAACGACCCTCAAACACTCCGCGACACTCAACCGACCCACGCCCCTCAAACAACCATTGCGAACCATCCCACTCACTGAGACAACCGACTCACTGAATCGAATATGGTCATGCAACTCCTGCGACCCTTGCTACTCAACCGACTCACTGAGTCGAAGATGTTCATGCAACTCCTGCGACCCTTGTGACCTAACCGACTCACTGACACTGACACTCACCCGTTTCAAATCAATAAACTGAGTCTAAGATGGTCATGAAACTACTGCGACCCTTGCTACTCAACCGACTCACGGAGTCGAAGATGTTCATGCAACTCCTGCGACCCTTGCGACCTAACCGACTCACTGACACTGACACTCACCCATTTCAAATTAATAAACCATTTTGTGACTCGAAAGCTTGCAAAACCCTAGAAATCGAACTACTTACACTTATTGACGCCATTGAAGATTGACTCGTGCTCTCTTTGCTATTGATGCTGCTGATTCTAGCCATTTTCCTTCTCGCCAACTTCAAATCGATCCCTCTCAAGTTGGACATCACTTATTTCTTTCTTGCTATAAATTTTTAAACAGGTTTCACGGCGAAAAACTGTTCGACTTTCTCGTTTTCAGCAGTTTTTCACGTCGAAAAACTACCGAACTTCCATTTTTCCAAGTTCGAACATTAAGGGCAAATTTGTCTTTTCTTCAGTTTTTATTTTTCGGATTTAATAATTATTTTGGGGAAGGGTATTTTTGAAGTGGTTTAGCCCTATAAGGGTATGTCTGATAATGTCTATCGACTATCTCGCTAAAAATCTTATCATAGAAAAACTCATTAGGATAAAACAATGATGAAGAAAAAAGAGTGCAACCATAAAAAGTCCTTCTCAATTTGCCTACCTTTTATTCTTAACAAGCTTCGAATGTGACACATCCCAATATTTTGAATGTGTTTTTTTAATGTTTAAGTAGGGAGCGCCTTTGTGAATAGATCAACTACATTTTTATTTGATCCGATATAACAAATATAAACTTCTTTCTTCTTCTCAAGCTCTTGAGTACATGAGAAAAATTTTAGAGGGATATATTTCGTTATATCGTTTTGATGTATCTTTCCTTTAATTGGGCGACACACTGCATTATCTTCATATAATATTGTTGGATCAATGTTAGCCGATAATCCACATGTTTTTCTTGTATATGTCGGGTTATAGCCCTGAGCCATACACATTCTCTAGTTTTTTCATAGAGTGCAATGATTTCAGTGTGATTTGAAGGTGTTGCAACTAATGTTTGTTTTTTAGAGTGTCGTGATTACGTCGTACCTCCAATTGTAAAAACATATCCAAATTGTGATCTGACTTTATGAGGATCTGATAAATAAACTGCATCAGTAAAACCGATCAACTCATGTTTGGAATCTCTAGGATAAAATAATCCTAAATCAATCATTCCTTGCAAATATCAAAAGATATGTTTAATGATTGTCTAATGATAACATGTACGGGATGAACTATATCGTGACAAGAAATTAATGGCAAATGCTATATTAGGACGGGTGCAATTTGTTAGATACAATAGAGTCCATATCGCTCATATATGGTACTTCTATTCCAAGTATATCTTTATTATCTTCACCAAGACGAAATAAATTTTTTTCAACATTTAAAGATCTACATACAATTTGAGTGTTTAATGGGATTTGCTTTATTCATGTTAAAACATTTTAATACTCTCTTTGTATAACTTGATTAATTTACGAATATATAATTCTTTAGATGTTCTATCTATAAACCAAGACAAAACTTTGTTTGTCCAAAGGGCTTTCATTTTAACTTCGTCTTTCAGATAATTTCAAGCATTCTCAATCTCCTTTGAGGTCCCAATTATATTCAGATCATCAACATAAACAACTATAATCACAAATTTACTTGTTTTTTCTAAATAAATACACAAAAACAAATAGAGTTATTCACAATTTCCCTTTTTAATAGATATTCACTTAGACGATTGTACCACATATGTCTAGATTCACTACTAGAAAATTCAAGATTAGGGACGGAATTTGGGGACTGACATTTCCGTCCTTAAATTTAGGGACGAATTACACACAGATTAGGGACGAATAATGAAATCCGTCTCGAATCCGTCCCCAATTTTGCGTACCGAAGAGCCGTCTCTAATCCGTCCGTATTTGTGGACCAATTAGGGACAGATGAGTAAGGCGTCCCTAAATTGGGGAGGGCAATTGTTGTCGTCCCTAAATTGGGGACGTAAATTGCTGCCGTCCCTAAATTTGGGATGGAAACTTCTCTTCCCGTCCCTAAAATTGGGGACGGATTTTGGACCGTCCCTAAATTTAAAACTTTAAAAAACATTTTATGGACGGATTCGGGACGGTCCCAAATTAGGGACGGATGAGTCTCAGCCGTCCCCAATTCACATATTTTTCCTATTCGTGTAAATGATATATGGATATATATATATATATCCATACAAACAAAATATATTCATATAAATATCGTTCTAATGAAAGAAAATGTGTGTACATTGAATCCAATATTCTTAATTAAATGCGCCTAATATGCTAAATCTACAAATACCATGTTATGAATTTACAAATCCGTTTTTTTGTTAATTCTGAGCTGGATAAATTTATAAATTCCTTAGAAGTTTTCAATAAAATCTTGAAATTCGTTGGTTTAGTGAATATATTGTATTACTTAGTATGGGAGGATAAATATTGATATTTTTCAACCATACAGTTTGAATTATTAGGAGTGCTAGATAATGGGTATTAATCTGTGTACCCAATATTTATTGTAATACTTATGCCCTACATAGACTTTCCTTGTACTTTTATTTGTTTCCCTTTTTACTTGTGATATGAAAGACATTGTCTTTCATATGTACTTATATATCCTTCTACACACATACACATACACACAAAGAAGAAAAATACTCTCTTTCTCTCTCAAAAGATGGATTTGGATGGTGTTGTAGTGTGGATGTTATTGATATGTTGCATGATCATGATAAACCATGCTATAGGTGGAGTAGAGGCCAAGAGATTGTCAGGTTTCCAAGATTTAGAAGTCAAGAAGCAGCTTAAGCTCATCAACAAACCCGCCGTCAAGATCATCAAGGTTCTCTCTATATTATCTCTATATATACGTATGTATCTCTCTCTCTATATATATATGTAATTTATGTATGTACGTAATGTATGTATGCAAGAACACCAAACAAACATCACATGGTATTAACTAGAGTTCTCCATTTCATAGACTATATATGGCGAAAGATATGGATGCGTGGATTTCTACAAACAACCAGCATTTGATGATCCATCATTGAAGAATCATACCTTCTATCACACGGTATGATTTATAACTATGTGTATATTATATAAAGTTCAAGTTTGATGTATGTAATATGAATCTGGGTATGAATGTGTACGATAGATGCGGCTCACATCGTATCCGAAAGGATTCGGACAAAAGAGAAGAACAACTAACAACACATTCGGCTTCTTATGGGAAAACGGTGTGGGTTGTCCGTACGGTACGGTCCCTATTCAGAGAGTCACCAAGAACCAACTCATTCGTATGAATTCCCTCACTCATAAATATTACCCCCAAGCCTCTTCTAACGGTGAAAATCATCATGTAAGTTATTTATTTATCTTTTTATTTTTTCCTATATGTTTGTTTAGTAATTCTTTAAATCATTTATATTTAGTAATCTTAATTTTTTTAAACTTTGTAAAAGAGAGAGAATATCTATGTAATTATAAATCTAGGGTTATGTATATATATTGGATCATACAACCTAATTTGATGATCAGACGGTGAATCGTGTTACTTTATATTAAAAATATTAGTGAATTAATATGCAAAATCTACATTGAAATACGTAGGATTTCATAAAGCTTAATTTGTTTGTGTTGACACAAAAATTTTCTTTATTTTTCTATAATAAGCACCAATCCAACCTCTCTTTGTTGATCTTTCCCACTATGGCAATATATAAGGTGTAATTACGCTGAAACCTATCATCACATTCTTAACCGGTCCATAAACCGACGACGCAATAGATTCACCAATTGTAATCCAATAACCGGGTTAAGATTAGTGGTAACTCGGTTATGTCTTGAGATAAGAATTTGTTAATCGGTTTGCAAAATGTGGGTTTTGATGGATCCGGTTTAGCACGCGGTGGCTCGTACTAAGGGATCAGACGGGATCTACAATGGAGCTACAATGGATTGTAGTGTGAACAATCCTTCGGTGGGAAAAACTCAATTCAGTTCAAGTAGATTGCATATTCAGATGGGCAGCGATGATTTCATACAAGCCGGTTGGACCGTAAGTCTGTATAGATATATTTTCATCTCTAACCATTCGTTAACTCGAATTTTATATCGTCGTTCTCTCTAACGAATCTTATATGGTCAATTCAGGCGAATCCATATGTGTACACCGATACAAAACCCAGGCTATATGTATTTACAAAGGTGAATAATCAATATGCATGCATGTATATACATATATATATGTATGTATATATATATATATGTATATATAAAGAAAAAGTTACATGCAGGTAGGAGGATCGAAGTGTTATAATAGTTTATGCGGAGTGGGGATGGTTTCGGTACGTCAAGATATACCACTTGGTCTGGAGTTCCAAATCGTGGGTGTTCGCGGTAGATCTTTTCATTTCGAAAGCATCGGCGTTATCAAGGTATATATCTTTCATTTTCCTCCCTAAATATTGTTATTTTCCCATATATATATAAATATATGTATACGCGTTGATTTTTATTAATTATGTTAATAAAGAGAAAATATCATACCGTGTTAGTTAAAAAAATATACAGATTATAAATTATTTTTAAATTAAATTATAAACATAAATCATACACACATACACTTCAATTACCATTTATAGATTAATTTGAAATCATTTTCATTATTCGTATATTATACTAAAATAGTATAAAAAAATAATTCATTCATTATTATGATATTTTGGAATAAATATATATATATATATATATATTATTAAATAATTTTCAAGCTGTTATTGTGTTAGTAAATACGGTTTCAATTCAGATCTGGCTATATATAAAATGAATCTCTTATATATAATATTATGAAATAGGATCAAGCAAACGGAAACTGGTGGTTGACTTTAAAAGGCGAAGAGATTGGGTTCTGGCCGGGAAAAAGATTCCGACAAGCCTCGGGGACAGCGGTAGAGTGGGGAGGAGAAGTGTTCTCGGAGTCGCCGCCGAGTCCTCCGATGGGAAACGGGTTTTTCCCGGAGGGTGAGATACTGTTAGACGCTTCCGTTGCAAGAATCTCCATAATCAACGGAAACTTTGAGATTGACAATAAGGTACTAAACACGGAGTCATACACAGACAACCGTGATGGTTATAAAGTGAGAGATTTAATTTTGTCGTGGTATGAGAACGCTGGTCATCTCCTTGTTTATGGAGGTCCTGGGAATATCTAATAGTAATCCAATGTTTATATATATATATATATGCATGTATACACATGTACTAATGCATGTACACCTATGTATGTGTATTGGTGGCTGACCATAGCACGCATCTCTCTTTTTATTGAGAATCAGAGCAATGTTATATCATTGTGTGATGATTTAAGCATTTATTGATGACTTTTGGTAAAATTTTAATCATTTATATTTTGAATTTCTTATTGTTGGTGGTAAATATTAATATTCTAAAACCACATATTTATTGTGAATGAAGGATTTAATGATATCTTTATATATATATAGAATTGTATATATGTGCATTTGCATATATATATATATATATATGGTTATGTATATGCATTATAAAATTTATCATATTTTCAATTTTCAATGATATCAACGAACATCAATGAGTAAAACACTTTTCCAAATTTTTAAAATTTTTCATCAAATTACCAAATCTCTGTTGAACTATTTTTAGAAACCGTTGAAAATATCATTGAAGATTGGAAATTATCGATGTATACTTTTTTTTGAAATTATCAATGGTGACATTTGAAAAGTCTGTTTATAATTTTAATGATAACGATTGAAAATTGGTTAAAATAATCACTAAAAGACAGTTGAAATATCAATTGAAATTACTCATTTAAAACATAATTTGAAATTATCAACGGATGATAGTTGAAATTATTCATAGATGACGATTGAAATTATCAACGAAAGGCGATTGAAAAAAAGGTCGTTGAGACTCATGTGAGGAAGAGGTCGACGAACCTGAGCTTGTTGACCCCCATACAGAATGGATGGTGAAAATTGTGGCGGAAACTTTTATAAGAAAACAAATTATCAATGATCATCCATTGAAATGTTTTAAAATTTTCCACCAATAAAAGTCAATGGGTATCTGTTGGTAATTACCGGCAAACATTTCAATGGATACCCGTTGGTATCCAAGCAACATTTGCAATGGATACGTGTGGTAAGTTTTCAATGTGCATCCCGATGAACCATTATAACGGATTTTCGTTGTAACATCTAACGGATATCCGTTGGAAAAGTTTTGTCAAACTTACCCCAATGAAACCAACAAACTGTATGGATCATTCTATTAGTTGTTAATTATTTTAAGAAATAATAAAAATATAAATAAAGATTAAAACCGATGAATATCAAAGATATCCTTGTAGGGCTTCAGGACTTCACGTTTACCCTCGTAAACATAATTATTAAATAGAAAACAATTAGAGAAAAGAAAAATTTGCTCTTAATTTTCGCATGTGAAAACAAACATAGTTGGTAGTTTTTCGAAAAAAAAATTGTTTCAAAGTTGAGAGCAATGAACGAGAGGGGATTTCGAAGTTGAGACCAAGGAAATTTTGAATGTGAGAAAGAAATGGCAAGGATCAATGTGAAAAAGAGAGCACGAGTCAATCTTCAATAGCGTTTGTAAGTGGATCGATTTTTAGGGTTTTATATTGCAGATGAAATACATTAGAGATCCAGTTGTTGAAAGCATAATTGTTTGTTGATTTAAAATGAGTATGAGTTTAAGTGAGTCGCTTGAGTCTCAGTGAGTTGCTTGAGACAAAGATGGTCAGGAGTCTCAGTGAGTTGCTTGATTCTTAGTGATCGCTTGACTCGAAGATGGTCAGGATTCTCAGTGAGTCGCTTGAGACTCATGACCCTCTTTGACTTAAGCGACTCATTTGGTCTCAAGTGTTGCTTAAGTCGCAAGGATTGCTTGAGTCTCAATTAATCGCTTAAGTTGAAGAGGGTCATGAGTCTCACTGAGTCACTTGAGACTAATGACCCTCTTCGACTCAAGAGACTCATTAGATCGCAATGTTCGTTTGAGTCGCTAGGGTTGAGCCGCTTGAGTCGCAAGGGTCGTTTGAGTCGCATTGGTCTCTTGAGTCGCATGGGTCGCTTGAGTCCCATGGGTCGCTTGAGTCGCAAGGATCGATTGAGTCGTAAGGGTCGGTTGAGTCGCATGAATCGTTTGAGTCGCATGAGTCGCTTAAGTCGCAAGGATCGATTGAGTCGGTAGGAGTCTAATGTAATTCTTAATCGGTCATTTTGCAGGTGCCGCCAAAGCCGAAGTTTCTTTATAAATTCCAACACATGGACAAAATGCCAAATTTAGCCACCAAAACCAAGTGTTATCCTCATGAGACAATAAGTAAGTTGAAAGGAAACGTAGATGAATATGAGTTGCATTACTTCAACAAGGAGTCATAATTTATGCATTTATTTCATTTCCAATATGACTCCATATTGACGAAGGTTCAAATGTTCGTCATATTAAATCATTCCATGATTGTATGGGACAATAAGAAATTGTGATTAGTTGTAAACGGTGTTCTCATCCGGTACTGTATAGTGGAATATGCACTAATTACCAGATTGAACTATGGACCCTATCCTAGAGGATAGGAGTCCAAAAGGGGTGATACATTCAGGCTGAAGAATTTTAGTCGTGGAAAGGTGACCGCCGAAAAAGTGAGTGAAAAGCTTGTGATGGTGAAGAATTCTGCAGACTACACGAGGTTAACAACTTTGATGTTGTTGTGGCAAGTTCTAGATCACAAGCCTTCATCAGACAATTTTATCAGCCATGATCTCATTGACATGGTTGATGACTTGAATTTTTTGAAAGCTTTCCATGGGGGCTTTACACATTTGAGAAGCTTGTGGATACTTGCCATAAGCACGTTAGTGGGGAATCACCAAAACCAAAATTGCATTGTGTCGGTTTCATGATCCCACTAATGGTAAGTTATATATATATATATATATATATATATTATTCGAATAACATAAATGTTTTTGTACTTTTTGTAATCTTATCATTTTGTTTTAATATATCAGTTAATTCCATTACAAACCATCCTTAGTTTGGGCAGAAATGGATGATATGTTGATGCTATGGATGTCGATCCATCATGCCCAAGGATGTGCAAGAAGAGGGTTAAATTCAATTTTAATCCGAAATATGTAGACGTGATAAGGCGGATCGGAGATTCCAAAGTAACAATTAAAAAGGGCCACAATGGTCACAAGGGTCACAAAAGGGTTATAATGGTTATTTGTTGTTTTTGCAAGATATCCCAAGTATTCTTCGTGCTGAACAGGTCAAGAAAGCTTTACTTTTTCATTTGAAGGATTACGAGAGATGCAACGACCCTAATGTTCAGATATGGATGAAACATCTACATAGAGATCCAAAGGGTATTTGTTGGGAGGACATCCGTAAGAAAGAACAGTTGACGCAAAAAACATCTCTTGGTGATAAACAGAAGTTGAAAGGAAATGTGACTAAGAGGAAGAATAGCATGGGTGAAAAAGCAATAGAGGTTGTAGATGTTCCACCCATATCTAAAGCCGATGAGGAGGAAGGATGTGTAGGTGATGCTGAGGATATGGGAGAAGGTGATAATGAAGCTAAAGCAGAAGCTGAAGGAGAAGAAGTTGTAGTCCCTCTGATACTGGAGTAGAAATTAAATAAAGGAATTAAAAAAATTCAGAGAAAAAGAATCATCAACGCCGTAAGAGACCTTCTAAGGGATGCCGGGTTTCATTTGCCTAATCCAAAATTAAAGGCGGTAAATCCCAAAGGTATTAACAAGGCAAAATGAAACTCTACCGAGAAAGATACGAGCACCAGACACCAATCTTCCGACACTATGAGAGATGATGATTTTGAATTCCTTTAACGTCCATATCCAGTGTCAAACCAAGCAAAGAACCGATGGAATCAGAGGCTGAAAATGACTCTCGAGATGGCTCAGAAGAGGATGTGGCAAACATTACAAGATTAATTGAAAATATTACATCTGCTGCAAGCATTCCTTTAATTGAATACATTTCAGAAGAGGTTCCTCCAATGGTGTATCCTGTCGAAGTTCAACAAAGCAAGTAATATTGTGTCAAAAAGGTCATTTGAGTTAAAAGGTTACATGGGTCACAAAAGGTAGCATGAGTCGGCGTGGGTTACAATGGTTGCATGGGTCGCTTAGGTTGTATGGGTCATAAGGGTTGCATGGGTCGCATATGTTGCAAGGGTCACATATATAATAGATGTTGTATGGGTCGCATTAGTGTCACGAAGGATGAGTCTAATAAATGAAGTAATTTTTATGCAGATGTTGTCGTTGGTGTTCCTGAGGAAGTTCCTGCCGAGGATACTCCAGTGGATCTTGTCAAAGAGGTCGCCGCTGATGATGGTGTTCAGGGAACTCCAGACGTTCCAGTCAAAGAGTTTGAAGTTCCACCAAGTAAGTAATATTGAACCACAAAGGTCATTTGAGTCAAAAGGTCGCATAGGTCATAAAAGGTCACATGGGTCACAAAGGTTACATGAGTCACATGGGTCAAAAAGGTTGCAAGGGTTGCATATGTTGTAAGGGTCGCATATGTCCCATGGGTCGCATATATAGTAAATGTCGCATGTGTCGCATCAATGTCAAGAAGCATGAGTCTAATGAATGAAGTAATTTTTACGCAGATGTTGTCGTTGGTGTTCCTGATGAAGTTCCTGACGAGTATACTGTAGTGGTTCTTGTCGAAGAGGTCGCCGCTGATGTTGGTGTTGAAGGAACTCGAAAAGTTCCAATTAAAGAGGTCGAAGTACAACGACGTAAGTAATATCGAGTCACGAAAGTCATTTGAGTCACAAAGGTCGCATTGGTCTCATGGGTCACAAAAGGTCGCATGATTCACATAGGTCATTTGAGTCATCAGGGTTGTATGAGTCACATGGGTCACAAAAGGTCGCATGAGTCGCATGGCTCACAAAAGGTTGCATGAGTCGCATGAGACACAAAGGTCGCAAGGGTTGCATGAGTCGCATGGGTCACAAGAATCACATATGTCCCATGGATGGCATATTTCCAAGGGTCATATGGGTCGCATATGTCCCATGGGTCACGAAGGATGAGTGTAATGAATAAAACGATTTTTATACAGATGCTAGAGCTTCATCAGATTAGTGTGATAGTCCAATGGTAATTAAACGAAAATTAAGACCACGAAAGGCAAGACAAGCCAATGGCGAAAAGAGTAAAAACAGTTGGGGAACAAACCCACGAGGTGGACCAAAAACAAGAGCAGCGGGAGGAAGGGGGAGAGGGCGAGGGAAAGGGAGAGAGCGAGGGCGAGGGAAAGCTGGTGCTGTAGAAGAATCCGTAGAAGATTGATTAGATATCTAGAACTCAAATATTTTGATAATGGCATGGAAGCCTTGAGCAGTTAGACTAACCCTTCAGATGGAAGCCTTGAGCATTTTGTCTTTTACCATGACACCCCGAGGGTTATCTCCTGCCATGTACTCCGTCTTCCCGTCTTCTGTTTTTTTCTTGTTTGGTATTACTGTCCAAAGTTATCTCCTGCCATGTACTTCGTCTTCCATTCTTCCACTACTAGAAAATTCAAGATTTAGGACAAAATTTTGGGACTGACGTTTTCGTCTCTAAATGTAGGGACGGATAATGAAATCCGTCCCGAATCCGTCCGCTATTTTGCGTACCAACGAGCCGTCCCTAATTGGTCCGCAAATACGGACGAATTAGAGACGAATGAGTAGGGCGTCCTAGATTTGGGACGGTAGAGCACGGGCGTCCCTAAATTTTGGGACGGAAGGTGCTACCGTCCCTAAATTTAGGGATGACCAAACATCCGTCCCAAAATTAGGGACGACATCTCCTTTCGTCCCTAATTTTAGGGATGGCATCTCCTTTCGTCTCCAATTTTAGGGACGACGCGGAGACCGTCCCTAACCAGGGACTTTAGAAAACCATTTTAGGGACGGATTCGGGACGACTCTTTGGCAAACTATTTTCGTAGTCCGTAATCCATCCCTAATTCGTCTATAAATAATCTATTTAACCCCTCAACCATTGATTTGTTTTTCATAAGCAACTCTAATATCTTTCACCGCATATCTTCTATAATGTTTGCGATTATAATGGCATCTTCATCAAGATCGAACATTTTTGTTTCTAGACAATGAATGTACAGAAAAATTGATCCAGAATCTCAAAGCGCATCGAAAGAGTTTATAGAAGGCGTCACACAGTTTATGATAATGGCGACGAATCAACAAGTTTACAAAGAAACGAGTACGTTGGTTTGTCCATGCGTCAAATGCAAGAATGAAAAATTTGTTAATGAGAGAACTGTTTGGAAGCATCTTTATTTAAGAGGTTTTACTTCGAATTATTTCATGTGGTTATGTCATGGAGAAAATTTTGCACCACAACCTAGTAATGTTGTTGAAAACTTTAGTAGGGGCACTATACATCATGAATTTGAGTCTTCTCAAGATGTACAAATGAACCCTTATGTGAAAATGGTGCAAATGTATTCCGTGAAAGAACCGAAAATATTGAAGAAGATCCGAATGAAGCAGCAAATTTTTTTTTTGAAATGCTAGAAAGTGCTAGGAATCCACTTTATGATGGTTGTAGGAGTGGTTTATCACAGTTATCTCTGTCTGCATGTTTGATGAATTTGAAGACTGAAAATAATATGTCTGAGAATTGCATGGATTCGATATTGCAATTAGTAAGAGATTATTTGCCAGAAGATAATAATGCAGTAGACTCCTATTATGAGACAAAGAAGATGATGCGATCTTTGGGTTTATTGCCATATCAAAAGATTGATGTTTGTCAAGACAATTGCATGATTTTTTGGAGAGAGACATCAGATATGAGTAATTGTCGATTTTATGGAAATAATCGGTTCTATTTAACAAAAAATGGAAAATCGGTTCCATATCATCGTATGTGGTATTTACCAATTACAGACAGACTAAAAAGATTGTATCAATCTGTGGAGACCGCAAGCGACATGAGATGGCATGCTGAGCATTCAAGTCGTGAAGGAGAGATGTGTCATCCCTCAGATGGTGAGGTGTGGAAACACTTTAACAAGGTATATCCTGATTTTGCGGTTGAGAGTCGAAATGTCTATCTGGAAACACTTTAACAAGGTATATCCTGATTTTGCGGTTGAGAGTCAAATTTCTAATCTAGGCCTTTGTACCGATGGTTTTAATCCATTTGGGATGTCTGGGAAGAATTATTCATTGTGACCAGTTATAGTGACACCTTACAACTTACCACCGAATATGTGCATGAAAAGGGAATTTTTTTCTTAACAATAATGATTCCCGGGCCTAATCATCCGAAAAGAAGTTTGGATATATTTCTTCAACAACTTATTCAAGAATTGAAAGAATATCGAATGGAGTTCAAGCTTACGATGTCTCGAGGCGACACAATTTTATGTTACGAGGTGCTCTCATGTGGACAATAAGTGATTTTCCAGCTTATAGTATGTTATCTGGATGGACAATGCATGGTCGATTGGCTTGTCCATATTGCATGGAGGAAACAGATGCTTTTCAGTTGAAACATGGAAGAAAGACGAGTTGGTTTGATTGTCATCGTCGTTTTCTTCCTGTTGATGATGCAGTACGGCGCAACAAGAGAAATTTCAAAAGGAACGTAGTTGTGCGGAAATCTCCTCCTCCAGTTTTGACCGGCAAAGAGATTTTGTATGAATGACTTATTGCTTTGGGTATTCCGAGGAGTATAAATAGAGAAGAATTTTTTCGATAACATCATCAATACAGTACTGAATGTCACAGGGAAGACGAAAGACAATATTAAATCACGCAAGGATCTAGAAGAGAATTGCTCACGAAGGGAGTTACATATAAGTGATGACGGTAAAGCGCCAGTCCCGATATTCAGATTGTCAAATGATAAGAAATATAAATTGTTGAAATGGTTGAAAGAAGATGTGAAATTTCCCGATGGCTATGCGTCTAATATTGGAAGGTGCGTTGACATTCAAGGAGGAAAGTTATTAGGGATGAAAAGTCACGATTGTCATGTATTCATGCAAAGACTACTTTCGATATGTTTTTCTCAATTGATGGACAAACATGCACACGAAGCAATTAGAGGTATGTGGTTGATTTTATATTAATATGTAGTGTGAATATTTGTTAAATACACTAATAATACTTTCATGTTATAGGTATTGGCCTATTCTTCCGGGACTTATGTTCGAGAAATCTGAGTATGGATGTGGTTCGTCGACTGGAAAATAACGTAGTAGCTATACTTTGTAACTTGGAGAAGATTTTTCACCATCATTCTTCGATGTTATGGAGCATTTGACAGTTCATTTACCGCACGAAGCCGCATTAGGAGGTCCAGTTCAATTTCGTTGGATGTATCCGTTCGAACGATTTATGTTTCATCTGAAGAAAATACCAAACAAAAAGCTCGACCGGAGGGTTCAATTGTGGAACAATACGTGAATGAGGAAATATCGTTCTTCACTTCATACTACTTCGAGCCACATGTTCAAACGCGGACTAGAAATCCAGACAGATGTTTTGATGGTGGTGTGACGTATTCATATCCAGTACCAGATGTTCCGGACATATTTTGCGGAATTGGTCGATCTGCTGGTAAGGCGAAAGATATATGGTTATCACAACGAGATCTCCATATCGCACATATATATGTTTTATTAAACTACGAATATCTACAGCCTTTTGAAAGGTAAAATCCCATAATTAACTATGGTTATCACAATGACAGTTTTTTTATTTTTGTAATATTTATAGAATTTTGTTTCTTTTTATACAAGACATTTGATGGTATATTGAAAAATACATATACGAACATTGATGATTCTCAACTCCAAGAACTTAAAGAAAAAGATTTCTCCACATGGATCAGACAATATGTAAGTAATGAAATTTTACATTAATAACCTTTATAATATTCTGACGATGTGTCTAAGTTTGTACATGTACTGCATGTTGAGATGGGCAATCACCCGTTGTGGCTACGAGATCTTGTCAAAGGACCAATTGTGAAAGTTATGAGTTGGCCTATGTTTTTTACACGTGGTTATAATTTTCACACTTACGAACATGGGAAATTGAAGTCGACGATGAATTATGGTGTTTGTGTGAAAGGTGAAAGCTATTGTGCATCGGTCGATGACCAAATTTTTATGGGATTTTAAAGGAAAATTTGCAATTGGAATATCCAGGTTTGGAAAACAAATTTAAAACAATGTTATCCTTACCACGTATGTCATTTTGGATATTGACTCATATTTTGATATTTTTTGTAGGTTATGTTGGTTTAAAAGTGTTGTTATTTCGATGGGCCGCCCCAACTAGTGACGGATGAGCCGTCCCCAATTAGGGACGGATGAGTCTCGGCCGTCCCCAATTGTATATAATTTTTCGACGGTTGTGATTTTTACGTCGCCCGCCCACAGCTCATTTGTATTTCTAGGAGAAGGGGGAATTCTCGGATTTTTACACCCCACGTGTTCCACGTTTACGTTTTCTTAGGGACAAGCAAACATTCAAGTCTGGGGGATTTTGATCATCTCGTTTTCATACGTATTTCTTGCACGATTTAAGAGATGTTTTTGATATATATGTGTTGCTTTACGTATGATTCCGTATCCGTTTTACTTGTCTTCGTGTTTTCATGTTCTTACAGGTTTTTATGCGTATTCGGTTCATTTCTGAGCTAAAGGACATGCACGAGGCTAAGTACCAACATCGAGGATCATCACGGGACAAACGGGACGAGAATTAGCATGAAGAGCCACTACCCGATCGGGCACAACTCACACCCGAGCGGGCAAAAGCTACAGCAATTTTGGTGCGCAATTCACGCACGACTCGGGCAAGGAAATGCACGAGCGGGGCCTCACACCCGAGCGGGCACACCATCAGCCCGATCGGGCACTCCATGCGGATCGCGATTCTGCGCGTCCGACCTCGCCGTACCCGAGCGGGTAAATTGCACCGCCCGCTCGGCGACCCTTTGCGCGCCCGACCTCGCCGTACCCGAGCGGGTAAATTGCACCGCCCGCTCGGGTCGCGACCCTTTTATGCAACTTTAATTAAGTTAATTTGACTTAAAACAAATGGAAGTTTGTGGGAGAATCATACAATAAGGAAAACGACTTTAGAGATATAAAAGGGGGCCAGAGGACGACATTGGAGCAGACTTTATTCTGTTCGTAATTGAGGAGAGAGTAGAGAAGAAGGAGGAGATTCTTGCGAGGAGGCACGCGAGGAGCATTGGAGATCAACCCCCAAACTTCGGTTTTTGTTTGGTTTTCATGTTCCTTAGACTTTCTATTTCGTTTATGTTTGTTTACAGACGCATGAACGAGTAGTTTGTTTGTTCTAGGAGAAGGGATTAGCCCATGGCTATCCCGGAACCACTTTTGATTTATCTTTGAATGCATCTTCCCGTTTTCGTTTATCTATTCTTTATCTGAGTGCTTAATTTACTTGTGTTTGCGACGGCCGCGTAGATGCATGTGTTAGGGATTAGGAGAAGGACCGAAAGGAGAATTCTAGTCCTAGAAGATCAGGTTTAGAACAACCGAGGTTAGGCCACGAAAGTAGGGTAGCAACGGTTGAGGGTAAAACGGATGATCACAGATCTTATGGGTTTAGTTCAAGGTGTCAGCCACGAAAGTATGGGATAACTTGACTAGATCATGTGTCTATGCCTTGAGAGAGGGTAGATATCATATTAGGATCATCTGCCTTAGATAACTTAACTGGGATTGCATGATAGATAGATTGATTGTTGCTTTCGGTAGTCTTGTGGTGAAATGGATTCCTAGAACGTTTGTCTCATCGTTAAGAACTAATTTGTTAATTTGCTTTTAGTATTTCATTCTTAAAACCATATTTCATTCGTTAGCAAGTTTGATTCATAGTTCGAGTTTAAGTTGTGTTGCATAGTCTCTGTGGGATCGACACCTGAAGTACTACACACGTGCCGTGCACTTGCGGGTAGTTTAGGTTATTTATTTAACTTTGACAAAGCATCAATGGGTTTCCGTTTAAACTTGATTCTAATTTATTCCAATTGAGGGTCACACAAGGGTCATATTGGGTCGCATGAGTCGGATGGATTCTCCGTTATGCATCGTTCTAATGTAATCCAATTAAAGGTCGTATAAGGATCATATTGGATCACATGGGTATGATGGGTTCTCGTTTAAACTTGATTCTAATTTATTACATTTGAGGGTCGTACAAGGGTCATATTGGGTCGCATGAGTCAGATGGATTCCTGTTTAAACTTGATTCTATTTTATTCCAATTGAGGGTTGCACAAGGGTCATATTGGCTCACATGAGTCGGATGGGTTCCCATTAAAACTTGATTCTAATTTATTCCAATTGAGGGTCGCACAAGGGTCATATTGGCCTAAATGAGTCAGATGGGTTAACCTACTGGTATGTTCACTATTAGAATGATCAGAATTCAAAATATTTTCTATTTCCGTCAGATTACTCCCAACTGTACTTTTGTTGTTTGAACCTACAATAACATAGTTATCATAATCTCTAACACCTCCATCCTCACATTCTCTAGCAATGCTTTCAAAAGCAGGAATTAGAGGTTCAACTTCCCTATTAATTTATATTTCACATTTCACACTTGCTGATTCTATCTCCACATACAATAGTGGTCGAACTCCTCTTAAGCAATAGAACATATAACAAATAGGATGCTTGTCATTCATTATACATGTCGGCTTTATATTTTAAAAAATATTAGGCAAATAGCTTAACTTCGACTTCGTTTTATTTTTTTCCACCATCATCTCTTCATATAACACATCAATAAAGTGTTGTTATATCAAACAAATCGAAGGATAATAAGAAAATACTCTCTGATTTTCCTAAACTCTACTAACTCATTCAGATTCTTCATTTACCTTTTTTCCCATTTACCATCATACAAAAATTAAAATCAGTGTGATTTTCCCATTTACCATCAAACCAAAATAAAAAAGGGTAAATTATGTGACCTACTACGACCATGTGTCTCAAATTCAAAATGATTATGTGATCCACTGCGACCTTGTGTTTCAATATGACTCTATAACCCAGTGCGACCGTGCATCTCGATGAGACTCTATGACCAAGTGTGACCGTATGACTCGATGAGACTCTGTGACCCAGTACGACCGTGCGACTCGATGAGACTTTGTGACTCAATGTGACCGTACGACTCGATGATAATCCATGACTCTGTGTGATCATTTGCTTTAATATGACTCTATGACCAGTGCGCGCGATTCAATGAAACTCTGTGATCTAGTGCGACCATGCGACTTGATGAGACTCTGTGACCTACTGCGACCATGAGACTCTATGACCCAGTACGACCATTCGACTCGATGAGACTCTATGACCCTGTGCGATCGTGTGACTCGATGAGAATTTGTGAAATAGTGCGACCATGTGTTATAATATGACTCTGTGACCTAGTGCGGCCGTGCGAATCAATTTAACTATATGACCAATGTTTTTGAACAATGAGATGACCAATGTTTTTCAATAATGTGTGTAAACCGTTGGGATTTTCTTATTCAACATGGTTAGCATATATAGAAGCATTGTATCAAGAATAGGAAACTAAATCACTATAAACTAGGAAACTAAATCACTATAAACTAGGAAGATATATTGACTGAATCTTAATATTACTAAGACAAAAACTAGAGAGATAAAGCCAAAAAATTAATTTTTTATTTTTTAAAAATAATTTATTTTAAAATCATGAAATTTATATTTTTTTTAACAAATATAACTATATTTTCTCTAAACAACGTACAATTAAAAATATAAAAAATAAAAAAATTTTAATATGATATTTGTTGTATCCAAATTAAAATAATTAATATTACATTTATTTTGAGATAATTATTCTAAAATTTAATATAATTTTTGATTATCCAATAATAATAATTTATTTAAATAATACGAGATGGAAGAAGAGTTCAGCTTGGTGAACACACATGAGCAACCATGCGTTATCGATTTTGTAAATTATAACTTTCGACTTAGTAACTTCCACGTTTATTATTATTATTATTATTAGGGAAAGTTTTAAAAAACAACTTACACGTTTATAACTCTTCATATTTTTTTCGTTACACATTTTATCAAAAATTTATTTTAACTATTATAATTAAATAGTAACTTCCCACATTTATTAATAGAGTGGAAAAGTTTTAAAAAATAATTTCCACGTTTATAGCTAGAATTTTTTAAACCGTTATACAATTTATTTGATTTTTTTTATATAAATCTTTATCAACTATTAAAAAAATTTACTTGCAGCGTTAGAGTGTCTAAACTAAAACCAAACCAATGATGTTCGATTCAAAATCAAATCTCAAGGTCAAAGATACAGATTAGTTAATTTATTCATCACTCATTTTTTAGTCTATTATAATTCAATTACATATATCTTCAATTCATATTTTATCGTATCTTTTATTGAATTTTTTTAGTATTATATATTACTTTATTAGTTTAAAAACAAATTTGTTTTATTTTTCTCAATTTTAGAATAATATTTTTGTAGTAATTATTTGAGTTAATTTTTAAATTACCAATGTATAGATTAGAATATAAATTAGGATTTACATAAGTTTTTTAGTTGCCTAACATTTATTTTATTTATTTAATAACAAGTACAATATTAAGTTTCATACTTAGAAATTATATAGTTAACATAATAAATTAAATTTTATTTTTCTCCTAATATAGATATGTAGAATTTTTTTGTTTTAGTCTATTATAATTCAATTACATAAATCTTTAATGCAAATTTTCCATTTTTATTGAAAAATCATAGATAATTTAAGAGAATATTTTTTGTCATTAAATTTTTGTCGCTTTTCTTGAGCTAATTATTTAAAAAATTTTACATAAAAAATTGTTTTCAGAGAATTTTAACTAAAGATTATTATATATATAGCTTAACTAATTAATTTTTATTTTTTCTTTTAATTGAATAATTTATAAACGATAAGTAATAATTACCAATTTTCAAATTTATTAATCTTTTAAAAAAGTTCTATTATTTTAACAATTATGTTCTATTTTATTGCTTCTCTTAAATATGTTTGTAGTCAACACTAAAAATGATTCAAGGCAAAGGAAGAGGCTAACCCAAAATTTAAAGACTCATAATGTTACCACCAATAATCAAGGTATGATTATTATAATATTACCAATTCAAATAAATGTCCTTATATATATTATATAATTTGTATATTTATCTTTTTTTTATAATATTGCTGTTAAAATATAATGTTATACTTAGAGAACTATTTACCCAATAATATGTTATGAATATAATATTTGGTCGGATTTATTTAAATATATAACATCACCTCATCATGTATCATATTCATGTATCATATTGGTAATATACAATCGTATTAGAAATTATGTTTAATATAAATCATTGAATAAAAATGATCACATATCTTGAAAGAAAATCATTAACATGTTTTTAATCACTTTATATTAGATAAAATTATGTCATTGTTCAATTATTCTGTGGTATATACTTTAATCACAAATAATTGTAAAAAATGATTTTATGCCATTGTCGTTAAGATAAATATGTGTATTTTTATTATACTTTACGTTACTATATATGTTACTAATATAAATTCTTTTGATTTCACTAATATTCAATATGAATATAATTAGTCGTTAAGATAAAATTATAAATATGTATATTTTAATTATACTTTATGCAATTGTATATTTTGTCACATGTTTATCTTAAGTATTATGTGTATTTCTATTCTATTTATTGTAAATTCTCAATGTTGTTTTTTATGTTATCCATTAATTTTATTCATTTCTATTTATTAAATTCTTCATTATAGTTTGTTTTATGTATATGTCTTCAATTATTAATTTTTTATTTTTATTTGAATTTTATATTAGATTAGTAATTAATATATTATCCATGAAATTGTTATGTTTTAATTATTTAAATTGAATTATTATTTTAATTTAATCAATTAATAAAAACACATAATCATATATCACAATAAAAAAATCAAATTTTTTGTTCATTAAATCACTTCCACTCTTGATAAATTTATTGAAACAATATTTAAAAAAAATATACCGCTATAATTTTCATAAAAATTGTTATAAAAATAAATAAGTATAACTTTAAAATTATTAAAAATTATATAATTATTTCAACTAAATATTTTTCAATCTTTATTTTAATCTAACTTTGAATATACACATTTTTTATTTTCATCTAACGATGAACATATTTAGATGTTAATATATTATTAAGATAAACTAAATAATTAACCACTAAAACTATATACTTTTCACAATTATACATCTTATATTATATTCAAACTCTTTATTAATTTCACTTTTAATTATTTTAAAAACCGTCTACCATTGAATACATTCATTTTTTTATTTTCATCTAACGTTTCATATATTTAAATGTTAATATATAGTTATTATAAAATAAATAATTAATTACTACAATTATATACCTTTCATAATATTGAAAAAATATATATCTCATATCATATTTTAACTATTTATTATTTTCAGTTTTAATAATTTTATAATTCGTGCTATGCACGGGTAATATCTAGTATATGTATATTAAAATATATCCGCTAATACGCCCCTCAAGTTGGAGCATGGAGGTCGCAAAGATCCAACTTGCACCGTAGATAGGTAAACAGATGATGACCCATCGCCTTGGTGAAAATGTCCGCAATCTGCTCCGGTGAGCAAACATAAGCTGTTGAGATGAGTCCACGCTTGAGTTCATCCCGAAGGAAGTGACAATCGAATTCGATATTTTTGGTGCCCTCGTGAAAGACTGAGTTGGAGGCGATATGAAGTGCAACTTGACTCTCACAAAAAAAATCTGAATTGTTTTATCATGAGAAAATAAAACACTCCAAAGAAGACCCGTAAGCCACTTGAGCTCGAAAGCGAGAAGAGCCATGGAGCGATACTCAGCTTCGGCCAAAGACCATTGCTTGTTTCTTTGACTTCAAAGAGATAGGAGACGAACCAAGGAAAAAAATCTGACCTCCAATGGACCTCCACGGAATACAACACATAGCAAATTTGAATCACAATATCCATGAAAGGACATCGTAATCTGCACGTAACCATATTCCTTGACTCGAGGAACCCTTCAAATATCAAACCACTGCATAGCGGCCGATCAATGATGTTCTCGTGGATTCTGCATGAATTGAGAAAGAATATGGATAACAAAGCAAAGTTCAGGACGAATGTGCGTTAAGTACAATAATCAGCCGACAAGATGCTGGATCGTGAAAAAGAGCTCCCTCGGACTGCATGAGATGTGGTTTTGCTCAAGAGGTATGGATGTCGGTTTGGAGCCAAGTAAACCGCAATCCAAAATGATGTCTAACATGTATTTCCTATGTGATAAATAGAACATTTGTTGCCACGCGATACTTAAATTCCCAAAAAAATAGAACCAAAATCCTTCATATAGAAGCATTGCCGCAAGTAAGCCTTGAAAATGTCAATCTCCGTAGGGTCATTGCCACCAATAAGTAAGTCATCTACATAAACGAGGACATGTAGACAAGAAGATCCACGAGATAAGGAAAAGAGAGAGTAATCCGACCAAGATTGTTTATATCCATAACGGAGAAGGGCTATCGTAAGCTTATCGAACAAAAAAAATGCGACACTTTTCGTAAACCATAAAGTGACTTACGCAATATGCATAGTAAGATGCATCCACAATCGGAAAGCTTGGATGATATTTCATATACACCTCCTCGTGGAGATCACCATGGAGGAACACATTGTTAACGTCCATCTGGTGAACATGCCAACCTCGGACATCGGCTAGAGACAAAAAGAGATGGGCCATAGTGTGTTTGATAACCGGTGCAAAAGAACGCCCTCCTTTTGATTATTATCCAAGATGACCAGACGTGTCTTGTGTCATTCAATGAACCCATCCAAATTATAGTTGAGCTTACACACCCACCGGCATCCAATTGCCTTTTTTCCCGCGGGAAGAGGTATCATTGTCTAAGTCTTGTTCAGTTCCAGTGCCCGAAGTTCCCTTTGCATTGCTGCTATCCATTCGGATGACCAAGTGGATTTCGAGAATGAACATGACTTAGTGTTAGCGGAAACAGCTGCAAGAAAAACCTGTTGTGGAGTCGAAAAATTAACACATGACATGTAATTCGCTATCGGGTAAAGGATGTTACCTGAGGATACCGAAATGGAGATAGGTGAGGTGAGAATGAGTTTTCAATACAACACGCTGAGAAAGTCACATAATCTTGGAGATGAACATAAAGGATCTTCAGACGAGTCCGCATCCGAGAAAGTCAAATAAGAATTGTCTGGAAGATCAGAGGATTCAACAGAGATAGACGACGAAAAAAAGGGAGCAGACGTTGACGTGGTCTGTGGAGGTAAGAAAAAATTTTATCCGAGAGTAGGAGCATAATCTGTCGGAGAAGAATGAAACAAAACGGTGGCCGAAACATTTTGGTCAGCTACTGGAATCGATTCAACAGTAAGACGCCCCATGGCTGGTGAGTGCCAGTCATCTACGAGCCTCAAAACAAGCGAACGAGAAGAACATGTCCCGGAACGACAGCAACATCAGGTGTAGAGAATAGAAAATTAGACTCATATAAAACCATGTTCCGAGAGACGAAGAACTCTTGCTGTTCCAAATCGTAAAATTTCCAACCTTTCTAGGAACAAAAGAAGCCGACCAATACACATCTCCGTTATCTTGGGTCAAACTTATCAACATATAGTTTACCTTGGCGAGCAAAGCATAAACAACAAAAGGCGCAAAGTCGATCAAATGATGGAGCTTTACCATGAAGTACTTCATAAGATGTCTTGCCTTTGAGCAAGATTGATGGGGTTCGGTTGATGAGAAAAGAAGCAACTAAAATACAGTCTCGTCAAAACATCTTAGGAAGATCGGCATGGAATATGAGAGCTCTCACCACGTTCATAACATGGCAAAGTTTTCAATCAACACATCCGTTTTGCTATGGAGGGTACGCACACGACGATTGATGTACGATCCCAATTTCTGCAAAAAAAAAAAAGAGTCGTAAAGCAATGAATTCCATACCATTGTCAGAAAGGACAATTTTCACTTCCTTACTGAATTATTTCCGAACAACTGAACAAAACCTATGATATAAAACACAGCCTGAGCGGCCGCCTAGGAGCCGTCGAGGCGCTCGACGACAAGAAACCGCCCCGAAAACTCAAAAATCGCTTGTATTAGGCGTCGGCGATTAATCGACGTGGAGTCGCCGCCTGGGCGGCCGACTAATGGAAAAGCGCCGCCCAGGCTATTTTTTTAAAAGTTCTCTCAAAATGAAACCTTATCGCGTTCTCCTCTCGGTCGACCGCTTCTCCTTTCAGTTGCCCCTCCTATCCCTCTTCGCCGCTTCTCCTCTCGCTCTTCGCTATTTTGAGTAATGGGAAAGAAAGAGAGATGAAACCCTATCGAGTTCTCCTCTCGATCACCTGCTTCTCCTCTCAGTTTCCCCTCCTCTCCCTCTTTGTTGCCTCTCCTCTCGCTCTTCGCCGATTCTCCTCAAATGTGCAGTTATTACACTGCAAAATCACGACAAGCGGAAAGCAAAGATGTAAAAAATACCTTAAATGTGCAGCTACCAATACCCATGATCAATAAACAAGCATATGAGAGGAGAATCTATAGTAACCAAAACCCGAAAAGTTTAAAATTAGTTTCTGTGTTATACAAGAAAAATGGACAAAAAAATATCAGAAGACAAGAAATGATGAAAATGATTGATGGCTAAAGATGGTTTGTCTCAATTGAATTTAAATAAAATTTGAGGTAAGGATACTGACACTTTAATTATTTAATTTATATAGTAAAACTACCATTATTACTCATGAATGTGTAGTTTTATTACCAAGTAATTTTACATTGGATAACTATTAATAAATTAATTGGTCATTCTTTTTAAAAATATAATCCATCAGAGTTTATTAATTACTATGAATTAATTCATGAGTCCGTGAACTTGTTAATTACAAAAAAAAATTAATGTCTAATTAATGTATAATATATATATATATATATTTTTTAATTAGATAGAGTTCAGTTTTTTACAAAAATTTTTTATTTATCTAGAATTTTGAATCAATAACATATTGTGCTCATGCAGAAATTTCATGTTTGTCTGAAATAAGTAAAAATCTAATTTATAAAAGAAATAATAAAAAATCGACTAGTCGTCGACTAATTCGATTAGTCGCTAGACGCTGACGGACCGTCCAACTAGCGCCTAGCGACTTTTACAACACTGAACAAAACATATGTAGAATGAAATTTACTTCACACTCATATGATAGTAATTAGACCCAACAACGCGAGAAAATTCATCAACAATCGTTAAAAAATAATATGCACCCTTTGATGAAGGAATATTGTATGAACTCCACATGTCACAATGGACCAAAGCAAAACAATCACCACCTTTATTATCACTTTCAGAGAATGAATTGTGTGTCTGTTCTGCCAGAAAACAAATAACACACGGATCCTTATTTTCTGACTTTATTTCAGTTCCCAAAAACAAAAGGTAAAAACTGCAATACTCGAGCGGAGAGATGACTGAATCAACGATGCCACAATTCACGGAATGTAGAATAAGATATGTGATTCACCTTTGCCAGCACAATGCCCTTGAAGACGTAAACCCCATTCCCCTCTTCATCTGCTCCAATCAGAGTCCTCATTGTACGGACCTGTATGAGATATAAATGATCAACGAAAGTGACTATGCAATCGTTATCTTTCAGCATTCGAGCCACAAAAATCAAAGTGCATGTCAAGGATGGCACATATAAGACATGTCGTTAAGAAAACGATCCCCGAAGTGAATGGTTTCAATCTTAGTCGCATGTGTTTAATGTCCATTGGGCAATCCAATGGTTCACGACACTAAATCAGACACAGAGTTGAGAAAAGCAACGAAACCAGTCATATGGTGCGATAAACCTGAGTCGATAAAAAATTCCACATCGCACGGGTTACCAGATTGCTTGTCATCACTCAAGGGATTTGGCTTCAGCTTAAGGAGATTCATAAGTGTTATCCATTGCTCGTCAATGAAACCAGAAAGATTGGTACGGTCAATGACTTATTGTTACACAATACCAGATGTCGGACCCAAAGAAAAATGGCATTGGCTCGTGCATGGGTTGCACATTCGCGAGAACGATCTCCACCAGAACATGTTCCATGGTTCCTTCCATGCGTCCACGACCCTTCACAACCTCCAAAATTTCTAGAACCACGATAATTCTCCTCTCACCAATCAGGGTACCCTATCAGCTTGAAGCAGGAATTCACGTCATGTTCGGGCTTCTTGCAGTGAGTACACATAGTGTTTCTGTCTTTCATTTGGACTACCACCACCGTCGCTACGGTCTGAACAGAGAATCCAACTACATCAACCTGGTCATCTTTAATCCAAATCACGGTGCGTTGCCTTTCTTCTTGGATCACCATCAAGTAGATCCAATTGAGATTCAGAACAAGCTCCATGGCCAAGATCGTCAAATAAATAGTTTAAAACCGCCTAGAATCGAGCCCAAGGAGAAACTGATGTTCTCTTTCTTCCTCCCTATCTCGAATCAATCCAATTGCTAATTCACTGTAGCTACACTATCCGCAGGTACACATGCGGAGGGGTTTGTATGCATCGAGTTCATCATATAGTTTTTCAGCTTCCCAAAGTAGATTTGAATGCTCTGCCCCTGTTGCTTGTGGGCCGTCAGTTCCGATCGGATCTAATGTACCTATGACCATTCCCAACTGAAAAATAGTTCTTCAAGTCGAGCACAAATCACAGACGTCTTCAACGATGGAAAATTGTTCAACTGTATTAAAAAATCCATTCGATCAGCATCGAGTTCACGAGTCCTCACTCGGCGTATTCAATGTCCGCTTGTGTCGGACGAGTAATGGTCCTATCAATAAATCAAAGTTTTCGCTTCGTGTTCAACACGTGCCTCACATGTTTGGCTCACTTTTCATAATTTCAGTCACCATGCAATTGCACCAATGTAATCACCGTACTTGGCCCCTCAGAGGGATGGAGATAGTAAGGAGAATAAACAAAGATTTCACGTGCTATATTCATCACCTGTCGCAGAAGTATCGGAACTCTCGAAGTTACTCATTGGTATGTCAGCAAAATTATCATGGAAATACGATCGACAATGAAAGTAAAGAAAACGCGAAAAACAACGATTTTACGGCTCTTCCACCATAACAATGTGTGTAAACCGTCGGGATTTTCTTATTCAGCATGGTGAATATATACAGAAACATTGTAACAAGAATAGGAAACTAAATGACATAAACTAGGAAACTACATCAGTATAAACTAGGAAGAGATATTGACTAAATATATGTATATTCAGATAAATCTCCTAATATTTTTATCCCGTGTCTTGATTTTATCTTTCAATGTATAACCATCACTGTTTTCCGTAAAAGCTCGTGTGTTGTCTACCTTATCGTCTATCATAAAGTTACCATCAATGAAAAGATTACACAACAATCACAAGAGATTGGTTTATCTCTTGATGAATTTAGTCTCTGATATAAAATTTTTTAGAGGTAAATAATAACGTTAATGTTAATAATTCTTTAATTATATAAATATTTTAAATCGATATATTAACTTTAATTTGTTTCATATTGCGGTCTCTTAGACTGTATAAGGGATATCTATACGGTCTGATTTTTCTACAAAAAGATATTTTAGAGGACGCTACGACGGTATCCCCACGATCCAAGAGACTTTCATGCAAGAACGATGCATTGAACAACTCGAGACTACACTTTCAGGACGCAATATACACTTCGAGAAACAAATCTACGCTTCGAGAAAAACGAGTGAAGATACATTATATGGAGAGTAACATCGAGTTGATGACCGGTCAAACGTATCAGCTACCACAACCGACGAAGGCAACAACGCCGAGACCAGAACCGATCATTGATTCCAACATAACCCTTTATCGGGCGAGGACGAGGAAAAATACAACGGTGTCGGTTTAGATGATATTTAGCCAATCCATTTTTTAATTTTATTTAAAATTTTGTATACATAGAAAAATTTTGTATCTTATTTATTTTACTTTCTTAAAAATTCCAAATTAGCATATAAATTAAAATACACAAAATATTACATTTTTATCACATTAAAAGATCATTTTTACTTCTTCCACTAACCCATATTATTCCATGTGTTTAATCTAAAAATTAAAGGACATAAATACATCCAATACACCTTGACTAAACTATTTCATAAAGAGAAAGAAAATTACAATATCAAGCAATGAAATTTATCCTTAGTGTAACTTCCTCATAAAGCATGACAACACACTTTGACAAAAAAGTCTCTTACTCAAAACATGATTGACATAACCACCTTACATATATTGTTCACACAACCAATCCATTTTTTAATTTTATTTAAAATTTTGTATACATAGAAAAATTTTGTATCTTATTTATTTTACTTTCTTAAAAATTCTTCAAATTAGCAACGAATGTCCATTTATAAGAAAACAAAATTATCAATGGCCTTCCGTTGGAAACTTTTAAAATTTCTCGCCAATAAAAAGCAAACGGTATCTGTTGGTAATTCCCGCTAAAGATTTCAACGGATGCCCGTTGGTATCCAATCAACATTTACAACGGATACCCGTGATAAGTTTCCATGCATCCGATGAACCATTGTAACAGATATTCGTTATAACGTCCAATGTCGTCATCCGTTACAACCCCTTGGTAATTTACAACATATATTATTTGTTGAAACACCGTTGCAAATGACAACATATGTAATTTTTTAACAATCGATTTTTACCGACCTGAAATCCGTTGGAATCCGTTAGAAAAGGTTGTTTCCAATAGAAATTTAACAATTTCCAACAAATATAACCATAAAATAGAATATTCTTTGTAGTGATTTTTTGTTAGTACAGTTTAATCCATATTTTAACATGGATTGGATAATGTTTGTCCAATTTTCCCCAACGAAACCTGCGGACTGTATAGATTAGCCTATGATTTGTTTTTTAAGAAATTTATAACAATAAAAGAAAAATAATACATAAATAAAATAATATCGTAAAATAATAAAATAGAAATACATTTAATTTAGAAATAATATTAATATTATGATTAGTTTTTAAAAATATTAATATTACATTAATAAAATATAATTAAAAGTAATATATATATATATATATATACTAGATTATATCCGCGCTACGCGCGATGATATTTATGTTTGAAGAAAAAAAATTTGGTATAACAACAATTAAAAATATATATTATAAAACAGAATTTACATCAGTATTTATATACTCAGTTAAGAACAATGAAAATTAAATTTCTTCACAATTTCGATTCCAAAAGTAAAAGCACATTTGGATAATGTATCTGATTGAGAAAAATGTTTATTATATAGTATAAGTTCAAACTAATGAACGTAGATAACGACTATAGAAATATACATATATTTGTTTGGATAAAAAATGACCATTGTGATAGAAGTCGATAGGAGATTTTGTGAAAAAAAACTGATAGATATAATAATAAGGGAAGATATCATTATGATTTGGAAAAAAAATAAACCAATTATTCTAATTGGATAGAAAAATACGAAAAAATTAAATTTGAAGATTTATAAAATTAATTTTGGAGATTAATATGATTCTAGGTATGCAAAATAGCCGTTGATGATAATTATATAAAAAATATGCTTGGGCTTGTGTTGCATCTGGACTATTTCTTCATTTCCTTCCCGCTTCCCATTTCCTTAAGGCCCATGGTCTTCTCGTTTTTGGCCCAGACTACACAGACCCTAACAGTTCATGTTCTTCCTTGTGCAGAGCCTCATAGTCCTCCTCCTCTTCTGATTCACCTTTGTTGCCTCCATGCTCACCTCCATGTCCGCCGAGCAGGCCTCTGTGCTCACCTCTCCATCGAGCTAGCTTCTGTGCATGCCTCCATGTCCACCGAGTTGGCTTCCACCCGGGATCGTCATCACGTCCATGTCCACCGAGCTAGCTTATGTGCATGCCTCCATGTCCACCGAGTTGGCTTCCACCGGGATCGTCATCACGTCCATGTCCACCGAGCTACCTTCTGTGCATGCCTACATGTCCACCGAGTTGGCTTCCACCGGGATCGTCATCACGTCCATGTCCACCGAGCTAGCTTCTGTGCTTGCCTCCATGTCCACCGAGTTGGCTTCCACCGGGATCGTCATCACGTCGAAGAGCATCAAGGACTTCAATCTCCATCTTTACTTCTTTCTCTTCACTGATAGTGTTCGATCCTAATTCCATGATTGTCCTCTTGGATTTTGGTTATTGCAGACTGAGAAGGCTTTCTTGAAGAAACCCAAGGTTTTCCTAGTTTCGTGGTTCAAAAATGCCGAATCTCGTCTGAGCTTTTCAAGCCTTTGAATATGTCACTGCAACATAAAACAATTTTTCATTCTTTGGTTTATGTTTCTGGATTTTTCTGCCTTATCACAAATTTATTTATTTTGTCTAATTTTTTTATTATTTACTATGACTTTTATTTTGTCAGTATTAAAATAAGATTATAAAATGCAGAGCAAAAAAAAAAGAATCGAAGTTATGCAGCGTGAAAAACAAAATTGAAACTATCGCAGGGTTTAATTTCATACACGTCATCAATTTTGATTATCTGACGGTGGCAGGAGTGGCCACATACTTTTATACACTATTCACCATGTATTCTTTTTTATATAGTACTAGTTTGATCGTGCGATTACTCTTTCAGTCTTAAAATATAATTGAATGAATTTTTATCTATCAATATAAAAAATTTCATAAACATTAAATAAATTGATAATGTTACAATTTTTCAATTTTTCGTAAATTGTTAATTGTTTGTGAATTGTGAGAGTTGTTATTAATTTTATTAAAATGTTTTAATCCACTTATAAAAAAATTTGTACTATTATTATTGAATATTAAATATCTGTACCAATTAAAAATAATTGTTACTTTTGTTAATTAAATATTAAGTGATATTCATTAAAAAAATAAAATAAATTATTAGAATCATATATCAAACACATTATTCATTATAACTTGTATTTTAATACTATATTAATTAATTTTCAACTGTCTTTCAAATGAAATTATTTAAAAAATTCAATTGATTTAATTTGAAAGTTTTATTGAATTTTATTTAATTTTATCACAATTATTTTCTGATTTTTACATTTTCCAATTAATTTTTAAATTTAAATTTGTATTTACAATGTTTTTTATTGCAATAAATTTTTTATAATAAAATATTATAGATATAAATTATAAAATAGTTTATATTTATTACTTTTTTATAAATTAAATTTCAAAATTTTAAATATTAATTAATATATGATATATATATATATATAAAATAATATATATATATATATTTATTTCTATCATTGTTACAAATATATATTTATTTGAATTAAATGATTGAAAAGAACTATTTATAGAAAGATAAAAATTATAAATATTAATCAAAATAAATTATTTTCAAAGAATTATGAAATTATATACATATATATTTCAATATAATATTGTACAAAAAAAATTGTTACATATTTTAAGATAAATTCTTAAATTTTATTTTTTAAATTAATCTTCTAAAAAATTTTAATTTCATCAAATTATGTGAATTTCTACTCAAAATAAAAAAATATTTTATATATTTTTGAAAATAAATAAAAATAACTTAAAAAGATAATTTTATATATAAAATTATATTTGTACATTACGAAGATATTGATAGTTGAAATTTTATCAATATATATTAATATTTAATTTATAAAGAATATCATTATATATTTATTAAATTTTCAAATTTTTATTTTTTTACATAATTTTTGTATAATTTTTATTTATTTAAATGTATTTACTTTGTTAAAAAAAATTTATTTAATTTTATATGTTTAAATTAAATTTAAATTAAGTTAATATTTATTCTAAAATTATTTTATTGTCAAATTTTAATCTAATTTCCTAGTCATTTAAATTATTTTCGAAAAATCATAAAAAAGAATTTGATTAGCAAATTTTAATTTCTAAATTAATTTTTGGTTTTATTAAAATTGAATTAATCTATTTTTGTTATTTCTTTAATTTTCTAAATTGTGTTTAAATTACAATTAACTGTAAAAGTTTTAATAAAAGTAATTGTTTCTTTACTAACGTTTAAAATAAAATAATAAAAAATTTAAAGTTTTAGTTTTATTTTCTTAATTGCATTTAATAATAATTAAAATACCTAATATATTAAACATATTAACTATCTAACCTTAAGTTTATTATATCTTTCTCCATTTCTCTCTATCGTTCTTCGTAACCTACCACCACCTTTCTTTTTTCCTACTGCCACCATCTTTCCTCTTTTCCTCCATTGTTCCTTTATCCCTTTAAACTATTCATGGTCCTCTTACTTCATATTCTTTGGATTTTATGCTTGTTTGTCTCTAGCTCGGTTTCTTCATCCTCTTCTATTCGCCCACTTCGTATCGTCGGTCGATCTTCGTCGTCCCAACAAATGTTGTGCCTCGTGGGTTTGTCAGCGGCGACGAAATAACTTCGTTCATTTCTCTTCGTCCTTCTCGCCTCGTTGGTCTCCTCTCGTTGTCTTCCGTGCGTCGTTATCATATTGTTGTCGACTCTGATGTGCGACACTCTCCTCTAGCCGTCGAATCTGATGTGAGGCGTTCACAACTTCAAAATCAATCTCTAGTATTCCAACCGCCATGCCAATCATAGCCTACCATTCGACGTGCAGATGAGGAGAAACGAAGAGGAAAGGCGGAGAAAACGATCGGTTGAGAGGAACAAAGTGATGGTGAAGAAAAATCAAAGAAGAAAGACATAAAGGCGAAGAAAAAATATATCTAAGGCTATTGTTTGTTTTTTTAAATCGACGATTGTAATTAGTTTAGAGCATCAAAAAAAATATTTATCATCTGACGGTTGAAAAAATGACAACCAAGCTAAAATTTGATTTCCACAAATGAAAAGATTACACGTGTCATTTAACACTATTCACGGAACCTCCTCTTTTATTAGTATTTAGATAAGATAATTTTTATAATTGTTTTTTGACTGCGAGATGCTAGATGGCCGTACGGGTTGACCCATTAGGACATATATATATATATATATATATATATAACTTTGTTTACTTAGATATTGCCGGGACCTCCATAAACAATGAGATGACCAGTGTTCTTATCTCGTGTCTTGATTTCATCCCATACTTTATAGCCATCACTGTTGTCCGTAAAAGCCTCTGTGTTTTCTACCTTATCGTCGATCATAAAATTACCATCGATGACTGAGATACGTGCAATGAAAGCGTCTAACTTCATATCATCCTCCGGGAAATGGCCGTTTCCCATCTGAGGACTTGGCGATGACTGCGTGAACACTTCTCCTCCCCATTCCACCGCCGTACCCGATGCCTGCCGGAATCTCTTTGCCGGCCAAAACCCAGCCTCTTCCCCTCCGTAAATCAATAGCCACCAGTTTCCATTCACCTTATCCTGTTTCATAATATTTTATAAGATTAATGTATTTATATCTGAAAACTTTAAGGGAAAAAAGATAAAAAAAATATATATTAGGTTAAAAACCCACCAACTACATTTTTCACTAACAAAATAGTAGCTTTTAAGTCACTTCATTATCGAGAGAATTGCTATTTTCCCTTCCAACCCCTCAACTATGGTACTCATTTTATTCACTTACAATTTCAATTCAGTCCATTTTTCATACAATTTTAAAAATTTTCTATCCATCTCTCCCTAAATCTCATTAAATTCAAATCTCATTAAATTCACGTTAATTCGAATCATCCTAAATATTTAAATTTTAAAAGTTAAAATATTTTCTTTTACATTTTAAAATTTCTAAATTCAAAATGAAATAAACTGAATTGAAAAATACGAGGAGAAGTATACCACATTTATAATTTGATAAATTTGAGACAAACATACTGAATTCGAAAATTTTAAAAAGTTGAAGGATAACAAAATTAAAATAAAAATATAAAAGGGAATATAATGAGTAATATATTTGAAGCTAAACTATGAATATAACATAATATTTGATTAAGAACATGAATTGAAAATGATAGCCACGTAATAATATATGTGCGAGAATACCAATGGTTTTAAATGTTTTATTTTTAAAAACAAATCATAATACAATTTATATACTACACTAGTGAGTTCTTACCCAAATTTTTAACTACTTTCATAGTTGTTGAATGTTTTTACCATGCAATATATACATATATATATATATATATACTACACTTATGATATTTTTTATAGTTGTGTGGATTTTGGCTATTTTTTGTAGTTTTTTTTATCAGAGAATTTAAAAGCTACAAAATATTTACCGATGTATTAATACAGACAATGCATCAAAACAGTTGAACTTTTTCATACTTAAGGGGAAAAATTAAAACATACCTTGACAATACCGAAGTTTTGATAGTGAATAACTTGACCACGCACACTCATGGGATGGAACTCCATACCAAGTGGTATATCTCCACGTACCGAAATCATCCCCGCTCCACATAAACTATTATAACATCCCGATCCTCCTGCCTGCGTGTACACTTTTCGTTTTACATATATATTTCTTTCATCCTCATGCATATATACGCATATACATACATGCATGCTTAACGACTCACCTGTGTATATACGTATAGCCTGGTCTTCGTATCGCCGTACACAAACGGATTCACCTGAATTATCATATAATAATCGTTAGAGAGAACCAAAATTCAAAATACCGGTTAAAAATGGTTAGCCGTGAACATATATTTAACATATATAAAGACTTACGGTCCAACCGGTTTGTATGAAATCATCACCGATCTGAATATGCAATCTGCTTGAACTGAATTGGGTTTTTCCAACAGAAGGGTTGTGCAAAGTACTGGCCATTGTAGCTCCATTGTAGATACGGTCTGATCCCGTGGTACGAGCCACCGCGAACTGAACCAGACCCATTGGAGCCCACTTTTTACAAACCGGTTAAATGAACACTTATCTCAAGACATAATTGAGTTACCACTTCTTTTCAACCGGTTTACCAGTTACAATTGGTGAATACAATGATGTGTCGTTAAACTATTAGAAATGTTAAAAATATGGATGTATTTTGTTGACAAATGTAGATTTTCTATATTAATTTTAAAATAGTATTAATATACAGTTATAAAAATAAAGATTATTAAATATAAGTGATCGAAAAATTCAATAAATAAATATATAAAAAAACTTAAAAATAAATAAATAACTTACATGATGACCATTACCATTAGAAGAGGCTTGAGGGTAATATTTTTGAGTGACGGAGTTCATGCGAATGAGTTGGTTTTTAGTGACTCTCTGAATAGGCACCGTACCAAACGGACAACCAACACCGTTTTCCCATAAAAACCCGAATGTGTTGTTACTTGTTCTTTTCCTTTGTTCGAATCCTTTTGGATACGATGTCGGTCGCATCTATGTACATATACATACCCAATTTCGTGTTACATACATCAAACTTGAACATTATATATAAATATATATATATATATCATACCGTGTGATGGAAGGTATGATTCTTCAATGATGGGTCTTCAAAAACTGGTTGCTTGTAGAAATCCACGCATCCATATCTTTCTCCATATATAGTCTATCAAATGGAGAACTCTAGTTAATACCATGTGATGTTTGTTTGGTAGACATACATTACGTACATACATGAATTACATACATATATATAGAGATATATACATATAGAGAGAACCTTGATGATCTTGACGGCGGGTTTGTTGATGAGCTTAAGCTGCTTCTTGATTTCCAAATCATGGAAACCTGACAATCTCTTGGCTTCTACTCCACATATATCATGGTTTATCATGATCATGCAATACATCAATAACATCCACACTACAACACCATCCGAATCCATCTTTTGAGAGAGAGTTTTTTTTTTGTTTGAATGGATTTATAAGTAATAAACAAGAAGGGTAAACAAATAAAATTATGAAGGAAAGTCTATCTATCCGATAGGCATCACCATAAATATGGATCACAAATCTGAGTAGCCATCTGGTTTTAGAATACTACGATTTATCCACCCACGTTAAGAATTACAAGATATATATATTTTTAACAATAATTGCATTTTTACTGTTTTTAGAGATTATTAATATTTTTTGGGTTGAATTCATGGAATCTTAGATATTAAAACTTCATTGGTACAGTCAACCTAGTCAACAAACCCAATATTAATATATATAGAGATTTGAAAAGGCTTGAACCAATGTAAAAGTCTTGGTCCAATAGATCTGTTTTATTAATCAATAACTTTTTGGTTATGGATATGTTTCTTTTACATATCTATACAAATAATATATTGTGAACTATAACTATAATTCACAAATTAAAATCTCAAATTTGAGAGAGAAACAAATGAATAGTTGGTTTTAATTGCACAACCACGACATACAACAAAAATATTTCTTATGTGACATTCCACATCATCTTATTGTTCTTATTCCTTCATCATTATGTTCAAAGTTGACTAACACATCACATACTAATTGATCACACGATTTTACCAAAAGAATCATGTATTAAAACACAATAAGCTAAACCCTTTTCATCATACTGCATATGAACGTGTGATACAAAAACACCCAATATATCATACACCATTTGTCCCCACGATCATGAATCACATGAGATTTGGATTGTCAAGAATTCACTCATACCAACCGTTCACACGACTTATCAACGACAGTTGTTGATGGGATCTCTTAGGTGACATCCCTTTCCATTTTATTCATATGGTTACTTGAAATTTGACCATATTAATGCATTTGGAATTTATAGCCCAATATGGATTCAATGCAATGAAAAATGTAACTCATGCAATATAATTTATGTAAAATCTTAGAGTAATCCAACTCTTCTCATATGCAACTCTTCACATTATCTTCAAATTAGAATATATAAATTAAAATACACAAAATATTACATTTTTATCACATTAAAAGATCATTTTTACTTCTTCCACTAACCCATATTATTCCATGTGTTTAATCTAAAAATTAAAGGACATAAATACATCCAATACACCTTGACTAAACTATTTCATAAAGAGAAAGAAAATTACAATATCAAGCAATGAAATTTATCCTTAGTGTAACTTCCTCATAAAGCATGACAACACACTTTGACAAAAAAGTCTCTTACTCAAAACATGATTGACATAACCACCTTACATATATTGTTCACACAACCAAAACATATTTTTCAATGGATACATCATCTAGAATAATTAAGCATTTTACGACCTCTCGCATCATTTTTAGTAACTTGATGATTGGTCATAGTAAACAGTTGTTGCACCATTATTTTGATTTTGGGAGGTTCATTAATACACACATCGGGTGTTGGATCTAGGGAAACGTATGGAGAGTCCGTTACCTCGATCGCTCGAGTAGGATTAGTCAAATCAAGGAGGATATCTTGACCGACCTAAAAGCACTCTTCAAGAATTCGTCCATTTGATATGATCATGGACAACGTCGAGGATCCGAGCAGGAAGGAACGCCTCAATATTACAAGAAGGACCCGAGACCCGAGCTAAGGCAAGAAAGGAGGACACGACCCATGCTGAGGCGAGAGAAAAGGATGTGACCCGTGTTGATGAGGACGCGACCCATGCTGAGACGAGAGAAGAGGATGCGACCTGTCATAATAAGCAGAGAAAGGCGGACACGACCCGTCCTAAGGAGAGAACGGAGGATGCCGGTCCCGTGACTCGTGTTAAAGCTAGAGAGGAGGATGCCTTAACCATACCAGCAGGTCCCGTGACCCGAGCTAAAGCTAGGACGTTCAAGGAAGCTATAGTAGGATTACTCGCGGCTGTGCAGGTTTAAGACGAGTTCTCGAGTCCACAAAGAAGCTCCAACATCTGAGTCATACTACATACCAAAGTTCAACTTGCACCAATCAACAATTAAAGCAAGTGTGTCGTGTGTGCTCTTTTTCCACTGTTGGTTTTGTCCCACATGGTTTCCAACGATGGGTTTTTAACGAGGCCACGACTCAGTTCCGTCCCCCTAATTGTTGACTCGAGACTTCATACATCAATCGTATCAGAGTACTTTATCATTACGTTTATTTTGAATTTTAAATTTCTGGTCATTTAATTTTCAAGTCTTGCATGGCTTGCATGCATTTATGGTGGTATTGAAGTCTTGCATGACTTCTCTCTTCTTATGGCCAGCCACTCCCTTTGTAGAACTCATCTTCCATCAGTTTGAATTTTGAATTTTCTCTTTGCGAAATCTCCATTGTTGGTGTCTAATATCCAACACTGTTGGTGTGTAATATCCAACACAAGTTCGATCTTCTTGGTGCATCATATCCTCAAAGACGATCTTCAGTAAATCGAGAGCCTTCCACAACTCTCGTGCGACCTATTATTCCATACGCCTTGTGTAGAGGATTCTTCCGGCTCGGCTGTGGCAAGGATTATCTGTCATACCTTTGTTCTAGAGTATCGATTCAGCAAGGATAGCATTAAGTGGTATCAGAGCTCGCCCTAGAAAAGGTTGGTTTATCTTTTCGGCTGTTTGGTTGTTCATAGACCGGTAGCTAGTTAATTGAACCGTGTGTATTTTCTGTTGATTTATTACGTATCATTCATCGTTTGTGCATTTGTGCTACGAGTTTTGGCTGCTGGTGTGCTACGTGTACTATTTGTGGACTGCTCTTGTGTGTTACATGTGTAGGTTGTCCGTTGTGGTTTTTGTGCATATATTCATCAAAACACAATGGAAAGAAGCAGTGCAAAAACCAGCCGAGTAACAAGCTGTTGGTTAGAGCTCTTGCGGCTTGTTTGGAGCAGAATCTTAACACAAAAATGGAGGAGTTTTGGCAAGAGACTTGTCAAGGAATTCAGGCCCGACCAAGAGTAAATCCTACTCTTAATCAACGAGAAAGGATTCAGTAAGAAGAAGACAATAACTATTATGAACAAGACAGTTCATCTTCTTCTCAAAGTAGTCAAAGATGACGCCGAGGGATGCAGGAACTCAGGGACGATCCGAGAGATGACCTTGCTGGTCTTAAACTCAAGATTCCTCTGTTCCACGGCAAAGCTGATCCAAACGCTTATTTTGAACAGGAGAAAAAAATCGAACTCGTGTTTGGTTGCCAACACACCGAGACCAAGAGGGTTAGGATTGCTACAATGGAGTTCTACGATTACGCCTTGAAATGGCGGGATCAGTTACTGAATTCTAAGCGGCGTAATGGACAGGAACCAATAGAGACGTGGCTGGAAATAAAGATCATAATGCGTAAGCGGTTTGTTCCGAGTCATTACCACCAAGAACTACATAGAAAGTTAAGAAAAATCACTCAAGGGAATCAAACCGTAAAAGAGTACTATCAAGAGATGGATTTATTGATGTTGAGGGCTGATATTTCGGAGGATAGGAAGACTCTAATGTCTCGATTCTTCGGAGGTTTGAATCCGGAAATTCAAGCTAGCTTGGAGATGTAGCACTACGTAGAAATAGAAGAGATGCTCCATAAGGCAATTCTAATCGAACAACAACTCAAACGAAAAAGGAGCGTCTGCTCTAACTTTGGGGCTGGAAAATTGAGTCATCAACGGGAGGAAAAGCCAAGTTATCAAAGGAGTGACAAGTCTGTCCCAACGGCCAAAGACGAAGTAAAAGTGGTTCCAGCGGCTCAACGAGACAAAGGAAAAGACGAGGCCACTACATCGAGAGCTCGGGACGTGAAATGCTTCTAGTGTCACGGAAGGGGTCATTATGCAAACGAATGTAAAAACAAGAGAGTTATAATTGTTCATGAGGATGGCGAGTTTGAATCGAAGGACAAAGTATCTCAAAATTTGAACAAGGAATATGAAGAAGGAACGGCTAAAGGAGAGTTGTTGGTAGCACGACGGTCTTTCAGTATGCAATCTAAGTCCGAAGAGCAAGAAGAACGAGAGAACTTGTTCCGCACCTGCTGCCTTGTTCAAGGAAAGGTGTGTAACGTGATTATCGACGGAGGAAGTTGCACTAACCTAGAAAGTGCTACCATGATCCGAAAACTTGGGTTAAAGGACAAGAAACACCCAAGGCCTTATAAAATCCAGTGGCTCAATGAGGACGGCAAAATGAACGTGACCAACCAAGTGACCGTGCCTATCTCTATAAAAAATTACGAGGACGAGATCTTGTGTGACGTTCTTCCCATGGAAGCGAGCCATATAATTTTCGGTAGACCGTGGCAATCAGATCACAAGGTAAAGCATGATGGTTATACTAACAAGCATTCTTTCGAGTTTAATGGTAGTAAAGTGATTCTTATTCTTTTGACGCTAAGAGAGGTACAACAAGATCAAATGCGCCTAAAACAGAAAGAAGAACACGTACTAAAGGCATCAGAATCTGATATATACTAAAGCAACAACCCCGGTGAACAGTAAAATAGACACGTGGCCAAACAAGGTCCGTCCGATCTTCTTTTTTTTTGAGCTGGCGAATTCTCAACCTTCAGATGGACAACGGATACTGTTCACAGGTGTTGCCTTTTCCAGCCATTGGGTTATTTTCCACCGGGATAATCATGGCCGTTCATTTCTTTCCAATTTCTTAGGTATACTTGACCGGCTGATAACACGTAATCCGTTATAGTTTTTATATCATTCTTAGCTCTAATTTTTAGTAGATTTCTTAGATTTCATTCACTTATCGAGTTTATTCGAAGACTTTATCTACATTTCGTGTTTTGCATAGGAAACGAAGACATGAGGAGAAACACGAGTGATTATGGCAATCTAACCCCGAAAACGTAGTTGAGTAACAAAAAAGGGACGGAAACAACAAATCAATGGTTCCCGCTCGGGTGGAAAATGAGTGCACGATCGGGCTAATTGATACCAAATAATCCCGTAGCTTTGCACGACTCGGGCACTCAAGGAACACGACCAGAATAGAGTGCCCGCTCGGGTGGATTTGCAGTGCCCGCCCGGGCTAATTCATGCCAAGAGATCACCGTGGGTTGTACCCGCTCAGGCTGATGATCTACACGATCGGGCATGGTGCCCGCTCGGGCTCAATTGTGTGCACACGGTCGGGCAAGTGACCTGCACGAGCGGGTAGAGGACATGCCCGCTCGGGTCCTTGTTTCTCTCAACTAATTCCTACGTTTTGGAACGACCAAATTAAGGGGAAATCAGATCTGAAAAAGGAGTTTTTCGAACTAGAGGGGATCAGAGGAGATTCAGAGACATTACGGCAAAAGGAAGAAGGAAGAAAAGACGGATCTACAAATCGGGAGCAAGGAGAATCTACCGAAGACATCGGTTTATGAATAGGGAGTCATCTCATTCTCTATCTATGTAGAACGTAGAATTCTCTCGTGTTTTCTTTGTTGTATCCATGTCTGAGTAGATCCATTGCCATGGGTTAGAGAGTATTGCCATGTTGTAACAAAGTCTTACGCTTAATGAATGGTGGAACTTAATGCTTTCATTACTTGTACCCACTCG
>CM071872.1:5733105-5750571 GCA_036759665.1 Gynandropsis gynandra | reverse complement strand
GAAGCAAAAGGAATATCCGAGAGACAAACGCAACGCAAGCGGCATATTGACAAGAAATGACATTCCTATCCTAACAAACTCGGAAAGGGCATGTCCCGGCTCTAACAATCAAATGTATCGACCTAAATACAACATTTTGAGCTCGAAACCAGGGTCAGGCTTCCTTTAGCAACCCGCAATATCGTTTCTCTCTAAAAGAGAAATAAAATGTGAAAGAATCATGTAATTCAAAGCTTCGTACGCAAAGTTATGGCATTTCAAAGCCCGTCGTACAATTCATTATTTTATTCGTCTAATCACATGAAAACAAAAACAAAAAGCGGAAAAGGGGTGCAACATGAGAGACAAACGCAAACAGGAAATAGGAAGCTGAAGGAATATCCAAGAGACAAACGCAACGCATGTGGCGTATTAACAAGAAATGACATTCTTATCCTAACAAACTCGAAAAAGGAATCTTCCGGCTCTAAAAATCTATCGTATCGACCTAAATAAAGCATTTTGAGCTTGAAAACGGGGTCGGGCTGCCTTGAGCAACCCGTGGCATAGTTTATCTTAAAAAGAGGAATGTAATGTGAAACAAATCATGTAATTTAGAGCTTCGTACGCAAGGTTATGGTATTTCAAAGCCCGTCGTACAATTCATTGTTTTAGTCGTCTAATCACGTGAAAACAAAAACAAAAAGCGGAAAAGGGGTGAACCACGAGAGACGAACGCAAATAGGAAATAGGAAGCAAAAGGAATATCCGAGAGACAGACGCAACGCAAGCGGCGTATTGACAAGAAATGACATTCGTATCCTAACAAACTCGAAAAGAGCATCTTCTGGCTCTAAAAATCCATCGTATCGACCTAAATAAAGCATTTTGAGTTCAAAACGGGGTTGGGCTGCCTTTATCATCAATGTGAAAAAAATCATGTAATTCATAGCTTCGTACGCAAAGTTATGGTATTTCAAATCCCGTTGTACAATTCATTGTTTCAGACATCTAATCACGTGAAAACAAAAACAAAAAGCGGAAAAGGGGTGCAACACGAGAGACATATGCAAATAGGAAATAGGAAGCAAAAGGAATATTTGAGAAACAAACGCTACGCATGCGGCGTATTGACAAGAAATGACATTCGTATGCTAACACACTCAAAAACGGCATCTTCCGGCTCTAAAAATCCATCGTATCGACCTAAATAAAGCATTTTGAGCTAGAAAACGGGGTCGGGCTGCCTTCAGCAACCCGTGGCATGGTTTTTCTTAAAATGACGAATAAAATGTGAAAAAAATCAAGTAATTCGGAGCTTCGTACGCAAAGTTATGGTATTTCAAAGCCCGTCGTACAATTCATTGTTTGGTCGTCTAATCACGTGAAAACAAAAACAAAAAGCGGAAAAGGGGTGCAACACGAGAGACATATGCAAATAGGAAATAGGAAGCAAAAGGAATATTTGAGAAACAAACGCTACGCATGCGGCGTATTGACAAGAAATGACATTCGTATGCTAACACACTCAAAAACGGCATCTTCCGGCTCTAAAAATCCATCGTATCGACCTAAATAAAGCATTTTGAGCTAGAAAACGGGGTCGGGCTGCCTTCAGCAACCCGTGGCATGGTTTTTCTTAAAATGACGAATAAAATGTGAAAAAAATCATGTAATTCGGAGCTTCGTACGCAAAGTTATGGTATTTCAAAGCCCGTCGTACAATTCATTGTTTGGTCGTCTAATCACGTGAAAACAAAAACAAAAAGCGGAAAAGGGGTGCAACACTAGAGACAATCGCAAATAGGAAATAGGAAGCAAAAGGAATATCCGAGAGACAAACGCAACGCAAGCGGCGTATTGACAAGGAATGACATTCGTAATCTAACAAACTCGAAAAGGGTATCTTCCGGCTCCAAAAATCCATCGTATCGACCTAAATAAAGCATTTTCAGCTGGAAAACGGGGTCAGGCTGCTTTCAGCACCCCGCGGCATGGTTTATCTCGAAAAGTGGAATGAAATGTGAACAAAAATCATATAATTCGGAGCTCCGTACGCAATGTTATGGTATTTCAAATCCCGTCGTGCAGTTCATTGTTTTAGTCGTCTAATCACGTGAAAATAAAAACAAAAAGCGGAACAGGGGTGCAACAAGAGAGACAAGCACAAATCGGAAATAGGAAGTAAAAGGAATATCCGAGAGACAAACGCAACGCAAGCGGCGTATTGACAAGAAATGACATTCGTATCCTAACAAACTCGAAAAAGGGCATCTTCGGGCTCTAAAAATCCATCATATCGACCTAAATAAAGCATTTTGAACTCGAAAACGGGGTTGGGCTGCCTTCAGCAACCCGCGGCATGGTTTTTCTCGAAAAGAGGAATAAAATGTGAAAAAAAATCATTTAATTCATAGCTTCATACGCAAAGTTATGGTATTTCAAAGCACGTCGGATAATTCATTGTTTCAGTCGTCTAATCACGTGAAAACAAAAAAAAACGGAAAAGGGGTGCAACACGAGAGACAAATGCAAATTGGAAATAGGAAGCAAAAGGAATATCCGAGAGACAAACGCAACGCATGCTTCGTATTGACAAGAAATGACATTCGTATCCTAACAAACTCAAAAGGGCATCTTTCTGGCTCTAAAAATCCATCGCATTGACCTAAATAAAGCATTTTGAGCTTGAAAACGGGGTCATGCTGCCTTCAGCAACCCGTGGCATTGTTTATCTTAAAAAGAGGAATGTAATGTGAAACAAATCATGTAATTTGGAGCTTTGTACGCAAAGTTATGGTATTTCAAAGCCCGTCGTACAATTCATAGTCTCAGTCGTCTAATCACGTGAAAACAAAAACAAAAAGCGGAAAACGGGTGCAACACGAGAGAAAAATGTAAATAGGAAATAGGAAGCAAAAGAAATATCTGAGAGGCAAACGCAACGCATGCGGCGTATTGACAAGAAATGACATTTGTATCCTAACAAACTCGAAAAGGGCATATTCCGGCTCTAAAAATCCATCGTATCGACCTAAATAAAGCATTTTGAGCTCGAAAACGGGTTCGGGCTGCCTTCAGCATCCCGTGGCATGGTTAATCTCGAAAAGAGGAATAAAATGTGAAAAAAATCATGCAATTCGGAGTTTCGTACGCAGAGTTATGGTATTTCAAATCCCGCCGTACAATTCATTGTTTGAGTCGTCAAATCACGTGAAAGCAAAAACAAAAAGCGGAAAAAGGGTGCAACATGAGAGACAAAAGCAAATAGGAAATGGGAAGCAAAAAGAATATCCGAGAGACAAACGCAACGCAAGCGGCATATTGACAAGAAATGACATTCGTATCCTAACAAACTCGAAAAGGGCATCTTCCGGCTCTAAAAATCCATCGTATCGACCTAAATAAAGCATTTTAAGATCAAAAACATGGCCGGGCTGCCTTCAGCAACCCCCGGCATGGTTAATATCGAAAGGAGGAATAAAATGTGAAAAAAATCATGCAATTCGGAGCTTCGTACGCAAAGTTACGGTATTTCAAAGCCCGTCGTACAATTCATTGTTTTAGTCATCTAATCACGTGAAAACAAAAACAAAAAGCGGAAAAGAAGTGCAACACGAGTGATAACACGTAATCCGTCGTAGTATTTACATGATTCTTAGGTCTAGTTTTGATTATATTTCTTAAATTTCACCGATATATCGAGTTTATTCGAGGACTTCATCTACACTTCGTTTTTGTATAGGAAACGAAGACATGAATCGAAACACGAGAAATTACGGCAACTCAACCCCAAAAACGTGATTTAATGACAAGGTACAACTTGTGCAATGCCATGGAAGCAAATCAAACACTCAAGCATCGAGCGAAAGGAGCGAAAACAACATTTGATGGTGTATATGCTCGGGCATGAAGTGTGCCCGCTCGGGCTGTGTTTGTGCACCCGATCGGGTTGCAAATTGGACCAGAATTTCGCCAAGAGTTTGCCCGCTCGGGTCCACCTTTTTCTCAACAAACTCCTTGATTTTAGAACGGCCAATTTAGGAGAAAAGAGACCTTTTAGAGCTAGGATTCGAACCTGACTTGTCGGAGTCACCTTTTTCTCAACAAACTCCTTGATTTTAGAACGGCCAATTCAGGATAAAAGAGACCTTTTAAAGCTAGGATTCGTACTAGACAAAAAGGGGGACGTGAGGAGACATTAGAGGACACTTGGAGAGACATAGAGAAAGAGGGAGAAGGACGGAACGAGGAATCCGGAGCATGGAGGAGCTATTGAAGACGTCGGTATATGAATAGGGAGGAATCTCTTTCTTTATCAATGTTGAATATAGTTATCTTTTGTGTTTCGTTTTCTAAGTTCATGTCCGAGTAGATCTACAGCCATGGGTTAGAGAGTATTGCCAATATGTAACGAAGTTTGTTCTTAATGAATGGTGGTTCTTAGTGCTTTTGTTCTTGTACGCCACTTGAATGAATGAATTCGGTACTTGATCGTTTTTCAAATTGATTGGTTGTGTTTAATGCTTTCATTCTTGTACGCCACTCGAATGGATCATTATAGAAGTCTAATGAATCTACGCCAGGGGATTAGACTTTGGAACCTAGTCATGATTTAGGGTTTAATCGGTTTAGAATCTACGCCAGGTCGATCGATTGAATCTAGGGATTAGGATAGCGGTGTTAATGCGTCTATGTAGGTGAGATACGCAATAGATATATTGGTATACACATACTAGATAGTGGACAAGTCTACGCCAGTCAGTTCCTATATAAGAGCTTGAATTCCCTGAACCTGTGATAGTATCTAAGACCAATGATCTTGTTAGAACTTCGTTGCATCGTTGTGCGACTCTCGATACCTATGGTGTTTAGTCGTTGAGTCATTCCGTTCATTAGTTTGGTTTAGTTTGCATTTGCATTCCCATTCACTTATTGAATTCACACGTCTTATTCATTAGTTACTAGCTTTAGAGTTGCATCAATTCCTTGTGTTCGAACCTAGTACTATACGATCCGTATTCTTGCGGAAGCGTTAGTCTAGGTAAATTATTACTTGAGATTAACCCACATCAACGAGAGACAAACGGAAATAGGAAATAGGAAGCAAAAGGAATATCCGAGAGACAAATGCAAAGGAAGCGACGTATTGACAAGAAATGATATTCATATCCTAACAAACTCGAAAAGGGCATCTTCCGGCTCTAAAAATCCATCGTATCGACCTAAATAAAGCATTTTGAGCTCGAAAACGGAGTCGGGCTACCTTAAGCAACACGCGGCATGGTTCATTGTTTTAGTCCTCTAATCACGTGAAAACAAAAACAAAATGCGGAAAAGGGGTGCAACACGAGAGACAAACGCAAATAGGAAATAGGAAGCAAAAGGAATATCCGAGAGACAAACGAAACGCAAGTGCCGTATTGACAAGAAATGACAATCGTAACCTAACAAACTGGAAAAGGGCATCTTCCGGCTCTAAAAATCCATCGTATCGACATAAATAAAGCATTTTGAGCTTGAAAACAGGGTTGGGCTGCCTTCAGCAACCCGCGGCATGATTTTTCTCGAAAAGAGGAATAAAATGTGAAAACAATCGTGTAATTCATAGCTTCGTACGCAAAGTTATGGTATTTCAAAGCCCGTCGTATAATTCATTGTTTCAGTCGTCTAATCACGTGAAAACAAAAAAAACGGAAAAGGGGTACAACACGAGAGACAAATGCAAATAGGAAATAGGAAGCAAAAGGAATATCCGAGAGACAAACGCAACGCATGCGGAGTATTGACAAGAAATGACATTCGTATCCTAACACACTCGAAAAGGGCATCTTCCGGTTCTGAAAATCCATCGTATCGACCTAAATAAAGCATTTTGAGCTGGAAAACGGAGTCGGGCTGCGTTCAACAACCCGCGGAATAGTTTATCTTAAAATGACGAATAAAATGTAAAAAAAATCATGTAATTCGGAGCTTCGTACGCAAAGTTATTGTATTTCAAAGCCCGTCGTACAATTCATTGTTTCAGTCATCTAATCACGTGAAAACAAAAACAAAAACGGAAAAGGGGTGCAACACTAGAGACAAACGCAAATAGGAAATAGGAAGCAAAAGGAATATCCGAGAGACAAACGCAACGCAAGCGGCGTATTGACAAGGAATGACATTCGTATTCTAACAAACTCGAAAATGGCGTCTTCCAGCTCAAAAAATCCATCATATCGACCTAAATAAAGCATTTTCAGCTGGAAAACGGGGTCAGGCTGCATTCAGCACCCCGCGGCATGGTTTATTTCGAAAAGAGGAATGAAATGTGAGCAAAAATCATATAATTCGGAGCTTTGTACGCAAAGTTATGGTATTTCAAATCCCGTCGTACAATTCATTATTTTAGTCGTCTAATCACGTGAAAACAAAAACAAAAAGCGGAACATGGGTGCAACAAGAGAGACAAGCGCAATTAGGAAATAGGAAGTAAAAGGAATATTCAAGAGACAAACGCAACGCAAGCGGCGTATTGACAAGAAATGACATTCGTATCCTAACAAACTCGAAAAGGGCATCTTCCGGCTTAAAAATCCATCGTATCGACCTAATAAAAGCATTTTGAGCTCGAAAACGGGTCGGGCTGCCTTCAGCAACCCGCGGCATGGTTTTCCTCGAAAAAAGGAATAAAATGTGAAAAAAAATCATGTAATTCATAGCTTTGTACGCAATGTTATGGTATTTCAAAGCCTGTCGTACAATTCATTGTTTTAGTCGTCTAATCACGTGAAAACAAAAACAAAAAGCGGAAAAGGGGTGCAACACGAGAGACAAACGCAAATAGGAAATAGGAAGCAAAAGGAATATCCAAGAGACAAACGCAACGCAAGCGGCATATTGACAAGAAATGACATTCGTATCCTAACAAACTCGAAAAGGGCATCTTCCGGCTCTAAAAATCCATCGTATCGACCTAAATAAAGCATTTTGAGTTTGAAAATGGGGTCGGGCTGCCTTCAGCATCCCGCGGCATGGTAAATCTCGAAAAGAGGAATAAAATGTGAAAAAAATCATGTAATTCGGAGCTTCGTACGCAGAGTTATGGTATTTCAAATCCCGCCGTACAATTCATTGTGTGAGTCATCTAATCACGTGAAAGCAAAAGCAAAAAGCGGAAAAGGGGTGCAACATGAGAGACAAACGCAAATAGGAAACGGGAAGCGAAAGGAATATCCGAGAGACAAACGCAACGCAAGCGGCATATTGACAAGAAATGAAATTCATATCCTAACAAACTCGAAAAGGACATCTTCCGGCTCTAAAAATCCATCGTATCGACCTAAATAAAGCATTTGAGCTCGAAAACGTGGTCGGACTGCTTGTTATGATAAGTTGTCCCACATCGGCTAGGACATGAACTTTGGGACTTGTATACGCACACACGATTTCATTCTAATCTTGGCATGGTATCAGAGCCCGGTTCGTCCCGATTTGAATATACCGATGTTGGGCCCCCGATTGTGATGTCCACGCTCTAGGATCGAGCCTGGGCGTGAGGGGGAGTGTTATGATAAGTTGTCCCACATCGGCTAGGACATGAACTTTGGGACTTGTATATATGGTGTTGGGCAATCCTAAACTCTTGAGCTAGCTTTTGGGATTAGTTAGGCCCAACCCATATTTGACATCAGCAACCAGCGACATGGTTAATCTTGAAAAGAGGAATACAATGTGAAAAAATCATGTAATTCGGAGCTTCGTACGCAAAAATATGGTATTTCAAAGCCCGTCGTACAATTCATTGTTTCAGTCGTCTAATCACATGAAAACAAAAACAAAAAGCGGAAAAGGGGTGCAACACGAGAGACAAACGCAAATAGAAAATAGGAAGCAAAAGGAATATCCGAGAGACAAACGCAACGCATGTGGCGTATTGACAAGAAATGACATTTGTATCCTAAATAACTCGAAAAGGGCGTCTTCCGACTTTAAAAATCTACCGTATCGACCTAAGTAAAGCATTTTGAGCTCGAAAACGGGGACGGGCTGCCTTCAGCAACCATGGCAAGGTTTATCTCGAAAAGAGGAATAAAATGTGAAAAAATCATGTAATTCATAGCTTCCTACGCAATGTTATGATATTTCAAAGCCCATCGTACAATTCATTGTTTCAGTCGTCTAATCACATGAAAACAAAAACAAAAAGCGGAAAAGGGGTGCAACACGAGAGACAAACGCAAATAGGAAATAGGAAGCAAAAGGAATATCCGAGAGACAAACGCAACGCATGTGGCATATTGACAAGAAATGACATTTGTATCCTAGCAAACTCGAAAAGGGCATCTTCCGGCTCTAAAAATCCATCGTATCGACCTAAATAAAACATTTTGAGCTCGAAAACGGGTTCGGACTGCCTTCAGCAACCCACGGCATGGTTTATCTCGAAAAGAGGAATAAAATGTTAAAAAATTATGTAGTTCATAGCTTCGTACGCAAAGTTATGGTATTTTAAAGCCCGTCGTACAAGTCATTGTTTTAGTCGTCTAATCACGTGAAAGCAAAAACAAAAAGCAGAAAATGGGTGCAACACGAGAGACAAATTAAAATAGTAAATAGGAAGCAAAAGGAATATCAGAAAGACAAACGCAACGCATGCGGCCTATTGACAAGAAATGACATTCGTATCCTAACAAACTCGAAAATGGCATCTTTCGGCTCTAAAAATCCATTGTATCGACATAAATAAAGCATTTTGAGCTCGAAAACGGGGTCAGGCTGCCTTCAGCAACCTGCAGAATGGTTAATCTCGAAAAGAGGAGTAAAATGTGCAAAGAATCATGTAATTCGGAGCTTCGTACGCAGAGTTATGGTATTTCAAAGCCCGTCGTAAAATTCATTGTTTTAGTAGTCTAATCACGTGAAAACAAAAACAAAAAGCGGAAAAGGGGTGCAACACGAGAGACAAACGGAAATAGGAAATAGGAAGAAAATGGAATATCCAAGAGACAAACGCAACGCAAGCGGCGTATTGACAAGAAATGACATTCGTATCCTAACAAACTCGAAAAAGGCATCTTCTGGCTCTAAAAATACATCGTATCGACCTAACTAAAGCATTTTGACCTCGAAAACGAGGTTGGGCTGCCTTCAGCAACCCGCGGCATGGTTAATCTCGAAAAGAGGAATAAAATGTGTAAAAATTAATGTAATTCGGAGCTTCATACGCAAAGTATGGTATTTCAAAGCCCGTCGTACAATTCATTGTTTTAGTCGTCCAATCACGTGAAAACAAAAACAAAAAGCGGAAAAGGGGTGCAACACGAGAGACAAATGCAAATAGGAAATAGGAAGCAAAAGGAATATCCGAGAGACAAACACAACGCAAGCGGCGTATTGACAAGAAATGACATTCGTATCCTAACAAACTCAAAAAGGGCATCTTCCGGCTCTAAAACTCCATCGTATCGACCTAAATAAAACATTTTGAGCTCGAAAATGGGTTCGGACTGCCTTCAGCAACCCACGGCATGGTTTATCTCGAAAAGATGAATAAAATGTTAAAAAAATCATGTAGTCCATAGCTTCGTACGCAAAGTTATGGTATTTCAAAGGCCGTTGTACAATTCATAGTTTCAGTCGTCTAATCACGTGAAAACAACAACAAAAAGCGGAAAAGGGGTGCAACACGAGAGAAAAATGTTAATAGGAAATAGGAAGCAAAAGGAATATCGGTGAGACAAACGCAACGCATGCGGCGTATTGACAAGAAATGACATTTGTATCCTAACAAACTCGAAAAGGGCATCTTCCGGCACTAAAAATCCATCGTATCGACCTAAAAAAAGCATTTTGAGCTCGAAAATGGGTTCGGGCTACCTTTAGCATCCTGCGGCATGGATAATCTCGAAAAGAGGAATAAAATGTGAAAAAAATCATGTAATTCGGAGCTTCATACGCATAGTTATGGTATTTCAAAGCACGTCGTACAATTCATTGCTTTAGTCATCTATTCACGTGAAAACAAAAACAAAAAGCGGAAAAGGGGTGCAACACGAGAGATAAACGCAAATAGGAAATAGGAAGCAACAGGAATATCCAAGAGACAAACGCAACGCAAGCGGCGTATTGACAAGAAATGACATTTGTATCCTAACAAACTCGAAATGGACATCTTCCTACTCTAAAAATCAAAAGTATCGACTTCAATAAAGCATTTTGAGCTCGAACACGGGGTCGGGCTGCCTTCAGCAACACACGGCATGGTTTATCTTGAATAGACGAATAAAATATGAAAAAAATAATCATGTAATTTGGAGCTTCGTACGCAAAGTTATGGTATTTCAAGCCAGTCGTACAATTCATTGTTTTAGTCATCTAATCACGTGAAAACAAAAACAAAATGCGGAAAAGGGGTGCAACACGAGAGACAAACGCAATTAGGAAATAGGAAGCAAAAGGAATATCCAAGAGACAAATGCAACGCAAGCGGTGTATTGACAAGAAATGAAATTTGTATCCTAACAAACTCGAAAAGGGCATCTTCCGACTCTAAAAATCAAACGTATCGACCTAAATAAATCATTTTGAGCTCGAAAACGGGGTAGGGCTGCCTTCAGCAACCCGCAGCATGGTTTATCTCGAAAAGAGGAATAAAATGTGAAAAAATCATGTAATTTGGAGCTTCGTACGCAAAGTTATGGGATTTCAAAGCCCGTCGTACAATTCATTGTTTTAGTTGTTTAATCGACACACTTAAGCAGCCGTGCGCTATCGATTTGTGTTCCCCGACGACATCTTTGAGAATTTAGCCGAGGAAGTCTGTGAAGAATTTTAGAATACGGATTCCTTAGATATGAATGTCATAGCAGCGGGAAAAGGATTTTTTAAGGTACCAAACGAGCTGCTTGAGAACAAAGAGAAGAAGGAAACCCCCGACCGAGACTTCCGCACAACCCGAGCTAAATGTGCAAATCTGTACATAAACAACCCCGAGATGCCGAGAAGCTCCACCAAACGTCCAGCACACAATTGGAGCATTGACAAGGCACCCAAGGTGGAGATGAAGCCTTCACCTCAAAGGCTCACAAACCAAAAATTTCTGGAGACGCTGAAGGAAACAAGCGATGAACGCCTAATTGGTTTCATGGAGTACACAACCGGACTTATGGACAGCTCGACCAGAACTTTTGGACAGCACGATCTAGCCTTCAACTTAGAGAACATCATGACAATTCTTAGGGAAGACATGGCTGATCGTGCAAGGAACTCAACTGATCCGCGTGCTACGCCCTATCGAGCACACTATGCACGCGAGACGCTACGCACACGACGACGTCGAGGACTTCCACCTGATGAGTAACATCGTGGTCAAGCTCGTGACCTTAAACCAGCGTTTCTCGGGAGGCAACCCGAGCCCCATATCCTTTAGTTATTTCGTTTTAGTTTTTTTTAGATTTCGACTCTTATTCTTTTCACAAGCATGCTCCTTACCAACAACCACGATGTATCGTACTGTCTCCTTTGGATTGTGTGACTTTTGTTAGAGGTTTTCCACTTCGAAATCATCCACAACATAAGGAAAGACACGTACGCCCAACTTTATCAACTCGGGACAGCAAGCACACATCAGGTTCACACGTTCCTATTTATAGTATTTTTCCCCGAGCTTTTGCGTGTTAGCCCTTCTCTTAGGTATTGAACACCGGGACAGTGTTCCGTTCAAGTTTGGGGGGGGGGTATTCTTTGAATGTCATGATTGTTATTAGGATTTAGATGTTGAGTTCTTCGTTTTGTTTTTTAGGATTAGACATACGATATCTAGTACGAAAAATTTCGAACTTTAGTCACCTTGTGCAACTTTGTCGAATCGGGAACAAAAGTCTAGGTTTGCTAAAACATACCTTTAGATATCGATTTGTTAGTGGTCGTGCATGAATCCATAACCTATAGTTGTATACCTTCTCTTAGGCTTCAATCCCAAGCACTTATATCTACGACGTACCTTTCATTCCTTGTTTTGTTTCGATCATTATATTTCCATGCACTTACACTCCGATGTCAATAGAATAAGTTCTTTAACTTTTTCAGCCCTACATTGACATGAGTGCATCAATATTGATGGTTCGGGTCTAAGTGGTGGGTCGAGGCGGTTTTTCTACGTCCTAAGGCTTAGAGTCGATGCGTATTCACACGAGTTAATCAAAAAGAAAAAAAAGAGAGAAAAAAAGAAGAAAAAAAAATCAGGAAAAAAACGCAACCTCTTCACTCCGCTAAGGTTACGAGACCTTATGTGTGCGCCAATTGGCAACCTGGGTCTAAGTAGAAGGCTGTCCTCTTCAACTCCGACGTCCTAGAAACCGAGTGCGAATCTTCAAAAAAAAATATATGTGGAAATCGAAAAAAAATAGAAGAAGAAAAGAGAACCGAAAAAAGAAGAAAAATAGTTGTCTTAAGAATGGTATCGAACTGTTTGTGCATTGGAATAGGTATGGAGATTGCTTGGATGTTGTCTAGGGGTTAGTGAAATGAACTCAGGACATGTGTAGGATTGCACGGTTAGTGCCTTTCGGTAGATAGGGGTCTAAATTCGGTGTGCTTAGATCGATGTTCGTGTGATGCGTTGTAGTGTAGGGTGGCTGAGTTTTCGAGTTGATTGTGCTAGTTTCCGGTTGTTGTCTAACTCCTCTCTTGCTTCTTTTTAGTCTTGCCCGAGGACTAGCAAAGGTTCAAGTCTTTGATAACGTCTATTTTGTTCTAGTATTTTAATCTATTTTCATAGTTAGTTTCATCATTCATTTGATTTTATCAAGCATTAAGAATCATGATCATCTCGTTTTCAGTCATTTTGGAGCTAAAGGACGTGCCAAGAAAAAGTAGAAAAATCGAGGAACATCACGAGACAAACGGGACGAGAATTGGCAAGGAAAAGGCACTACCCACGCGGGTACTTCCCTAGCCTGACCGGGCAAATGTTACGGCGGTTTTGTCCAGCAAATTGTGCACGAGTCAGGCAAGAAAAACCACGATCGGGGCCTCAGCCCGAGCGGGCAGCAAGCCAGCCCTGATCGGGCACCACCTCAGCCCGAGCGGGCTGCCCTTTTTATCGCATTCTTGCGCGATCGTCTGCGCCGTACCCGAGCGGGTCACTTGCCTTGCCCGAGCGGGTCGCATCCGTCACCTGCAACTCCAAATTAGTTAATTTGACTTAAAACAAGTGGGAGTTCGTGGGGGACTTATACAGTAAGGAAAATGCCCTTAGAGAAGAGGAAAAAAGTCATATTTTGCTGGAAAAGTAAGGGAAACGTGGCCAACTTAATCAAGATTTGGAAAACTGAAGAAAAGGCAACAAAGGGAGGTGGCTGCTGAAAGGAACTAAAAGGGAGAGATTGAAGGACGAAGGAGGAAAGAAAATTAGAGAGAAAAGAAAGCACACGAAGAGAGAGTAGAAGAGAGCAGAACGCACACACAAGGGCGAAGGACGGAGTGAGGAATCCGGAGCGGGGAGGAGCTATTGACGCACACACAAGGGCGAAGGACGGAGCGACGAAGCCGGAGCGCGGAGGAGCTATTGAAGAACGTCGGTATTGAATAGGGAGGGATCTCATTCTTTATCCATGTTGAATATAGTTATCTTTTGTTTTTCTTTTGCTGAGTTCATGTCCGACTAGGTCCATAGCCATGGGTTAGAGAGCTTTACCGATATGTAATGAAGTTTTGTTCTTAATGCTTGGTTATAATATTAGTTCGTTTCGGATTGATTGGTTGTTCGTAATACTTTTGTTCTTGTTGGCCACTTGAATGAATAATTATAAAAATCTAATTGCATTGGGAGATGAATTGGATTTTGGAACGTAGCCATGATATGAAGTCTCAATTGATTTAGAACCTTGGCCGATCGGATGATTGAACTTAGGAATTAGGATAGCAATCTTAATGCGTCTAGTAGGTGAGATACACAATTGGGACATTGGTATACGCATGCTAGATAGTGGGTTTAGGCATCGGGAGAGTCATTCCCTAGAAAAGAGCTTGAATTTCCCGAATACGTAATGATATCTATAACCATGATCTTGTTAGAACTTCGTTGCATCATCGTGCATCTCTCGAAACCTATGGTGTATAGTCATTGAATTTATCCCGTTAATTAGTTTAGTTTACTTTCATTCGCATTCCCATCACTTATCGATTTCACACGTCTTATTCATTAGTTTACTAGCTTGAGAGTTGCACCGATTCCTCGTGGTCGACCTTGTACTATACGATCCGTATTCTTGCGGAAGCGTAAGTCTAGGTAAATTATTACTTGAGATTAACCACATCATGCAACACGAGAGACAAACGCAAATAGGTAATAGGAAGCAAAGGAATATCCGAGAGACATACGCAACGTGACGTGTGGAAACACGAGTTATAAATTATCCTAGACCACTTCACCGCAAGTATACGGATCGTGTAGTACCAGGGTCGATCTCTGGAGACTAAGGCAGCCAAACAAAGAATAAAACTAAACTAAGACGGATAAAGATAGAATGAGATATGGTCCTAAATATCTAAAACTACTCTAAATGGTACAACGGTACTAGGTTGGGGATAAAGTCGGATATGACAAACACTACGGGTGTTCGGGATACCGGGAATCGCATGGATGAAACAACTAATGATCATAGATCTATCAACTATTCTTGACAACGGGAAATTCATGCCCTAAGGTGAGGAGTGATTCTTCCGAGCCTAAACCTCCTAACCATGAGTACGTGCAACCCTACCTTCCAGCAGTGATTAACCTGTACCATGGCAGCTTTACGTACGCAATCATTATCCTTAAGATGTCTAACAGACCGGTCAGATTCTCATTAGCCAAACTTAATCTACAACTTAACAGGTCCGGATTCATTCTTTAACCTTCCAGCAAAGTCTGAAATCCTATTTCGCTGAGCGGTTAGCACTAGCGTAAGAGTGATAATGCTAAGCGTAGAACCGAAAATCAAGAATAAATCAATAAATCTAAGCATTAACGCAAATCATTGTTCATCCAATACAAATCCGATATCCCTACCCGCAGTTGGGACTCTACTCACTCATGGAGAAAACAAAAGAGGAAGAGAACATAACCCTATACATGATAGACTCTAAGGAATTCGATGCCTCGACCTTCCCTATCGTGTTACCGGTGCAAGGATTGATGCTTCTCTTCTTCTCCAACGTCTCCCGAGCCTTTCCAGATGTTTTTCCAGCCTTTCCTTGCCCTGTACGTCGCCCCCTTGCTCTAGATCTGTTCTGTTCCTTAAATTCGGACGTTAGAAATTGAGATCTAGGTTGTTGCGAAATACGCGGCCCGCTCGGGTACCCTTATCACCCGGTCGTGCAGAGGCGCGCCCGGTCGTGTTCCTTCATAATGCCCGATCGGGCATCAGTACCCGATCACGTGGTTGAGTGGCCCGAGTCGTGCAAACTCTCGGGGAATTTTGGGATGAATTAACACCCGAGCGGGTATACGTCTTGCGTCCGATCGGGTAAGGCTACCCGATCTCGTTTCCTTCGTGCCTAGGTCGTGCAAGGTATGCGGATAAAACCCCGTAGGTTTTACCCGAGCGGGTGGTGTATGGTGCCCGACCGGGCACCCTTGTCTCCTTGAAATTTTTCTTTTCCGCTCGTTGCTCGGGTATTCCTTTGGATTCTGAAGCTCGATCTTGGCTCTGAGTAGATATTCCTTCAAAATACATGGTTTTTTCAATGAATTCGTCTTTTAAAGCTCATTTAGGCCTTGTCGCTTAAAAACTTGAAAACCAACAAAACGGGTGTGTGAAATGCATAATCATATCGGATATGTAAATCTCTATATAAAATATATGCAAAAATGGCACCAAAACCTATCCTAAAATTGATACATTTTCAGTGTTATCAAACTCCCCCAGACCTAAACCTTTGTTTGTCCTCAAACAAAACTAAAGTCTAGCATAAGAGGAATCTAATAACGATGGATACTAGCTCAAAAATATCGAAGGGTTAGTCATTTTGCATATCAACGCATCACATGGATAAGAGCCTAAGTGTACCGAGTATAGCCTTATGTCTACCGAAAGTGCTGAGCCATGAAATCCTACCAAAAATCTAAGTCTAACTTCACAACCCTAGATAACGTCCAAGCAATCTCCATACCAATTTCTCTAAGCTTTTGATATCATTCAAATCTTTTCTTCTCGTTCTTATGCATCTTTTTCTTTTCAGTACTTAGATCCACGCTTTGTTCCTAGGACGCCGAAGTCGAAAAGGGATGGCTTTCTACTTAGACCCAGGCTGCCTATGGCACACTCATAAGGTTGCGCGACCTTAGAGGAGTGAAGAGGTGCATTATTGAATTTTTATTCTATTTTTTTCGTTTTTTTTTATTACACAACACTCTAATCCTTAGGACGTAGAAAAGCACCTCTACCCACCACTTAGACCCAAACCATCGAATATCGATGTACTCATGTCAATCCTAACTCAGTATAGCGAAAAACGTATCCTAGATGACAGCGGAGTATAAGCATGTGGAATCTAACTCATGAACGCTAAACATATCAATAAAGCTAAGCTAGACGGTATATACGGAGATATGTCTACTTGGTATTGAGATATAAGGAGTGAATTCAACTAGATAAGGGTTTCAAACACAACTACTCGATTGATCGGTATAAAAAAGGGCTTCTAAGCAAACCTAGACCATTATCCACGATTCAACAAAGTCGCAAAAACATGACTAAACTCGAAAAAATTTTCACTAGATCCATCTTATTCCTAAACCTAATCCTAAGTCTAAACATGTCGCTCTAAATGTACATCCGTATCACAAAATGAAAGAGTACCCCCCCAGACCGGAACGGAACACAGTCCCGGTGTTCTAGACCTATAAGGGATCTCCACATGATAAAAATTCGAGAAAGTATAAAAAGGTAACGAATACACCTGGTGTGTGTGTGTGTGTCTTTTGATGTGCGTTATATCAAGTAATAAATTACCTAGACTAACGCTTCCGCAAGAATACGGATCGTGTAGCAACTAGGGTCGAACACAAGGAATTGATGCAACTCTAAAGCTATTAGACTAATGAATAAGACGTGTGAAATCAAATAGTGGATGGAATGCAAATGCAAACTAAACTAAACTAATGATAGGAATGGTTCAAAGACTAAACACCATAGGTATCGAGAGTCGCACAACGATGCAACGATGTTCTAACAAGATCATTGGTCTTAGATACTATCACGAGTTTTGGGAATTCAAGCTCTCCTATAGGAACTGACTGGTATAGACTTGTCCACTATCTAGCATGCGTATACCAATATATACATAGACGCATTACGACCGCTATCCTAATCCCTAGATTCAATCGATTGACCTGTCGTAGATTCTAAACCGATTAAACCCTAAATCATGGCTAAGTTCCAAAGTCTAATGCCCTGGCATAGATTAATTCCACGTCTAACATCATTAAGCATGTGACGTACAACTATTGATGCA
>CM071872.1:5687984-5708171 GCA_036759665.1 Gynandropsis gynandra | reverse complement strand
TCATGTCTTCGTTTCCTACACAAAACACGAAATGTAGATGAAATCCTCGAATAGACTCGATAAATGAATGAAATCTAATAAATCTACCTAAAACTAGACCTAAGAATGATATAAAAACTACTACGGATTACGTGTTATCAAGTTCCATTCCCTTGTAGCTCATATAAACTAGGAATTTATGCCACAATTATGATCCATCAACTTGAGTACTATGATATACCTCTCCTTCAAGATTTCACACTAGTAAACCTTTAAGGATCTTGAGTTTCCCTCCTTTGATTTAAAAAGATCATGAAGTAACCTTATTCTGGAACATAAAGCCTTGCAAGATCATTCACGAGGTTCTTGAACACATTGACATTATTTTCTATCTGTTGTTTGAATCTTCTAAAAAAGTTTGATTCTTTATGCACATTTCCTGCTAATCTATTATTAGAGTAACAAGCACCTTGAAAGTGAACCAATTCTCTAAATCACTATAAAATATCTATATTTCGATGATGACTACTTTTGGTTTAGAAAAATTCTGACGAGAGTTTTTAGCCTTTGAATTGAAATATATCTTGAGAGAGGGTAGATATCATGTTAGGATCGTCCGCCTTAGATAGCTTTAACTGGGATTGCATGATAGATAGGTTGATCGTTGGTTTCGGTAGTCTTGTGGTGAAACCGGATTCCTAGGACGTTTGTCTCATCGTTAGAACCCAAGTAGTTTAGTTAATTTCAGTATTTCATTCCTTATCCACATTCTTTCGTTAGCAAGTTTGATTCGTAGTTCGGGTTTAGGTAGTGTTGCGTAGTCTCTGTGGGATCGACACCTAAAATACTACACACGTGTCGTGCACTTGCGGGTAGATTAGGTTATATTTAACTCTGATACGCATCAAACAGCTGCAGCGGCGACGCAACCCCCGTTCGGGTTATGGGGCTGGAAAATATGGACAATCACGAGACAAGAAATCGAGCTATCCAAGGAAGGACAGCATGGCTCCTGCAAGCCACGACATGCCGAAGGTGCAGACCGCGGGTCGAGACGCGCTGAAATCTGTTCCAACCGGGCCGCGAGACAAAGGGAGGACCGACGCCACAACTTTGAGGGCTCGGGACGTAAAATGCATTAATTTTCAGAGGACACTTGAAATGCTTTAAGTGTCATGGAAGAGGACACTATGCCAGTGACTGTACCAACAAGAAAGTCATGATCCTTCGTGACGACGGAGAATTCGAATTTGAGGATGAGGCGGCTGAACTATCGGACGAGAAGCGAGAAGAGGAACCGGCCACGGGCGTGTTGCTGGTTACACAGCGTTCTCTAAACATGCAGCCCAAGTGTGACGAGCAAGAACAGCGTGAGAATCTGTTCCACACCCGCTGTTTGGTTCACGGCAAAGTCTGTAGCGTCATCATTGATGGTGGACGTTGCACGAACGTTGCAAGCGCTACGATGGTTCGAAAGCTCAAACTAAAGGTTCAAAAGCATCCGAAGCCGTATAAGCTTCAATGGTTGAATGAGAATGGTGAGATGAAGGTGACAAACCAAGTGACCGTCCCATTTGCCATAGGGAAATACGAAGACATGGTTCTATGCGACGTACTCCCGATGGAGGCGAGCCATATTTTGCTCGGAAGACCTTGGCAATCCGATCGAATGGTAAAACATGATGGAGACACTAACAAGTATTATTTCGAGTTTATTGGCAGGAAGACTATACTTGTGCCGTTGTCGCCAAAGGAGGTAATATAAGACCAAGTACACCTAAAGAAGCAAAGTGCACTTGAACTTAGATCGTCAAATTTTTATGCGCGATCGGGTGAGATCAAGAAAACTCTCCATTCCGACCAAACCATATTACTGTTTGTTTATAGGGAAGCTCTTTCGAGATTAGCTAACCTTACACCGGTGCTGCCGAGTGAGATTTCTAATCTATTGTAGGAATACAGCGACGCCTTTCCCGAAGAGAGCCCCACCGGAATGCCACCGATAGAGGAATCGAACGCCAAATCGATTTCATTCCCGGAGCAACATTACCAAATCGACCAGCCTATCGAACCAATCCCGTGGAGACAATGGAGCTGCAAAGGCAAGTCGAGGAACTTATGGCCAAAGGACATATTCGCGAGAGTATGAGCCCATGCGCCGTACCCGTTCTACTCGTACCGAAGAAGGATGGCAGCTGGCGCATGACGCGATCCTGATTGAATCGACGCTCTAGACAAGGTTAGGGTTGGATATGCCTTGCTGCAACGGATTGCACAAGGCTGTGTGGGGCGAGTGGTCACACGAGAGTTGCGAAAGGTGTACGGCTCCTGATAGTGCGCCATGCTGAGCTGCTGAAACCGCCGGATGGACTCGGTGAGGTAGTAGGTATGCTGAATAGATTGCTCCTGGAACTGCTGCTGCTCCGCATACCTTGCAGCCTCTAAGTCCCGTTGGATATGACACACCAACGAAGGATGCTGGATATTACGCACCAACAACCAAGAACTCACAAGGAATTCAAAGAAAAATCAAAAGATTGATTCAAAGTTTGATTGAAAAAGTTGGATGATGTTCTACAAGGGGTGGCCGGCCATTTAGATAAAAACAAGAAAAGCAAATTCCAAATTACATTAAATGATCATTCTTCATGCAAGGCCTCTAATTAAAGCCTAGGTATCGTAAAACAAGAAGATAGCATAGTTGGCCGTGCATGTTGGGGCGTGCACTCCTCTTGGGTTTCGGGCCATTAATTAGGTCGCGGGAATAAGTGACTCGCGGCCTCGTTAAAAACACGTCGTCGGAAAACCCATGTCATAAATCGGATGATGCATTGCATGTAGCTGAACTATTCTTTAGGGAAGTAATACGTTTGCATGGCATGCCTAGCACTATAGTTTCCGTTATGGATACTAAATTCTTTAGTTATTTTTGGACGACCTTGTGGTCCAAGTTAGGAACCAAACTTTTATTTTCTACAACTTGTCATCCACAAACCGATGGTCAAACCGAGGTAGTAAACTAAATCCTAGGAAATTTATTGCGTGCACTTGTAAGGAAGAATTTAAAAACTTGGGAAGAGTGTTTGCCTCATGCTGAGTTCGCTTATAATCATGCTATACATTCTGGGTCGAAATTTTCTCCTTTCGAGATCGTGTACAGTTTCAACCCCGCTTCACCCCTGGATCTATTGCCTCTTCCATCGAGCGATCGAGTCAGCTTGGGTGGACAACAAAAGGCCAAATTGGTCAAACAAATTCATGAAAAGGCAAGGAAGAACATAGAGGAGAAGACTAAACTCTATGTGAAACAGGCAAACAAAGGACGGAAGAAGATGACTTTCAAGCCCGGTGATCAAGTTTGGATTAACCTTAGGAAAGAACGTTTTCCGAACGAGCGAAAGTCAAAGCTTTTGCCCCGGATCGATGACCCATTCAATGTGACCAAGAAGATTAGCAACAACGCCTACCGGCTAGATTTGCGAGGTAAGTATAATGTAAGTTCCAGTTTCAACATTTCTGACTTAATGCCTTTTGTTGTAGATCATGCGGATTTGAGGACAAATCCTTTTCAAGTTGGGGAGCATGATATGATCCCGGAGGAAGCCAAAGACGCGACCAACAACGCCGAAGAGGACGCGACCTGCTGTGCGGAAGAAGAGGAAGAAGTAAGTGCGGCCTGAGACGCCCACAGTGCGGCCCGAGACCCCCACAGCGCGGCCCGAGACGCCCACAACACAACCCGAGATGCGACCATCACCAACGCGACCCGAGACGCGACTACGTCAAGATACGTAGGTCCCGTAACATGAGCCAGAGCTATGGAGGAAGAAGCCTTGATCACACCCGCTAGTCCCGTGACCCGAGCCAAGGCCGCGAAGCTCAAAGACGCCATTGTCGGGATTCTTACGACCATCCACGCACATGAGGAGTATTCACATTCACGTGAAGTCATGAACCTAAAGAACGTCAGTCAAGCCAAAGATCAATCCGCAACGGTAATTAATTAGGCTAAGTGGCCCGTGTGTACTCTTTTTCCCTTTCGTTGGTTTTATCCCACGGGGTTTTCCAACGACGGGTTTTTAATGAGGCCCCGAGTCACTTATTCCCGCAACCTGATTAATGACCCGAGACCCAAGAAGAACGCCTCCCCATGTGCACAGCCAGCAAGAAATTATCTTCTTGTTTGAAGATATCAAGACATTAATTAGAGGCTTTGCATGGAGTTTGAGCATTTAATGTAAATTTTGAATTTGCATGGCCTTGTTTCTATCTAAATGGCCGGCCACCCCTATGAACAAGACATCGAACTTTTTCAATCAAACTTTGAAACAATCTATTGATTTTCTTCGAATTCCTTGTGAGTTCTTGGCTGTTGGTGCGTAATATCCAGCAACCTTCGTTGGTGTGTAATATCCAACGGTTGTAAGTCCTTCGTTGGTGTGTAATATCCATCGAAGACGAACCGGTGAATCGAGAGCCTTCCGCATCTCTCGTGAGACCACTCGCCCCACACACCATTGTGCAATCTATTGCAGCAAGGCATATCTAACCCTAACCTTGTCTAGAGCGTCGATTCAATCGGGATCGCGTAAAAAAGGCAACAAAGGGACGTGGCTTCTGAAAGGAACTATAAGGGAGAGCTTGAAGGACGAAGGAGGAAAGAAAATTAGAGAGAAAAGAAAGCACACGAAGAGAGAGTAGAAGAGATCAGAACGCACACACAAGGGTGAAGGACGGAACGAGGAAGCCGAAGCGGGGAGGAGCTATTGAAGACGTCGGTATTGAATAGGGAGGGATATCATTCTTTATCCATGTTGAATATAGTTATCTTTTTTGTTTCTTTTGCTGAGTTCATGTCCGAGTAGGTCCATAGCCATGGGTTAGAGAGCTTTTCCGATATGTAATGAAGTTTTGTTCTTAATGCTTGGTTATAATATTTGTTCGTTTCGGATTGATTGGTTGTTCGTAATGCTTTTGTTCTTGTTGGACACTTGAATGAATGTTTATGAAAATCTAATTGCATCGGGAGATGAATTGGATTTTGGAACGTAGCCATGATATGAAGTCTCAATTGATATAGAACCTTGGCCGGTCGGTTGATTGAACTTAGGAATTAGGATAGCAATCTTAATGCGTCTAGTAGGTGAGATACACAATTGGGACATTGGTATACGCATGCTAGACAGTGGGTTTAGGCATCGGGAGAGTCATTCCCTAGCAAAGAGCTGGAATTTCCCGAATACGTAATGATATCTATAACCATGATCTTGTTAGAACTTCGTTGCATGATCGTGCATCTCTTGAAACCTGTGGTGTTTAGTCATTGAGTTTAACCCGTTCATTAGTTTAGTTTAGTTTTATTCGCATTCCTATCACTTATCGATTTCACACGTCTTATTCATTAGTTTACTAGCTTTAGAGTTGCATCGATTCCTCGTGTTCCACCCTGTACTATACGATCCGTTTTCTTGCGCAAGCGTAAGTCTAGGTATATTATTTCTTGAGATTAACCACATCATACAACACGAGAGACAAACGCAAATAGAAAATAGGAAGCAAAGGAATATCCGAGAGACAAACGCAACATAAGCGGCGTATTGACAAGAAATGACATTTGTATTCTAACAAACTCGAAAAGGGCATCTTTCGGCTCTAAAAATCAAACGTATCGACCTAAACAAAGCATTTTGAGCTTGAAAACGGGGTCAGGCTGCCTTCAACAACCCGCAGCATCGTTTATCTCGAAAAGAGGAATAAAATGTGAAAAAAATCATGTAATTCTGAGCTTCGTACGCAAAGTTATGGTATTTCAAAGCCCGTCGTACAATTCATTGTTTTAGTCGTCTAATCACGTGAAAACAAAAACAAAAAGCGGAAAAGGGGTACAACACGAGAGACAAGCGCAAATAGTAAATAGGAAGCAAACGGAATATCCAAGAGACAAACGCAACGCAAGCGGCGTATTGACAAGAAATGACATTCGTAACCTAAAAAACTCGAAAACGGTATCTTCCGGCTCTAAAAATCCAGCGTATTGACCTAAATAAAGAATTTTTAGCTCGAAAACGGGGTCGGGATGCCTTCAGCAACCCGCGGCATGGCTTATCCCGAAAAGAGGATCAAAATGTGAAACAAATCATGTAATTCGGAGCTTCGTACGCAAAGTTATGGTACTTCAAAGCCCGTCATAAAATTCATTGTTTTAGTCCTCTAATCACGTGAAAATAAGAACCAAAAGCGGAAAAGGGTGCAACACGAGAGACAAACGCAAATAGGAAATAGGAAGCAAAAGGAATATCCGAGAGACGAACGTAACGCACGCGGCGTATTGACAAGAAATGACATGCGTATCCTAACAAACTCGAAAAGAGCAACTCCCGGCTGTAAAAATCAAATGTATCCACCTAAATAAAGCATTTTGAGCTCGAAAACGGGGTCAGGCTGCCTTCAGCAACCCGCAGCATGGTATATCTCGAAAACATGAATAAAGAATAAAGTGTGAAAATATCATGTAGTTTCGAGCTTCGTACACAAAATTATCGTATTTCAAAGCCCGTCGTACAATTCATTGTGTTAGTCGTGTAATCACGTGAAAACAAAAACAAAAAGCGGAAAAGGGATGCAACACGAGAGACAAACACAAATAGGAAATAGGAAGCAAAAGGAATATCCGAGAGACAAACGCAATGCAAGCGGCGTATTGACAAGAAATGACATTCGTATCCTAACAAACTTGAAAAGGGCATCTCCCGGCTCTAAAAATCAAACGTATCGACCTAAATAAAGCATTTTGAGCTGGAAAACGAGGCCGAGCTGCCTTCACCAACCCGCCGATTGGTTTATCTCGAAAAGAGGAATAAAATGTAAAAAAATCATGTAATTTGATGCTTCGTACGCAAAGTTATGGTATTTCAAAGCCCGTCGTACAATTCATTGTTTTAGTCGTCTAATCACGTGAAAACAAAAACAAAAAGCGGAAAAGAGGTGCAACACGAGATTCAAACGCAAATAGGAAATAGGAAGCAAAAGGAATATCCTAGAGACGAACGCAACACAAGCAGTGTATTGACAAGAAATGACATTCCTATCCTAACAAACTCGAAAAGGCATCTCCCGGCTCTAAAAATCAAACGTATCGACCTAAATAAAGCATTTTGAGCTCGAAAACGGGGTCGGGCTGCCTTCAGCAACCCACGGTATGGTTTATCTCGAAAAGAGGAATACAATGTGAAACAAATAATGTAATTCGGAGCTTCGTATGCAAAGTTATGGTATTTCAAAGCCCCTCATACAATTCATTGTTTTAGTCGTCTAATCACGTGAAAACTAAAAAAAAGTGGAAAAGAGTGCAACACGACAGACAAACGCAAATAGGAAATAGGAAGCAAAAGGAATATCCGAGAGACAAACGCAATGCAAGCGGCGTATTGACAAGAAATGACATTTGTATCCTTACAAACTCGAAAAAGGCATCTCCCGGCTCTAAAAATCAAACGTATGGACCTAAATAAAGATTTTTGAGTTGGAAAACGGAGTCGGGCTGCCTTCAGCAACCCACAGATTGGTTTATCTCTAAAAGAGGAATAAAATGTGAAAAAAAATCATGTAATTCGAAGCTTCGTATGCAAAGTTATGGTATTTCAAAGCCCTTCGTATAATTCATTGTTTTAGTCGTCTAATCATGTGAAAACAAAAAAAAAAGCGGAAAAGGGGTGCAACACGAGATTCAAACGCAAATAGGATGGCGCATGTGCATCGACTACCGCAAGTTGAATGCAAACACACGGAAAGATCATTTCCTTCTACCTTTCATTGATCAAATGCTTGAATGTCTAGCTCTTCACTCCTACTTCTGTTTTATTGATGGTTATTCAGGGTTCTTTCAAATTCCAATCCATCCAAACGATCAAGAAAAGACGACGTTCACATGCCCATTCGGTACATTCGCCTATCGGAAGTTGCCATTCGGTTTGTGTAATGCACCTGCTACTTTTCAGCGGTGCATGAGTTCTATTTTTTCCGATGTGAATGGTGATATTATTGAAGTGTTTATGGACGATTTTTCAGTCCATGGACCTTCCTTTGATGCGTGTCTAACAAATTTGTGCAAAGTGATAGATAGGTGCTTGGAAGCGAATCTCGTATTGAATTGGGAGAAATGCCATTTTATGGTTCGCGAAGGCATTGTATTGGGACACAAGATATCAGCAAAGGGTATTGAGGTAGATAAGGCCAAGATTGAAGTCATTGATCTCATTAGTCCGACACAATTGACTTATAGAAATCAGATTCTTGTTCATGGTAGGTACACATAGAACTTCATCAAGATGCAAACAATTATCATCAATTGAGTTAGGGATTGAGAGTGAACCAATATGTGTGATGGGCAAGGAGGATCCATCACCAATTACCACTTCTTCACCTCCTTTGTACGGTGAATGCAATGATAAATTTTGGAGATCCGAGGTGATATGGTGAGAGGCGCCGCTGTCAAGAAGCCATGACTCCGGTTCATAGTTGGTGAGAGTGGTGTTGTGAGCACGTGGTTGCCATGGTCGTGGTGATGAAGCCCACGGTGGTGGCGTTGTGGTGGTGGAGTTCCGAGTTGCAAGTTGTGAACACTTGCGAGCACTATGCCCAAAAACGCCACATAGTTGACAGCGACCTTGATATCCCGATGACGATCTATTTATATTTCTATTCCATTGATTATTCTGTCGGTTACGATTTGATTGATTCGTACGAGTGTTGACAGCAAGCGCATTTACGGGCGGCGTGAATAGCAAAGGGGCGGCTTGAAGTAGCTTTGCTTCGTGGTTGAGGAGTTTCTCATGGAGTTCCTCAATAGGAATGATGCTATCTCTGGCATTCACAGCATCTACAATTGGTTTGTAGTCCTCCGGCCATCCATGAAGAATATATTGCAACAAGTCTTCCGCATCAAGAGGTTTGCCGAGAAGCGCTAATTCATCCGCCTTGTTGATGATGGTGGGCATATAATCATCGATGGGTTGAGATCCTTTGGAGCTTCGTTTGAGTTGTTCCTTCAATTGAAGGATGTGCCCCCTTGATGCCTTACCATATGTGACGTATCACCATCACCTTCCGTCACCCCTGTAATGGATCCTTCACCGGAAGTGCAGACTCATACGACTCCACGGGATGACACCATAATGTCCGAACAATTGCCTCCTGAAGTCGCCGCTCCAATAGCTCGAGGTAACACTCATCCAATGCAAACGAGATCTAAAACAAAACGGTTGCAGGCTTCAAGCCCGACCGGGCGACAGGTAAATCGCCCGATCGTGCATCACACCCGAGCGGGTGACCCTTCCACCCGAGTCGTGCAAAGTTTCGGGGATGCTTCAACAACAAATACCCGATCGGGCTCTTCATCTTCACCCGATCGGGCACATCATGCCCGAGCGGGTGACCATTCCACCCGAGTCGTGCAGAGTTTCGGGGCTCATTCAGCAGCAACTACCCGATCGGGCTCTCCATCTTCACACGATCGGGCACATTATGCCCGAGCATGTGACACTAATACCCGAGTCGTGCAAAGTTACGGGGATCATTCTACAATGGTAACCCGATCGGGCCCGTCCTCTTCACCCGATCGGGCACTTCTCTCTGACACCGAACCTACAACCGTCTGTCAAGCCCTTAAAGATCCGAGTTGGAGGAAGGCCATGAGTGAGGAATTTGATGCACTTGTTCGTAACGGAACATGGGATCTTGTACCGGCTCAACATGCATCAAATGTGGTTGGATGCAAGTGGATTTATCGTATCAAACGATTACCTGATGGTTCGGTGGATCGCTACAAGGCCAGACTTGTGGCGAAAGGTTTTACACAACGCCCGGGTGTGGACTACTTTGAAACATTCAGTCCCGTAGTTAAACCGACTACCATTCGACTGATTTTGAGTGTTGCAATTGCAAATGGCTGGAGTCTTCGTCAACTAGATGTCAACAATGCATTTCTTCAAGGGCAACTCACGGAAGAGGTATACATGACACAACCCCCAGGTTTTGTTGATCATGATCATCCTCACCACATATGCAAACTCAACAAGGCAATTTATGGTCTCAAACAAGCTCCTCGGGCTTGGTATTCGGAACTTCGGGATTTTCTCCTCGGCCAAGGCTTTGTCAACTCCCTGGCCGACGCATCTTTGTTTATTCTTCACAATCCCGAGGTAACTATATATGTTCTTGTCTATGTGGATGACATTGTGGTCACAGGAAGCAACTCGGGAGCAGTCCAACGCTTCATCATAGTGCTTGGAAACCGCTTCTCCATCAAAGACTTGGGCAATTTATCTTACTTTCTTGGCATTGAAGTAACACGCACAGCCTCTGGATTACTTCTCACTCAACGCAAATATGTTACGGATATCCTCAACAAAGCTCACTTCTCCGAAGCAAAATCAGTCACCACTCCTATGGCCCCTAGCGCACGTCTTACCTTGTCCTCAGGTGACAAGTTAGATGACCCAACCAATTATCGGACTATTGTTGGAAGTCTACAGTATCTCACACTTACAAGACCCGACATAAGCTACGTTGTCAACAAATTATCTCAATACATGCATGCCCCGACAACGGAACATCTTCAAGCGCTCAAAAGGGTCTTACGGTATTTGGTTGGAACACGAGATCGTGGTATCTTCTTCACCGCTGGTAACACTCTCTCCCTCCACGCCTTTAGTGATGCAGATTGGGCGGGAGATCGTGATGAGTATACTTCTACGGGGGCATATATTGTCTACCTTGGCAGCCATCCCATCTCTTGGTCTTCCAAGAAACAGAAATTCACCGCTAGATCATCCACGGAAGCGGAATACCGTGCTATTGCAGACACAGCAGCGGAACTTCGATGGATTATGTCCCTCCTCACGGAACTAGGTATCTCCACATTCCAACCTCCCGTGATTTATTGTGACAACATTGGAGCAACATACTTGAGTGCAAACCCCGTCTTCCACTCTCGCATGAAGCATCTAGCTTTGGATTATTTTTTTGTTCGTCAACAAGTGCAAGGTGGCATCCTTCGAGTCTCTCACGTCAACTCAAAGGATCAACTCGCGGATTTACTCACGAAACCGCTCGCACGTCAACAATTTCTTACACTTTGTGACAAGATCGGCATCACCGAAGGTGCTCCGTCTTGCGGGGGCATATTAGCACAAAGGACATAAATGTAATTTACTCCATTAGGGTTTCATATTATCTTGTATATATATATCATAACTGATGTAATTCATGTTGAGATCAATATACGAAATCCCTTTCCACATAAGAAGGATGCAAAGCCGAGGCTGATTAGATGGATCCTACTTCGACAAGAGTTTGATCTTGAGATACGTGATAGAAAAGGAACCGAGAATGGAGTAGCTGATCATCTTTCACGCCTTGAGATCCCCGAGTGCATTCCTATCGATGACTATCTCCGAGATGATGTGGTAATGTCCTTAACTTGTACTTCCGTTCCTTGGTATGCTGACTTTGTGAATTATCTAGCTTGTCGAGTATTACCGGAGGGGCTGAACTACAATGCGAGAAAGAAGTTTCTCCATGACGTTAAGGCGTATTATTGGGATGAGCCCTATCTTTTCAAAAGAGGCATAGACGGAATCTTTAGGCGCTGCATCTCTGAAGAAGAAGCTCCACACATACTGTCACGTTGCCATTCTTCGAGCTACAAAGGACACTTTGCCGCTGCCAAGACCGCTGCGAAGGTGCTGCAAGCGGGGTTCTATTGGCCTACTGTGTTTAAGGACGCCCACAATTACGTCAAATCATGCGACAATTGTCAAAGGACGGGTAATATTTCTAGAGGTAATGAAATGCCACAACAATACATTCTAGAAGTGTGGACATTCCTATATCCTAGTCGCGGTGGACTACGTCACGAAGTGGGTGGAAGCTTTGGCATGTTCCACAAACGACTCCAAACCAGTGACTAAGATGTTCAAGCGTAACATATTTCCACGTTTTGGAGTCCCGAGAGTTGTGATCAACGATGGAGGTAAGCATTTTGTGAATCGACCATAGAAGGGGTTGCTGAAAAAGTACGGTGTTCGACATAGGGTAGCAACGCCTTATCATCCTCAAACCAGCGGCCAAGTTGAAGTTTCTAATCGAGAGATCAAATCGATTTTGGAGAAAATGGTCTCTAGGTCTAGGAAGGATTGGGCATTGAAACTCGACGATGCATTGTGGGCTTATCGTACAGCATTTAAAACGCCAATCGGAATGACTCCGTTTCAGCTAGTGTACGGTAAGGCATGCCATCTACCGGTCGAACTAGAATACCGAGCGTATTGGGCGATCAAGGCACTTAACTACGATTATAAGTCAGCCGCTGAGAAACGGACGTTACAGCTTCATCATCTTGAGGAGATGCGCCTCCATTCGTACGAGAACGCAAAAATTTACAAGGAGCGCACGAAGCGGTGGCACGATAGACACATACTCCAGCGGACATTCGAGGTAGGTGATAGTGTACTTGTTTTCAACTCACGTTTGAAACTCTTTCCAGGGAAGCTCAAGTCCCGCTGGTCCATGCCATTCACATTTAAAAGCATCTCACCACATGGAGCAATCGAGCTAATAGGAGCAAATGGTGCATTTAAAGTGAACGCCCAACGTATAAAGCTCTACAATGCGGATAAGACAGATTTTGATCAAGCTAAGTTCACTCTTTCGGAGCCACCACATGAGTAGAGCATTTTGGTCAGGCTCGCGACCTTAAACAAGCTCTTATCGGGAGGCAACCCGACTGTTGCATTTTTCATTTCTACCTTTTTCGGACCTATTCTTTTTCTTTTCACTTTGCTGTACTTGGTGGGATCGTTTTCCTCTTTTTGGATTGTGTGATTCTTTTTCACAGGTTTTTCAACGTCCATATCATCCTTGAGGAGGAGACACAAACTCGGGATTGAAAGATACTTAAGGTGCACATGTTCCAACTGTTATTTTTCCCGTTGTTTTGTTTGCGATATCCTCTTAGGTTTTGAACACCGGGACGGTGTTTCATTCAAGTCTGGGGGGAGTACTCGTCAAGTATTTTGCATGTGATTAGGATTAGATAATTAGGATTAGATTTTGATTTTTGTTTTTAGGATTGTTTTTGGGAATAAACGGATGGATACCTAGCATTAATTGCCAACGGTGCATTTAAAGTGAACGCCCAACGCATAAAGCTCTACAATGCGGATAACACAGATTTTGATCAAGCTAAGTTCGCTCTTTCGGAGCCGCCACATGAGTAGAGTATTTTTGTCAATTTTTGGATAAGTTTTCTAACTATTTCAAGTTTATATTGACATGAGTACATCGAGATCGATGGTTCGGGTCTAAGTGGTGGGTTGAGGCGCTATTCTACGTCCTAAGGGTTAGAGTTCATGCGTATTCTTCAATCTAAAAAAATATTCTTCAATGGCGCAACTCTTCACTCCGCTAAGGTTGCACCTTATGAGTGTGCCAAACGACAACTAATCATCTCGTTTTTATACGTATTTCTCGCATGATTTTAGGGATGTTTATGATATATTTGTGATGTTTACATATGATTTTGTATCCGTTTTACTCGTTTTTGTGTTTTCGTGTTCTTCCAGGTTTTAATGCGTATTTGGTTCATTTTGGAGCTAAAGGACGTACACGGGACACCTTATGAGTGTGCCATAGGCAGCCTGGGTCTAAGTAGAAAGCCACCCTCTTCGACTTCGACGTCCTAGGAACAAAGCGTGGATCTATATAAAATAGAAAGAAAAGAAGAAAGAAAATATATAAAAAAAAAGAGAATAAGAACGAGAATATGAGTTTAAAGATATCTCAAGCTTAGGAGAGTTGGTATGGAGAACGCTTGGACGTTGTTTAGGAGTACGGACTAGACTTAGGTCATTGGTAGGATTGCATGGTTCGAGACTCTCCGTTGATAGAAGTCTGAACTAGGTACGCTTAGGCTTGCATTCATGTGACGCGTTGTTTTGCATGATGGCTAATTGTTCGAAGTACTCAAACACCGAGCAAAAGGAGCGGAAACAACATATCAAGGTGTGCACGCTCGGGCATGAAAAGTGTGCCTACTCGGGCATTAAGGCACAAGATCCCCCGTAGCTTTGCACGACTCGGGCGCTCAAGGAACACGATCATGAAGGGAGTGCCCGCTCGGGTGGAGAAGAAGTGCCCGCTCGGGCTAATTGTGGCCAAACCTCACCGCAAGTTTGCCCCACTCGGGCTGAAGAAGCACAAGTTTGGGCATGAGTGCCCGTTCGGGCTAGAAAGGGTGTGCACGATCGGGCACAAGGCCTGCACAAGCGGGTAGAAGCTCTGCCCGCTCGGGCCCTTGAATTCCTCAACTAATTCCTAAGTTTTAGAACGGCCAAATTAGAAGAAATCAGATCTGGAAAAAGGAGATTCGAAAGGAGAACATTCAGAGACATTAGGGCAGAAGGAAAAAGGAAGAAAAGACGGAGCAAAGGATCGGGAGCAAGGGGGATCTATTGAAGACATCAGTTGATGAATAGGGAGCATTCTTATTCTCTTTCTATGTCGAATTTAGTATTCTCCTTTGTTTCTTTTGCTGTGTCCATGTCTGAGTAGATCCATTACCATGGGTTAGAGAGTATTGCCAGTATGTAACGAAGTATTATGTTTAATGAATGGTGGATCTTAATGCTTTCATACTTGTACGCCACTCGATATGAATGAATTTCGTATTTGATCATGTTTTCAGATTGATTGGTTGATCTTAATGCTTCATTCCTGTACGCCACTTGAATGATGATATTAGAAGTCTAATAAATCTACGCCAGGGCATTAGACTTTGGAACTTAGCCATGATTTAGGGTTTAATCGGTTTAGAATCTACGCCAACAATACTCGTAGATACGAAGGAGATGCCCAGTTCTTTGTCTCATTTATGGCCTCTATGTACTCGTTGTCATCGTCTAATAGACCTGTTGCTCGACATGTGTCTTTAAATGTTGCATATGTCACGCTACCAACAGTATGTATGCATTCAAATGAGGTAGGTCCTTTGACTTTGTTGAGGAGTATTCTTAAATAGTAGGATTCACCAGTAGTCGGGGCCACACGGTGTAATTGACCAAAAGCAATACTTTTTTTTCTTGGAGTCCATTTTTTTACTTTTATTCCAGACGAATCAAGTAGGGACAAGGCCGTAGATTGAAGTGAACATTCAAACACCGAGCGAAAGGAGCGGAAACAACATCTTAGGACATGCACGCTCGAGTATTGGAAGTGTGCCCGCTCGGGTAATTGATTCCAAGACAACCCTGTAGCTTTGCACGACTCGGGTGCACAAGGAACATGTTCGGGCATGTGTGCCCGCTCGGGTGGAATTGGAGTGCCCGCTCGGGCTAATTGTTACCAAACTTCGCCGTAGCTTTACACGACTCGGGCTGAAGAGGAACACACTCGGGCATAGGTGCCCGCTCGGGCTAAAATGGGTGTACACGGTCGGGCACAAGGCCTGCACGAGCGGGTAGAAGCTGTGCCCGCTCGGGCCCTTGTTTTTCTCAACCATCTCCTAAGTTTTAGAACGGCCAAATAATGAGAAATCAGATCTAAAAAAAGGAGATTCGAACCAGATTGAGAGGGGGGACGTTTCAGAGACATTGGAGGACAGATTTGGAGAGATCGAGAAGGACGAAAGGAGGGATCCGAAGCATGGAGGATCTATTGAAGACATCGGTGGATGAATAGGGAGCATTCTTATTCTCTTTCTATGTCGAATTTAGTATTCTTTTATGTTTCGTTTTCTGAGTTCATGTCAAGTAGATCTTATTGCCATAGGATAGAGAGTATTGCCAACATGTAATGAAGTCTTGTGCATAATGAATGGTGGATCTTAATGCTTTCATACTTGTACGCCACTCGATATGAATGAATTTGGTATTTTATCATGAGTTTGCATTTGCATTCCATCCACTATTGATTTTACACGTCTTATTTATTAGTCTAATAGCTTTAGAGCTGCATGAATTCTTTGTGTTCGACCCTAGTTGCTACACGATCCGTATTCTTGCGGAAGCGTTAGTCTAGGTAATTTATTACTTGAGTCTACGCACATCAAGTTTTTGGCGCCGTTGCCGGGGAACTTGATTACGACTTTAGAGTTAGGATACTTTTAGATTAAGACATAGTCCTTTCCGGAGTCTTCTTTGTTTCTTTTTCATATTTTTGTTTTCTTTGTTTTGAGTAAAAAAATATAAAAAAATATAAAAAGTTTTACCTCTCGGAGCTTAATCGAATTTTGTTCTTTATTTTGCGAGGTAACATGAACAACATCGACTTTTGGAGTGCCGATATAGCTGAGATGAATTATCAATTTTCCGAACCTCGTCATATGCTATCTAACTCATACCGTCCACATTACTCGGAGCAATCATGGGAACAAGACATTTGGGGATATGAAGAAGAGATCTACGAGAATTATAGTCAGCCATTCGGGAATACACATAATCACAGATGGAGCGATCACGCAAATTTCCCGTATAGGAATACCGATGGTATGCCGAATGCACAATATGAATTTGGGAGTTTTCAGCCATGGATGCAACCCCAAATTCAGAATTATCCATCATATGCGCCCCCATGTCCGCAACAAGAAGCTAATGCCGATATTATGTCCATGCTCGCTCAATTCGCACAAGGGGAGAAAGAAAATCACGCCTTACTTAGAGAGCTGCGAGTGAGTTATAGAGACATGATTAATGACCGAAAGATCTTAGGCAATAAAGTTCCACAACTCGCTGCAAATTCCTCCGAACCACAAGGAGTTCCACGGGGAGATCGGAAACAAATCCTCATGAGCATGACAACGAAATTTACCTAAGGAATTGTAAGACGGTAGATCAGCCCATTCTTCCAACATTTGAAAAGGGAGAATCATCTAGGGCAGTAGCGAGAGAGAAAAGCAACATCGAAGAGCACAAAGAGGAGGAAGAAGAGCCTAAATATGTCAAACCCGAACCTAGACCAAGAAAGTAGATCAGCCAAATCCCTCAATAAGTGAAAAAGGAGATGAATCTAACATGGGAGCGGATAAGGCTATGGACATTGATAAGCATATGATGAAACCCGAGATGGAAGAAGAGTTCAGCTTGGTGGACACACTTGAGCAACCATGCGTTATCGATTTTGTGTTCCCCGAAGACATCTTTGAGAGTTTAGCCGAGGAAGTTTGTGACGAATTTCAGAATACGGATTCCGTATATATGAATTTCTTAGCAGCTGGAGAAGATTCATAAAAGGTACCAAACGAGCTACTTGATAATGAAAAGAAAGAGGAATCCACCGACCGAGACTTCCACGCAACACAAGCCAAACGCGGTTCAAATCAGTACATGAACGATCCCGAAATGCCGCGAAGCTACACCCAACGTCCAGCACACAATTGGGAGGTTGACAAGATGCCCAAGGTGAAGATGAAGCCTTCACCACAAAGGCATACACACCAAAACTTTCTGGAGACGTTGGAGGAAACAAGCGATGAATGCTTAACCGGTTTCATGGAGTACACAACCGGACTTATGGATAGCTCGACCAGAATTTTTGGACAGCACGATCTAGCCCCCAACTTAGAGAACATCATGATCAAACTTAGGGAAGACATGATTGATCGTGCAAGGAACTCCACTAATCCGCGTGTCACACCCTATCGAACACACTATGCACGCGAGACGCTACGCACGCAACGACGTCGAGGACGTCCACCTAATGGGTAGCATTTGGTCAGCATCGCGACCTTAAACAAGCGCTTCTCGGGAGGCAACCCGAGCATATCGTTTAGTTTATTTTTATTTTTATTTTTGAATTTTCGGACTCTTTTTCACTTTTTTTTTAGTTTCAGATAATTTTTTTAGGATTTAGGGACTTAGAGATCTATGACTTTTGCTGCGTATTGTTTTCCTCGTTTAATTTTTTTTAGATTTTGCAGCACTACCTGATCGGGCATGATTTCACCACCCGATCGAGCATGTTTCAGGATTTGGAGAAACCAGTCGGGCGACCTTGCATGTTATCCGACCGGGTAGGTCAAAATGGAAGCACTCGATCGGGCGTCTTCAGTGTGCCCGATCGGGCATCGCGATCGGGCATCGTAACTTTTACACGGTAAGTTTAAAATTCGAGTAACCCGAGCGGCCACTCAGTTCACAAAGCCGCACCCGATCGAGCTCTTTCAGTTGGCAACTTCCTCACGCCGATCTAGTCGCCGGAGCCGCTTTGGTGTCACCGCCGTTTCACCACCACCGGTAGAAACGCTCGGTTGCACGAAAACTTACTCCCTTTCTCCAAAAATCTGAAATTCCCTCATTTAATCGCGAAATCCAGGTAAAATCGTGAACTTTCTTGAGATTAGGACTAGCATGGGTTAGATCTAGGTCTGATTAGGAAGATTTAGAGTGATTTTAGTCGGATTAGTCGAAATTCGCGAACTGGAGATCGCGAATTCGCGATCCCACCCGATCGGGCAAGGCTAGAAACCCGATCGGGCCGCACAGACATTCACCCGATCGGGCGACGTTCTCGCCCGAGTCGGGCACTACTCACGGGGTATTTCGACACATTTTTAACCGATCGGGCAACGCACTGGTACCCGATCGGGCATCTTGCAAACCGAGGTCTATATTGATTTTTATCTTCCGATTGTTTTGCAGATGGCCTCTAGAACTTCCCAAAGCTCTAAGAAACGCCGATCCGACGCACATGACCCAGAGCACGGATGGCCTGTGAGATCGGACACGATTACGTAGCTGACGCCGTACACACCAATCACCGCCTCCCATCAGCAGTACAGTTATAGGACGACGAACTTCTTGCCCCGCCACAAGTCGAGGTTCGCAGAACTTCAGTCGTGAATCTTCCCGTCCCGGTTCTTATCTTCCGAGGCAATGAGTACTCTCGGCATCAGGGAGCACATCAACACCATCTTTCGCACCTTGGGATGGACGGGATTGCGGACAGCGAAGGAATACACATACCGCAAACTCACAGCGGAGTTCTTCGCGACCTTCACCGCCTTCTTCGCCGAGTCCGGAGACAGAGAGAAGACATTTATGGAGTTCTGCCTGCTGGGGCAGAACTACCGGCTCACTGCACGTTAATTTGCGACGATTCTTGACGTTCCGTATAACGTATACGCGAGGCTACTAGAGATCAACCGGAACCGTCAAGCAGAGTTTTGGTCGCAGATTGCATTTGGCGAGTACTCGACGAGATCAAAGGCGAGTCACATACGCCATCCCGCCCTCAAGTATTTTCACTATTTCCTAGTCTCCTCGATACTAGGGAAAGGAGCACAAGGCGGTGTTAACCACACCGAGCTAGGCTTCTTGAGGCGGGTGGTGCAGACGGAGATTGCGGATGATGAGTTGGACATCATGACCGTCGACCTAGCATCGCTGGTTATTGGGCACTTCCTCGACATATCCACCGAGAAAGTTTGCACAGATACGAAGATCATGTGCGGTGGTATTGTCACCATGATAGCACGAAGGGTCGGGATCAACCTTGGGATCCTGGCCGAGGACAAGATAGATGAGGAACCGGAGTTGAATCTCTAGACTTTGCGCAACCGAAGAGCCATCACATTGGATAGGTACAACGTCATTTGGTGCTACAAGGACGAGCACGGTCGGAACTTAGAGGTTGATACCAGCGAGATCGAGGTACCGAGTTTAGACGAGGAAGGATCCCGATTTAGGATTGATCCGAACATCGGGTACATCGGCCCGAGGGTAGCAGAGATAGATCCACCTCCCGCGGCCGCACCTAGACCGTCCACCTCAAGGCAGCGCAGCCGACGCGGCACACACTCACGCGCGCGTCCAGAGTACCCCCATAGCCGCTCTGAGTTCCCATCGATGGATGACGTCTCCGACGCCCTTAGGTATGTAGCGGAGGAGACCAGGTACCATTCGTTCCTGGTAGAGCAGAGGTATGACTTAGAGGCTGCGAGGTATGCAGAGCAGCAGCAGTTCCAGGAGCAATCTATTCAGCATACCTACTACCTCACCGAGTCCGTCCCACGGTTTCAGCAGCTCAGCATGACACATTACCAGGAGCCTTACATCCCGATCCCGCAAGACTACCACACCGGAGCCATCCCCTACCGTCCTCATATCTCGTACGAGCTGGAGGCGTTCTACTTCCCACCAGGAGCATCAGCATCAG
>CM071872.1:5658336-5674371 GCA_036759665.1 Gynandropsis gynandra | reverse complement strand
GCATGGTTTATCTCGAAAAGAGGAATAAAATGTGAAAAAATCATGCAATTCGGAACTTCTTACGCAAAGTTATGGTATTTCAAAGCCCGTCGTACAATTCATTATTCTAGTCGTCTAATCACGTGAAAGCAAAAACAAAAATTGGAAAAGGGGTGCAACACGAGAGACAAACGAAAATAGGAAATAAGAAGCAAAAGGAATATCCAAGAGACAAACGAAACGCAAGCGGCGTATTGACAAGAAATGACATTCGTATCCCAACAAACTCGAAAACAGCATATTTCGGCTCTAAATATCAAACGTATCGATCTACATAAAGCATTTTGAGCTCGAAAACAGGGTTGGGCTGCCTTCAGCAACTCGCATCATGGTTTATCTCAAAAGGAGGAATAAAATGTGAAAAAATCATGTAATTCGGAGCTTCGTACGCAAAGTTATGGTATTTCAAAGCCCGTCGTACAATTCATTGTTTTAGTCATCTAATCACGTGAAAACAAAAACAAAAAGCGGAAAAGGGGTGCAACACGAGAGACAAACGCAAATAGGAAACAGGAAGCAAAACGAATATCCGAGAGACAAACGCAACGCGACGGGCGTATTGACATGAAATGACATTCGTATCTAAAAATCCATCGCATCGACCTAAATAGAGCATTTTGAGCACGAAAACGGGGTCTGGATACCTTCAGCAACCCGTAGCATGGTTTATCTCGAAAAGAGGAATAAAATGGGAAAAAATCATGTAATTCGGAGCTTCATACGCGAAGTTATGGTATTTCAAAGCCCGTAGTACAATTCATTGTTCCAGTCGTCTAATCACGTGAAAACAAAAAAAAAAGCGGAAAAGGGGTGCAACACGAGAGACAAACGCAAATAGGAAATAGGAAGCAAAAGGAATATCCAAGAGACAAACGAAACGCAAGTGGCGTATTGACAAGAAATGACATTCGTATCCTAACAAACTCGTAAGGGCCGCTTCCGGCTCTAAAAATCAAACGTATCAACCTAAATAAAGCATTTTGAGCTCGAAAAAGGGGTCAGGCTACCTTCAGCAATCCGCAACATGGTTTAACTCGAAAAGAGGAAACATGTTATCCGTCGTAGTATTTACTTGATTCTTAGGTTTTGTTTTGATTAGATTTCTTGGACTTTATTGATTATTTGAGTTTATTCGAGGATTTTATCTACTATTTCGTGCGGGCGGGAAAGGGAGCCCAACCGGGCTGAATGTGGTGCACGAACGGGCTGTGGTCTGCACGCGCGGGTGCAGTTTGTGCCCGAGCGGACCGCCTAATCCGGAACAACCTTTTTTGCAGGTTTGAACGGGCAAATAAAGGAAAAACAAGCAAGCTAGGCAAGGGGACGAAGCACAGACAAAAAGAGGACACCTAGAGACACAGGAAAAGAGGAGAGAACACGGATTGAAGACTTTGAGCATCTAAAGGATTCATCCGAAGCCAACGCTCGGGATGATAGGGGAGTCGAACACTTACTACGTTTTTGTTTGCTTCTCTATGTGTTCTGAGTAGATCAGTTGTCATGGGTTAGAGATGCTATTGTAATGGATGTTTTATGTTATTAATTCTTGATTTTCGGTTTTGTTCAATTGAATGGTTTGATAGGTTATAGATTTGCGCTTAATGCCTTCATACGTTGTTGATTTCAAGTTTGGATAAGACTAGATCTATTCTACTGAGATTAGACACATTTGATGGAGATTTGTGATTCGTCTAGGCTTGGGAGAGTCAGGCTTGAGTCTCATGAATACCTTCGAATGAATTAGATAAATGAGACCGGTCGATTAATCTATTTAGGAACGGTAAGGTAGAATTCCCATTGTTCGTCATGCATCTAGAAGTTCCGCACTACATAGGGATATGAGTGTAGTTGATTTCCTAGATAGAGGATTTAGACTAGAGAGAGTCATTTCCGTTTATAGAGGTCGAGTTCCCATCCGACATTAGAGGTTGAATTCCCCATCGTTCTTCATGTATCGTTCTCAAGATATCTTAGTTCTAATGCTGCTCTAGTCCCCAAAGTTCGACCCTTGTACTACACGAACCGTATACTTGCGGTAGAGTGGTCTTGAAAACAAAAACAAAAGTGGAAAAGGGGTGCAAAAAGAATATCCGAGAGACAAACGCAATACAAGCGGAGTATTGACAAGAAATGACATTTGTATCCTAACAAACTCGAAAAGGGCATCTTCCGGCTCTAAAAATCCATCGTATCAACCTAAATAAAGCATTTTGAGCTCGAAAACGGGGTCGGGCTGCCTTCAGCAACGCACATCATGGTTTATCTCAAAAAGAGGAATAAAATGTGAAAAAAAAATTCGAATTCGGAGCTTCTTACGCAAAGTTATCGTATTTCAAAGCCCGTCGTACAATTCATTGTTTTAGTCGTCTAATCACGTGAAAACAAAAACAAAAAGTGGAAAGGGGTGTAACACGAGAGACAAACGCAAATAGGAAATAAGAAGCAAAAGGAATATCTGAGAGACAAACGCAACGCAAGCGGCGTATTGATAAGAAATGACATTCGTATCCTAACAAACTCAAAAAGGGAATCTCCTGGCTCTAAAAATCCAACCTATCGACCTAAATAAAGCATTTTGAGCTAGAAAACAGGGTCGGACTGCCCTCAGCAATCCGCGGCATGGTTAAGTCGAAAAGAGGAATAAAATGAGAAAAAAATCATGAAATTTGGAGCTTCGTACGTAAAGTTATTGTATTTAAAAGCCCGTCGTACAATTAATTGTTTTAGTCGTCTAATCACGTAAAAACAGAAAAAAAAAGTGGAAAAGGGGTGCAACACGAGAGACAAACGCAAATAGGAAATAGGAAGCAAAAGGAATATCCGAGAGACAAACGCAGCGCAAGCGGCGTATTGACAAATAATGACATTTGTATCCTAACAAACTCGAAAAGGGGCTCTTCCGGCTCTAAAAATCAAACGTATCGACCTAAATAAAGCATTTGGAACTTGAAGTTGGGCGGGCTGCCTTCACCAACCCGCAGTATGGTTTATCTCGAAAAGAGGAATAAAATGTGAAAAAATCATGTAATTTGGAATTTCGTACGCAAAGTTATGGTATTTAAACTCCATCCTATCGACGTAAATAAAGCATTTAAGCTTGAAAACGGGGTCGCGCTGCCCTCAGCAACCTGCGACATGGTTAATCTCGAAAAGAGGAATAAAATGTGAAAAACAATCATGTAATTCGGATCTTCATACGCAGAGTTATGGTAATTCAAAGCCCGTCGGACAATTCTTTGTTTTAGTCGTCTAATCACATGAAAACAAAAACAAAAAGCGGAAAAGGGGTGCAACACGAGAGAAAAACGCAAATAGGAAATAGGAAGCAAAAGAAATATCCCAGAGGCAAACGCAACGCAAGCGGCGTATTGACAAGAAATGACATTCGTATCCTAACAAACTCGAAAAGGGCATCTTCCGGCTCTAATAATCCATCGTATCGACCTAAATAAAGCATTTTGAGATGCAAAACGGGGTCGGGCTGCCCTCAGCAACCCGCGACATAGTTTATCTCTAAAAGAGAAATAAAATGTGAAAAACTCATGGAATTTGGAGCTCCGTACGCAAAGTTATGGTATTTCAAAGCCCGTCATAAAATTCATTATTTTAGTCGTCTAATCACGTGAAAACAAAAACAAAAAGCGGAAAATGGGTGCAACACGAGAGACAAACACAAATAGGAAATAGGAAGCAAAAGCAATATCCGAGAGACAAACGCAACGCAAGCGGCGTATTGACAAGAAATGAGATTCGTATTCTAACAAACTCGAAAGGGGCATCTTTCGGCTCTAAAAATCAAATGTATCGACTTAAATAAAGAATTTTGAGCATGAAAACGGGGTCGGGCTGCCTTTAGCAACCCCAGCATGGTTTATCTCGAAAAGAGGAATAGCAACGGGGTGCAACACCGTTGTACAATTCATTGTTTTAGTCGTCTAATCACGTGAAAAAAAAACAAAAATCGGAAAAGGGGTGCAACAAGAGAGACAAACGTAAATAGCAAATAGGAAGCAAAAGGAATATCCGAGAGACAAGTGCAACGCAAGCGGCGTTTTGACAAGAAACTACATTTGTATCCTAACAAACTCGAAAAGGGCATCTTCTGGCTCTAAAAATCAAACGTATTGACTTAAATAAAGAATTTTGAGCTCAGAAACGGGGTTGGGCTGCCTTCAGCAACCCGTGGCATGGTTTATCTTGAAAAGAGGAATAAAATATGAAACAAATCATGTGATTCGGACCTTCGTACGCAAAGTTATGGTATTTCAAATCCCGTCGTACAATTCATTGTTTTAGTCGTCTAATCACGTGAAAACAAAAAGAAAAAGCGGAAAAGGGATACAATACGAGAGATAAACGCAAATAGGAAATAGGAAGCAAAAGTAATATCCGAGAGACAAATGCAACGCAAGCGGCGTATTGACAAGAAATGACATTTGTATCCTAACAAAATCGAAAAGGGCATCTCCCGGCTCTAAAAATCAATTCTATCGACTTAAATAAAGCATTTTGAGATCGAAAACAGGATTGGGCTGCCTTCAGCAACCCGCAGCATGGTTTATCTCGAAAAGTGGAATAAAATGTGAAAATTTTCATGTAATTCAAAGCTTCGTACGGAAAGTGATGGTATTTCAAAGCCCGTCGTACAATTCATTGTTTTAGTCATCAAAACACGTGAAAACAAAAACAAAAAAGCGGAAAAGGGGTGCAATACGAGTGATAAATGCAAATAGGAAATAGGAAGCAAAAGGAATATCCGAGAGACAAATGCAACGCCGGCGGCTTAATGACAAGAAAATACATTTGTATCCTAACAAACTCGAAAAGGGCATCTCCCGGCTCTAAAAATCCAATGTATCGACCTAAATAAAGCCTTTTGAGCTCGAAAATGGGGTCGGGCTGTTTTGAGCAACCCGCGGCATGGTTTATCCCGAAATCAGGAATAAAATGTGAAAAAAAAATCATGTAATTCGGAGCTTCGTACGCAAAGTTACGGTATTTCAAAGCCCGTCGTACAATTCATTGTTCTAGTCGTCTAATCACGGGAAAACAAAAACAAAAAGCGGAAAAGGGGTGCAACACGAGAGATAAATGTAAATAGGAAATAGGAAGCAAAAGGAATATCCGATAGAAAAACGCAACGCAAGCGGCGTATGGACAAGAAATGACATTCGTATCCTAACAAACTCGAAAAGGGCATCTCTCGGCTCTAAAAATCCAATGTATAGACCTAAATAAAGTATTTTGAGCTCGAAAATGGGGTCGGGCTGCCATCAGCAAACTGCAGCATTGTTTATCTCGAAAACAGGATTAAAATATGAAAAAGACATGTAATTAAGAGCTTCGTACACAAAGTTATGGTATTTCAAAGCGTGTCGTACAATACATTGTTTTAGTCGTCTAATCACGTGAAAACAAAAACAAAAAGCGGAAAAGGGGCGCAACACGAGAGACAAATGCAAATAGGAAATAGGAAGGAAAAGGAATATCCGAGAGAGAAGCGCAACGCAAGCGGCGTATGGACAAGAAATGACATTTGTATCCTAAAAAACTCGAAAATGACATTTTCCGATTCTAAAAATCCATCGTATTGACCTAAATAAAGAATTTTGAGCTTGAAAACGGGGTCGGGATGCCTTCAGCAACCTGCAGCATGGTTTATCTCGAAAGGATGAATAAAATGTTGAAAAAATTATGTAATTCGGGGCTTCGTATGGAAAGTTATGGTATTTCAAAGCCCATCGTACAATTCATTGTTTTAGTCGTCTAATCATGTGAAAACAAAAACAAAAAGCGGAAAAGCGGTGCAACACGAGAGACAAAGGCAAATAGGATATAGGAAACAAAAGGAATATCCAAGAGACAAACGCAACGCAAGCGGCGTATTGACAAGAAATGACATTCGTATCCTAACAAACTCGAAAAGGGCATCTTCCGGCTCTAAAAAACCCATCGTAGTGACCTAAATAAAGCATTTTGAGTTTGAAAACGGGGTCGGGCTGCCATCAGCAACCCCCGGCATGGTTTATCTCTAAAAGAGGAATAAAATATGAAAAAAATCATTTAATTCGGAGCTTCGTACGCAAAGTTATGGTATTTCAAAGCCCGTCGTACAATTCATTGTTTTAGTCGCTAATCACGTGAAAAAAAAAGCTGAAACGGGGTGCAATACGAGAGACAAACGCAAATAGGAAATAGGAAGCAAAAGGAATATCCAAGAGACAAACGCAACGCAAGCGGCATATTGAAAAAAAATGACACTCGTATCCTAACAAACTCGGGAAGGGCATCTTCCGGCTCTAAAAATCCATCGTATCGACCTAAATAAAGCATTTTGAGCTCGAATAAGGGGTCAGGATGCCTTCATAAACCTGCGGCATTGTTTATCTCGAAAAGAGGAATAAAATGTGAAAAAAATCATGTAATTCAGAACTTCGTACGCAAAGTTATGGTATTTCAAAGCTTGTCGTACAATTCATTGTTTTAGTCGTCTAATCACGTGAAAAAAAAACAAAAAGCGGAAAAGGGGTGCAACATGAGAGACAAACGCAAATAGGAAATAGGAAGCAAAGGAATATCCGAGAGACAAACGCAACGCCAGCGACGTATTGACAAGAAATGACATTCGTGTCCTAACAAACTCGAAAAGGGCATCGTATCGACCTAAATAAAGTATTTTGAGCTTAAAAATGGGGTCAGGCTGCCTTCAGCAACCCGCGGCATGGTTTATCTCGAAAATAGGAATAAAATGTGAAAAAATCATGTAATTCGGAGCTTCGTACGCAAAGATATGGTATTTCAAAGCCTGTCGTACAATTGATTGTTTTAGTCATCTAATCAAGTGAAAACAAAAACAAAAAGTGGTAAAGGGGTGCAACACGATAGACAAACCAAAGTAGGAAATAGGAAATAAAATGAATATCCAAGAGACAAACGCAACGCATGCGGCGTATTGACAAGAAATGACATTCGTATCCTAACAAACTCTAAAAGGGCTTCTTCCGGCTCTAAAATTCCATCGTATCAACCTAAATAAAGCATTTTGAGCTCGAAAATGGGGTCGGGATGCCTTCAGCAACCCACGGCATGGTTTGTCTCGAAAAGAGGAATAAAATGTGAAAACAATTATTTTTATTCAGAGCTTCGTACGCAAAGTTATGGTATTTCAAAGCCCATTGTACGATTCATTGTTTTAGTCATCTAATCACGTGAAAACAAAAACAAAAAGTGAAAAATGGGTGCAAACAAGAGACAAACGCAAATAGGAAATATGAAGGAAAAGGAATATTCGAGAGACAAACGCAATGCAAGCGGCGTATTGACAAGAAATGACATTCGTATCCTAACAAACTCAAAAATGGCATCTTCCGGTTCTAAGAATCAAATGTATCGACCTAAATAAAGAATTTTTAGCTCGAAAACGGGGTCGGGTGATAACTTGTAATCCGACGTAGTATTTACATGATTCTTAGGTTTAGTTTTTCTTAGATTTCTTGGACTTTACCGATTAATTGAGGTTATTCGAGGATTTCATCTATCATTTCTTGTTTCGTGTAGGAAATGAAGACATGAAGGAAAACACGAGTGAGTACGACAATTCCATCCCGAAAATGTGATTTAAAGTCAAGATACAGCATGTGCACAACCATGGATCCAAATGAAACATCAAGCACCGAGCGAATGGAGCGGAAACAATAATTGAAGTGTGCATGCTTAGGCTGAGAAGTGAGCCCGCTCGGGCTCAAGTTGCGCAATTAGAACTAGAAAACCCCCGAAAGCAAGCCCGACTCAGGCTGATAGACTGCACGCTCGGGCAAGCTAGCCTGATCGGGCTGAGACTTATGCACGCACGGGCTCACATCTGCACGGGCGGGTGAAGGTTGTGCCCACGTGGGTCCACCATTTTGTCAACAACCTAGCTTTAATTTTGAACGGGCTGAATTTAAAAGGAACAGAAGGGGGAAGCCACGAACAGACTAGAAAAGGCAAGAGAACAAGGGGGAAGAACTAGGCAAAGGAGAAGAGAGACATCACGGCCGAAGAAGGAGACTTCGGGGAACCGAAGGATTCGTCGGAGGTTACGCTTGGAGGATAGGGAAAATGAACATCTACTTCGTTTTTTTTTGCTTCTCTATGTATTCTGAGTAGTTCTCGTTGCCATGGGTTAGGGATGCCATTGTAAAGGATAGTTTGATTTCTTAATGCTTGATTTCGGTTTTGTTCAATTGAATGGTGCGATAGGTTATAGATTTGTGCGTAATGCATTCATACGTTGTTGATTTTAAATTTGGATAATAAAAACTAGATATACTCTACTGAGATTAGGCACGTTTGATGGAGATTAGAGATTCGTCTAGGCTTGGGAGAGTCAGGCTTGAGTCTCATGAATGAACCTTCAAATGAATTAGATTAATGATACCGGTCGATTAATCTATTTAGGAACGGTAATAATCGAGGTAGAACTCCCATTGTTCTTAATGCATCTAGAAGTTCCGCACTACATAGGGATATGTGTGACGTTGATTTCCTATATAGAGGACTTAGGCTTGGGAGAGTCATTTCCGTTTATAGAGGTCAAGTTCCCATCCGACATTAGAGGTTGAATTCCCCATCTTTCTTCATGCATCTAGAGGTTCCGCACTACATAGGGATATGGGTGACGTTGATTTCCTAGGTAGGAGATTTAGGCTTGGGAGAGTCATTTTTAGCATTAGGGGTAGAGTTCCCTACTGTTCTTAACGCATCTAGACGTTCCGCGCTACATCGGGAGGTGAGAGACGTTGATTTCCTAGATAGAGTATTATATATTAGTTCCCCATCGATTGATACAAACCGAATTTTATGATCCATAGAAACGTCCATTGCATGTTCCGATATTCCCGACACCCATGATACTCCTTATTGCCTAGTCTAGCTTCGTCATCCTTATTTATCTTTATTTCATAGTTCACAATTCATCTATTGATCGATCTTCTTCTCGCGACATCTTAGTTCTAAAGCTGCACTTAGTCTCAGTGTTCGACCCTTGTACTACACGAACCGTATACTTGCGGTAGAGTGGTCTTGGAAATAAATTAAAACCTCTGATTCCGACCATCAAGTTTTTGGCGCCCTTGCCCGGGGACTAGTCACGGTTTTTAGAATTAGGGTGTCGTTGAGTCGAGATCCACTCCTTTCCGAGTGTTTTCTTTGTTTTTGTTTTTTTTTTGCATTGTTCATTTATTTTGAGTCATTGCATCTCTTCCGAGCTGATCTATTGTTTGTTGCTTTCCTACGTGCAGATCATTTCGTACATGTCTAGGAGCTCGAGAGGCAAAGAACTCCTATTCAACCCCGATATTGACAAGACTACGCGAGCCTTAAAGAAACATCAAAAAGCGAGGCGTAGTAGTTCCGAGAATATAGAGGAAACGACAAGTGAACGAGAAATAGATTTGTCTAGTGAAGAAGAGATGGCACAAGAGGAAGCACCGGAAACCTACGGGGCGTATACAACGCCTTATCACATGCAGCTTCTCTCATGCATTCGAAGGCATGAGATAGATCGGAACAGAATTCAATTATAGCAGGCCTTCATTCAGATGTTGAGTCAATCGCCATTTAGGGGACGATCTACGGAAGATCCGAACCAGCATCTCACTCAGTTCAAGATGCTGTGTCCGAACATGAAAGCTTAACCCAGAATAAATGATGAAGCGATTATGTTGCTTGCCTTCCCGTTCTCAGTTAGGGAGCATGCACTCGAGTGGCTTTACACGCTATCCCCAAATTCTATTCATACGTGGAGCCAGCTTGAAGAACGCTTCATGATGCGATTTATCTCACCCACAAGACGCAGCAATGGAAGAACAAGATTAATTGGTTTGAACAAGAGGATAAAGAGAGTCTTCCAAAGGCGTGGCTGCGGTTTAAAGGATATCAACGCGAATGCCCACACCATGGGATGGATAAAAGATACTTCATCGCCACTTTAATTGAGGGTCTTCGTGATGAAGTTCGAGATTGGTTGAACGCTGCTTGTGGAGGTTCTCTACATGACCTCCCATTCACTGCTATTGAGGCTAAAATTGAGAAGATGGACGAGGGAAGAAATATTATGTCGGGGGAATTTAATCGCCGCAGTCTAACCAAGGGAGCGGAGAGCGAGGTGCTTGCATTGCGAGCTGAGCTTGCCGATTTGAAGTTACAAATGGTAAACATGCACCAAGCGTCTCCCGATTCTCATGGATTCAAGGATGTTGCAGATGTGAACTACGTCGCCAATAATCCATATTCCAACACCTATAATTCGGCCTGGAAGAATCATCTGAATCTATCCTACAAGAACGCAGATAATGTTTTGAATCCATTGGAAGGAAACTATCAGCCAAAGCCGTTTCAGAACTAGCCACGACATCAGAATTTTCAGCCTAGAACGCAAGGGTATCAAGGGTTTCAGACGAGAGGAGTACCAGTGCCTATTCCGCAACAAGAAGAGGGGAACAATGAGATCACGTCTATGCTCACTCAGATTCTACATGGACAAAAAGATATAAACGCTGAGCTGACTATTGTAAGACGAGATTAAGAAGAAGCGAAGAGGCAAATTGCAGAAATGCAGAAGCATTAAAAAATCCTAGACACCCAAGTGGCACAAATTACAGAAAATGCTCCTAACCGACAAGGAGTTTTACCGCGAAAGCGTGACCCGAATCCCCGTGAGCATTGCAACGTCGTCATGTTGAGAAGCGGGATAGAACTTGCGGACGTCACACCCCAGAATATTGAGAGAGGAGAATGCTCAAAGAGTTCAATGAAAAAGCCTAGCGACCAAGAGAATCACAAGGAAGTACAAGTTGAGGATGAAGAAGAACCATATGTGGCACCGCCACCAAGACGCCCTCCACTTCCTTTTCCCTCATGCCAAAGGAAATGAGATGATAATTCACAATTTGAAAAGTTTGCAGCGAGGTTGAAGAAGTTGGATATCTTTATGCCCTTCCACGAAGCTATCATGCAAATTCCGTCTTACGCTAAGTTCCTCAAGGAATTTCTCAACAAAAAGCTTAAAGTTGAAGAGGAGGAGACATTGATGGTCACCGATGCAACATACGCCCTTATTCAACATGGGATGCCCCCGATACAGGTCCGTTCGTCATTTTTTGCAAGCTCGGAAACGTGACCATCCACAATGCCCTATGCGACTTAAGGGCTAGTGTCAACATCATGCCATTGTCGTTGTACGAGAGACTTGATTTGAGAGAGATTAAATCACGAGTGACCTATTGCTAGATCCCACGGCTAGAGGTACGTATCAAGATGATGACCACGGGCACGGACAACGCTCGAGAGCTTCGAAAGAAACACATGGCAAAGACGCACACGAACGGCCAACACAAAACAGCAAGCAAAGCACGACCAAGCATAGGCTAAATCCCAATCGTGCAACATTTTCAACCAAACCAAGCAAAGTACGCCCAACCGTTCAGATTGATAAGTTTGACAAGACGCTGATCTTGAACAGCGACATGATCGGGCGAGATAAGAGCATGGGAGAGCTGGCTGATTTAGCAAGGCGGAAGATGAGTGGCACACCCGAAAGAAGGACACGACGCAGGAGACATCGCATACGAAGGCGAGGACGTCAACCTCGACGGTGATGAGGAGAGCATTTGGTCAAGCTATCGACCTTAAACAAGCGCTTATCCGGAGGAACCCGACTTTCGAATTTTTCATTTTCATTTCCTTTTTTTCGGAACTATTCTTTTTCTTTTCACATTGATGTACTCGGTGGATTTGTATTTCTTTTTTTGGATTGTGTGATTCATTTTCACAGATTTTTTCAACGTCGATATCATCCTTGAGGAGGAGACACGTACGACATCCAGCCGCATCGCCAACTCGGGACAACAAGACACACAAGGTGAACACATTCTAACCCTTATTTTCCCTTAGATTGGCATGTGAGATTCTCTTAGGTCTCGAACACCGGGACGATGTTTCATTCAAGTCTGGGGGAGCACTCATCGAGTATCTTGAATCTTTTTGGACGAAACAGAGGATATCTCGATCGAGCGAGAAAATGGGGAAATCCCATATAGCCCAATATATCTGACAAGTCACACTATATGTCAACCCAAGCTAGTTCCCCGTCAGGACTTTGATAAAATACTCTTGGAACGCCAATAGGCATGAAATAAAAGAAAAGAGATTGAAGTTCTTGATTTCACTTTGATATGGAAACGTAAAAATGGGGTTTAGTTTTTTAATAATATTGTCCTTTTTTCCTACTTTATTAATCATATTTAATACATAAGTTGAATAAGCCCATTTTATATACAAAATAAAATATAAAATAAAGGTAAAGAATAAAGGTAAAGTAAGAAAGAATGAATCAAAATAAAGGAAATTTTTTACGAATGGGCTTTTGAATGATGAAAACCAATAGCTATTTTGGTTCATATAAAACAGGGTTCAGCCCCATTGCGTATTGGTACTTATCAGATATAGAATAGATCCGCTTCCCTTTTTTCCTATGAATCGAATTGTTCGATTATTACTAAAAAAAAAAAAGAACAAATATTAATCCTTTCTCCGAAAAAATTACCTAAAAAAAAGGGGGCTCCATAGCATAGTTTTTTCCAATGCAATAAAGTTACATAGTGTCTATTTTTCGTTGATAAAGGGGTATTTCCATGGGTTTGCCTTGGTATCGTGTTCATACCGTTGTATTGAATGATCCCGGTCGTTTGATTTCTGTTCATATAATGCATACTGCTCTGGTTGCTGGTTGGGCTGGTTCGATGGCTCTATATGAATTAGCTGTTTTTGATCCCTCGGATCCTGTTCTTGATCCAATGTGGAGACAAGGTATGTTCGTTATACCTTTCATGACTCGTTTAGGAATAACCAATTCATGGGGCGGTTGGAGTATTACAGGAGGGACTATAACGAATCCGGGTCTTTGGAGTTACGAAGGTGTAGCCGGAGCACATATCGTGTTTTCTGGCTTGTGCTTCTTGGCAGCTATTTGGCATTGGGTATATTGGGATCTAGCAATTTTTACTGATGAACGTACAGGAAAACCTTCTTTGGATTTGCCCAAGATTTTTGGAATTCATTTATTTCTTTCAGGAGTGGCTTGTTTTGGTTTTGGTGCATTTCATGTAACAGGATTATATGGTCCTGGAATATGGGTATCCGACCCTTATGGACTAACCGGAAAGGTACAACCCGTCAATCCAGCGTGGGGCGTGGAGGGTTTTGATCCTTTTGTCCGGGGAGGAGTAGCCTCTCATCATATTGCAGCAGGGACTTTGGGTATATTAGCGGGCTTATTTCATCTTAGCGTTCGCCCACCTCAACGTCTATACAAAGGATTACGTATGGGCAATATTGAAACCGTCCTTTCCAGTAGTATTGCTGCTGTCTTTTTTGCAGCTTTTGTTGTTGCTGGAACTATGTGGTATGGTTCTGCAACTACTCCCATCGAATTATTTGGTCCTACTCGTTATCAATGGGATCAGGGATACTTCCAGCAAGAAATATATCGAAGAGTTAGTACTGGACTAGCCGAAAATCAAAGTTTATCCGAAGCTTGGTCTAAAATTCCTGAAAAATTAGCTTTTTATGATTATATTGGTAATAATCCAGCAAAAGGGGGATTATTTCGAGCGGGTTCAATGGACAATGGGGATGGAATAGCTGTTGGATGGTTAGGACACCCCATCTTTAGAGATAAAGAAGGGCGTGAACTTTTTGTACGCCGTATGCCTACTTTTTTTGAAACATTTCCGGTTGTTTTGGTAGACGGAGACGGAATTGTTAGAGCCGACGTCCCGTTTAGAAGGGCAGAATCAAAATATAGTGTCGAACAAGTAGGTGTAACTGTTGAGTTTTATGGTGGTGAACTTAATGGAGTGAGTTATAGTGATCCCGCGACTGTGAAAAAATATGCTAGACGGGCTCAATTGGGTGAAATTTTTGAATTAGATCGTGCTACTTTGAAATCCGATGGTGTTTTTCGTAGCAGTCCAAGGGGTTGGTTTACTTTTGGGCATGCTTCGTTTGCTCTGCTTTTCTTCTTTGGACACATTTGGCATGGTGCTAGAACCCTGTTCAGAGATGTTTTTGCTGGTATTGATCCCGATTTGGATGCTCAAGTGGAATTTGGGGCATTCCAAAAACTTGGAGATCCAACTACAAAAAGACAAGTAGTCTGATGCAACATTGCTTTTTTTTCTTCTAGTTTCTGTTTGCAATTTTAATAGGTAGGGTACTGGAGAAATCTTTATTTAACTTGATGCCGTTTCTTTGACACTTTTTTTTCTTTATCCGAGGGGGGGAGATGATCCCAAGTAAACAAAACAGGTATGAAAGCTATAATTGTAAACCACGATCAAATTTATGTTATGGAAGCATTGGTTTATACATTTCTCTTAGTATCGACTTTAGGGATAATTTTTTTCGCTATCTTTTTTCGGGAACCTCCTAAAGTTCCAACTAAAAAATGAAATAATTTTTCATTATCTTCATTGAAGTAATCAGCCTCCCAATATTAATATTGGGAGGCTGATTACTTCAACTAGTCCCCGTGTTCCTCGAATGGATCTCTTAGTTGTTGAGAGGGTTGCCCAAAGGCAGTATATAGAGCATACCCAGTAAAACTTACAAGTAACCCAGATATAGAGATGGCAACTAGGGTTGCTGTTTCCATTATTATAGAATTTCAAGACCACAATAGATCTATGCTAAGATCGTTTATTTACAACGGAATGGTATACAAAGTCAACAGATCGTAATGAATACAAAATAAGATTTATGGCTACAAAAACTGTTGAGGATAGTTCTAGATCTAGTCGTCCAAAAAGAACTTCTGTAGGGGGTTTATTGAAACCATTGAATACCGAATATGGTAAAGTAGCTCCTGGATGGGGAACGACCCCTTTGATGGGTCTTGCAATGGCTCTATTTGCGGTATTCCTATCTATTATTTTGGAGATTTATAATTCTTCTGTTCTGCTGGATGGAATTTCAGTGAATTAGACTGACAAGAATTTTGAAGTCCTAGCTTTTCGTTCGATACAAAAAAGTGAAGTATGTAGGTCTCAAAATTTTAGTCTATTTTGCTTTGGTAGTTCGACCGTGAAATTTATTTCTTTTTGCATTCTATATTTCCGGAATATGAGTGTGTGACTTGTTAGAATTGACCCCTATGGATAGTACAGAGAATGGGTCTGTCATCTTTATCAAGATGGTTTTACTTCGTCGGATATTCAGTCTAGTATCTGGAACACGAAATAGATCAAATAGATCACAAAGTATTCGAACTATGATTCATACTTAATACTCAGACCTCGTAGCCGGAGTCCTTTCCGTTATATCTTATAAACTTTAATAAATCAAAAGATTTTTCTGCTTTGAAACTCTTATTTTGATCAAAGGACAAACGCTTCTTTGTATTTTTTGTTTTTAGTCATTATAGCTATTTTTTTTCATTGAATAAGTGATGATCCAATGGTTCTCACTCAGTGAACTTTGGACTTTGAAGGTTTCATTGAATCATCGTGGTTCTTGTATGAATCTGAGGTTTCAATTGATTAGTTAAGTAGGGTTTTAACAAGAGAATTCCTATCAATAATAAAGAAAAGAAGAGGAAATCCACATTTCCATTCCATACAAATACAAAATAAAAAAGACACTAAAGATAGGTAATCTAGAAGATTCAAGAGGCCTGTAATGATCAACACAACATAAAGACGAATGAGCTGACTTGATTTTTTAGCATTTAACCACAAAGAAGAGCTTTCGAATTTTTACTCTTTCGTATCTTTAAATAATATTGAATGAGAGAGAAGTTTCAAACTTTCTATTCCATATCCCTTTCAATCAGTATTTTGGTCTTCTTTTTGTTTGAGCTGTACGAGATGAAATTCTCATATACAGTTCTTAGAGGGGGGGGTCTCCTTGGTTTACCTATCTCAATAAAGTTTATGATTGGTTTGAAGAACGTCTTGA
>CM071872.1:5624829-5648437 GCA_036759665.1 Gynandropsis gynandra | reverse complement strand
ACCAAAGAGTTACCTATGCGCTTGAAACATGCCCTTATCCGGATTGAAGGACTTAGCCAAGTCGCAAAATGGGGATATGCATTTTTAGGATTAGATGATTAGGATTAGATGTTGATTTTTTTTTAATAAACGGATGGATACCTGGTATGAAATTTCGAGCTTTAGTCATTATTTTGCGACTTTGTCGAATCGTGAATAAGAGTTTAGGTTTGCTTAGAAGTCTTTTGGATACCGATTAGTCGAGTAGTTGTGCTTGAAACCATGATCTATAGTTGCATTCACCTCCTAGGTTTCAGTACCAAGTATCCATATCTCCGTGTATACGGATTGATCTTTGCTTGTTTGATATATTTTATTGTTCATTGATTATTAGACTCCACACGCTTATACTCCGCTGTCACGTTGGATAAGTTTCTAACTATTTCAGGTTTATATTGACATGAGTACATCGAGATCGATGGTTCTGGTCTAACTGGTGGGTTGAGGCGCTATTCTACGTCCTAATGGTTAGAGTGATGCGTATTCTTTGGTAAAAATAATAAGAGGAAAAAGAAAAAAAAGAGTTCTTCAATGACGCCGCTCTTCACTCCGCTAAGGTTACAAGACCTTAGGAGTGTGCTATAGGCAGCCTGTGGTTAAGTATTAAGCCATCCCTCTTCGAATTCGACGTCCTAAGAACCAAGCGTGGATCTATAAAAAATGAGAAAAAAAAAGAAGAAAAGAGAATAAGAACGAGAATACGAGTTTAATGATATCTCAAGCTTAAGGGAATTGGTATGGAGATCGCTTGAACGTTGTCTAGGGGTATGAAATAGATTTAGGTCATTGGTAGGATTTCATGGCTCGTGACTTTCGGTTGATAGATACAACATTATTTAAAGTCAAGATACAACATGTGCACGACCATGGATCCAAATGAAACACTCAAGCATCGAGTGAAAGCAGCGGAAAAAACAATTGAAGTGTGCACGCTCGGGCTGAGAAGTGAGCCCGCTCGGGCTCAGGTTGCGCAATTAGAACCAGAAAACCTCCAAAAGCAAGCCCGACTCGAGCTGATAGACTGCACGCTCGATTAAGCCATCCCGACCGGGCAGAGACTTATGCACGCACGGGCTCACATCTGCACAAGCGGGTGAAGGTTGTGCCCGCACGGGTCCACCTTTTCTCAACAACCTAGCTTGAATTTTGAACGGGCTGAATTTAAAAGGAACAAAAAGGGGAAGCCACGAACAGACTGGAAAAGACAAGAGAACAAGGGGAAAGAACCTGGCAAAGGAGAAGAGAGAGAGAGAGCACGGCCGAAGAAGGAGACTTCGGGGAACTGGACGATTCGTCGCAGGTTACCTAAACAAACTCGAAAAGGGCTTCTTCTGCCTCTAAAAATCCATCGTATCAACCTAAATACAGCATTTTGAGCTCGAAAACGGGGTCAGGATGCCTTCAGCAACCCGCGGCATGGTTTATCTCGAAAAGAGGAATAAAATGTGAAAAAAATCATGTAATTTGGAGCTTCGTACGCAAAGTTATGGTATTTCAAAACTCGTCGTACAATTCATTGTTTTAGTCGTCTAATCACATGAAAACAAAAACAAAAAGCGGAAAAGGGGTGTGACACGAGTGACAAACGCAAACAGGAAACATGAAGCAAAAGGAATATCCGAGAGACAAACGCAATGCAAGCGGGGTATTGACAAGAAATGACATTCGTATCCTGACAAACTCGAAATGGGCTTCTCCCGGCTCTAAAAATAAAACGTATCAACCTATATAAAGCATTTTGAGCTCGAAAATGGGGACGAGCTGCCTTCAGCAACCCGCGGCTTGGTTTCTCTCGAAAAGAGGAATAAAATGTGAAAAAAAACATGTAATTCGGATCTACGTACCCAAAGTTAATGTATTTCAAAGCCCGTCGTACATTTCATTGTTTTAGTTGTCTAATCATGTAAAAATAAAAACAAAAAGCGGAAAAGGGTTGCAACACGAGAGAAAAACGCAAATAGGAAATAGGAAGCATAAGGAATATCCAAGATAGAAACGCAACACAAGCGGCGTATTGACAAGAAATGACATTCGTAACCTAACAAACTCGAAAAGGGCATCTTCTGGTTTTTGAAAATCAAACGTATCGACCTAAATAAAGCATTTTGAGCTTGGAAACGGGGTTGGGATTCCTTCAGCTATCCGCAGCATGATTTATGTCGAAAATAGGAATAAAATGTGAAAAAATCATGTAATTCGTAGCTTCGTACGCAAAGTTATGGTATTTTAAAAAACCGTCGTACAATTCATTGTTTCAGTCGTCTAATCACGTGAAAATAAAACAAAAAGTGGAAAAGGGGTGCAACACGAGAGACAAACGTAAATAGCAAAGAGGAAGCAAAATGAATATCCAAGAGACAAACGCAACGCAAGCGGCGTATTGACAAGAAATGACATTCGTATCCTAACTAACTCAAAAAGGGCATCTTCCGTCCCTAAAAATCCATCTTACCAATCTAAATAAAGCATTTTGAGCTTGAAAATGGGGTCGCGCTACCCTCAGCAACCTGCGGCATGGTTTATCTCGAAAAGAGGTATAAAATGTGAAAAGAATCATGTAATTCGGAGCTTCGTATGCAATGTTGTGGTATTTCAAAGCCCGTCGTACAATTCATTGTTTTAGTCGTCTAATCACGTGGAAACAAAAACAAAAAGCGGAAAAGGGGTGCAACACGAGAGACAAACGCAAATAGGAAATAGGAAGCAAAAGGAATATCTGAGAGACAAAGGCAACACAACCGGCGTATTGACAAGAAATGACTTTCGTATCCTAACAAACTCGAAAAGGGCATCTTCCGGCTCTAAAAATCCATTGTATCGACCTAAATAAAGCATTTGGAGCTTGAAAACAAGGTCAGGCTGCCTTAAGCAATCCGCGGCATGGTTTATCTCGAAAAGAGGAATAAAATGTGAAAACATTCATGTAATTCGGAGCTTCGTACGCAAAGTTATGGTCTTTCAAAGCCCGTCGTACAATTCATTATTTTAGTCGTCTAATCACATGAAAACAAAAACAAAAAGCGGAAAAGGGGTGCAACACGAGGGTTAAACACAAATAGGAAATGGGAAGCAAAAGGAATATCCGAGAGACAAACGCAACGCAAGCGGCGTATTGACATGAAATGACATTTGTATCCTAACAAACTGGAAAAGGGCATCTCCCGGTTCTAAAAATGCAACGTATCGACCTAAATAAAGCATTTTCAGCATGAAAACGGGGTCGGGCTGCCTTCAGCAACATGCAGCATGGTCTATCTCAAAAAAAGAGGAATAAAATGTGAAAAAATCATGCAATTCGGAGCTTCGTATGCAAAGTTATGATATTTCAAAGCCCGTCACACAACTCATTGTTTTAGTCATCTAATCATGTGAAAACAAAAACAAAAAGCGGAAAAGAGGTGCAACACGAGAGACAAACCCAAATAGGAAACAGGAAGCAAAAGGAATATCCAAGAGACAAACGCAACGCAAGCGGCGTATTTGCAAGAAATGATATTCGTATCTTAACACACTCGAAAAGGGCATCTCTCGGCTCTAAAAATCCATCGTATCAACTTAAAAAAAGCATTTTGAGTCCAAAACGGGGTCGGGCTGCCTTCAGCAACCCGCATCATGGTTTATCTCGAAAAGAGGAATAAAATGTGAAAAAAAAATCATGTAATTCGGAGCTTCGTACGCAAAGTTATGGTATTTCAAAAACCGTCGTACAATTCATTGTTTCAGTCGTCTAATCACCTGAAAACAAAAACAAAAACCGGAAAAGTGGTGCAACACGAGAGACTAACGCAAATATGAAACAGGAAGGAAAACGAATATCCGAGAGACAAACGCAACGCAAGCGGCATATTGACAAGAACTGACATTCGCATCCTAACAAACTCGAAAAGGGCATCTACCGGCTCTAAAAATCCATCGTATCAACCTAAATAAAGCATTTTGAGCTTGAAAACGGTGTCGGGATGTCTTCAGCAACCCACGGCATGGTTTATCTCGAAATGAGGAATAAAATGTGAAAAAAAATCATGTAATTCGGAATTTGATACGCAAAGTTATGGTATTTCAAAGCCCGTCGTACAATTCATTGTTTTAGTCATCTAATCACGTGAAAACAAAAACAAAAAGCGGAAAAGGGGTGCAACACGAGAGACAAACGCAATTAGGAAACACGAAGCAAAAGGAATATCCGAGAGACAAACGCAACGCAAACGGCATATTGACAAGAAATTACATTCGTATCCTAACAAACTCGAAAAGGGTTCTCCTATCGCTAAAAATCAAACGTATTGACCTAAATAAAGCAATTTGAGCTCGAAAACGGGGTTGGGCTGCCTTCAGCAACCCACAGTATGGTTTATCTCATAAAGAGCAATAAAGTGTGAAACAAATCATGTAATTCGGAACTTCGTACGCAAAGTTATGGTCTTTCAAAGCCCGTCGTACAATTCATTGTTTTAGTCGTCTAATCATGTGAAAACAATATCAAAAAGCAGAAAAGGGGTGCAACACGAGAGAAAAAAACAAATAGGAAATAGGAAGCAAAAGGAATATCCGAGAGACAAACGCAACGCAACCGGCGTATTGACAAGAAATGACATTTGTATCCTAACAAACTCGGAAAGGGCATCTCCCGGCTCTAAATATCAAATGTATCGACCTAAATAAAGCATTTTGAGCTTGAAAGTGGGGTCGGGCTGCCTTCAGCAACCCGCAGCATGAATTATCTCGAAAAGAGGAATAAAATTTGAAAAAAATCATGCAATTCAGAGCTTCGTATGCAAAGTTATGGTGTTTCAAAGCCCGTTGTACAATTCATTGTTTAAGTCGTCTAATCATGTGAAAACAAAGACAAAAAGCGGAAAAGAGGTGCAACACGAGAGACAAACGCAAATAGGAAACAGGAAGCAAAAGGTTTATCCAAGATTCAAACGCAACGCAAGCGGCGTATTGACAAGAATTGATATTCGTAGCCTAACAAACTCGAATAGGGCATCTTCCGGCTCTAAAAATCCATCGTATCAACCTAAATAAATTATTTTAAGCTGAAAAACGGGGTCGGGTTGCCTTCAGCAACCCCCAACATGGTTTATCTCAAAAATAGGAATAAAATGTGAAACAAATCATGTAATTCGGAGCTTCATACGCAAAGTTATGGTATTTCAAAGCCTGTCGTACAATTCATTGTTTTAGTCATCTGATCACGTGAAAACAAAAACAAAAAGCGGAAAAGGGGTGCAACAAGAGAGACAAACGCAAATAGGAAACATGAAGCAAAAGGAATATCCGAGAGACAAACGCAACACAAGCGACATATTGACTCCTAACAAACTCGAAAAGGGCATCTCCCAACTCTAAGAATCAAACGTATCGACATAAATAAAGCTTTTTGAGTTCAAAAACAGGGTTGGGCTGCCTTCAGCAACCCGCAGCATGGTTTATCTCGAAAGAGGAATAAAATGTGAAACAATCATGTAATTCGGAGCTTCATACGCAAAGTTATGGTATTTCAAAGCCCGTCGTACAATTCATTGTTTTAGTCGTCTAATCACGTGAATACAAAAACAAAAAGCGGAAAAGGGGTGCAACACGAGAGACAAACGCAAATAGAAATTGGGAAGCAAAAGGAATATCCAAGAGACAAACGCAACGCATGCGGCGTTTTGACAAGAAATGACATTTGTATCCTAACAAACTCGAAAAGGGCATCTTCCAGCTCTAAATATCAAACGTATCTACCGAAATAAAGCATTTTGTGCTCGAAAATGAGGTTGGGCTGCCTACAGCAACCAGCAGCATGGTTTATCTCGAAAAGAGGAATAAAATGTGAAAAAATCATGCATTCAGAGCTTATCAAACGTATCTACCGAAATAAAGCATTTTGTGCTCGAAAATGAGGTTGGGCTGCCTACAGCAACCAGCAGCATGGTTTATCTCGAAAAGAGGAATAAAATGTGAAAAAATCATGCAATTCAGAGCTTCGTATGCAAAGTTATGGTATTTCAAAACCCGTTGTAAAATTCATTGTTTTAGTCGCCTAATCACGTGAAAACAAAAACAAAAAGCGGAAAAGGGGTGCAACACGAGAGACAAACGCAACTAGGAAATTGGAAGCAAACGGAATATCCGAGAGACAGACGCGACGCAAGCGGCGTATTGACAAGAAATGACATTCGTATCCTAAAAAACTCGAAAAGGGCATCTTCCGGCTCTAAAAATCCATCGTATCTACCTAAATAAAGCATTTTGAGCTTGAAAACGGGGAGGGGCTGCATTCTGCAACCCACAACATGGTTTATCTCGAAAAAAGGAATAAAATGTGAAATAATCATGTAATTCGGAGCTTCGTACGCAAAGTTATGATATTTCAAAAACCGTCGTACAATTCATTGTTTTAGTCGTCTAATCACGTGAAAACAAAAACAAAAAGCGGAAAAGGGTGCATCATGAGAGACAAATGCAAATAAGAGATAGGAAGCAAAAGGAATATCCAAGAGACAAACTAACGAAAGCGGCGTATTGACAAGAAATGAGATTCGTATCCTAAAAAACTCGAAAAGGGCATCTTCCGGCTCTAAAAATCCATCGTATTGACCAAAATAAAGCATTTTAAGCTCGAAAATAGGGTTGGGTGATAACACGTAATCCGTCGTAGTATTTACATGATTCTTAGGTTTAGATTAGATTAGATTTCTTTGACTTTACCGATTATTTGAGTTTATTCGAGGCTTTTATCTACTATTTCGTGTTTTGTATAGGAAATGGAGACATGAAGAAAAACACGAATGATTACGGCAATTCCACTCCGAAAACATGTTTAAATGACAAGATACCTCATGTGCACGGCCATGGAAGCAAACGGAACACTCAAACCTCGAGCGAAAGGAGCGGAAAGAGCAATTGCATGTGTGCCCGCTCGGGCTATGTATGTGTGCCCGATCGGGCACCAATTTGGACCAGAAAAACGCCGAAAACCAGCCCAACCCGGGCTTGTAGTGAACCCGCGTGGGAATGGGAGCCCGACCAGGCTGGAAGTTGTGCACGAGCGGGCTGCTCGAGCGGGTGGAGGTTGTGCCCGAGCGGGTCCACCTTTTTCTCAACAACTTTCCTTGAATTTTGAACGGCCTGCACTTAAAAGGAACAGAAGGGGAAAGCCAAGATGAGACTGGAAAAGGCAAGAGAAAAAGGGGGACGAACCAGGCAAAGGAGAAGAGAGAGAGCACGGCCAAAGACGGAGACTTCGGGGAACCGAAGGATTAGACGGAGGTTACGCTCGGGATGATAGGGGAGTCGAACACTTACTTCGTTTTTGTTTGCTTCTCTATGTATTCTGAGTAGTTCTCATTGCCATGGGTTAGGGATGCCATTGTATTGGATCGTTTAAGTTATTAATGCTTGATTTCGGTTTTGTTCAATTGAATGGTTCGATTCGTGCGTAATGCCCTCATACGTTGTTGATTTCAAGTTTGGAGAGGACTAGATCTATTCTACTGATATTAAGCATGTTTAAGGGAGATTAGAGATTCATCTAGGCTTGGGAGCGTCAGATTTTAGTCTCGTGAATGAACTTTCGAATGAATTAGGTTAACGAGAATTTGGCCAATCGGTTAATCTATTTAGGAACGGTAATTATCGAGGTAGAATTCCCATTGTTCTTAATGCATATAGAAGTTATGCGCTACCTAAGGATATGAGTGTCGTTGATTTCCTAGATAGAGAATTCCATTAGAGGTTGAATTCCCTATCGTTCTTCATGCATCTAGAAGTTCCGCACTACATAGGGATATGGGTGACGTTGATTTACTAGGTAGGAGATTTAGGCTTACGCCAAGTCATTTCGAGCATTAGGGGTAGAGTTCCCTACTGTTCTTCATACAACTAGACGTTTCGCGCTATATCGAGAGATGAGTGACGTTGATTTCCTAGGTAGAGGATTAGATATTAGTTCCCCATCGATTGATACAAACCGACTTCATGATCCTTAGAAACATCCATTGCATGTTCCGGTATTCCCGAAGCCCATGGTACTCTATCTTGTTGAGTCTAACTTTGTTATCCTTTACTATCTTTACTTCCCCATCTCATAATCTTATATTGATGGATCTTCTTCTCGTGAATTCTTAGTTCTAACGCTGCACTCAGTCCCCAAAGTTTGCCCCTTGTACTACACGAACCGTATACTTGCGGTAGAGTGGTCTTGGAAAAATTAAAACCTATGATCCGAACATCAAGTTTTTTGGGCCGTTGCTGGGGACTAGTCACGGTATTGGACTTAGGATTTCATTGAGTCGAGATGCAGTCATGCTCGGGACGTTAAACAAGCGCTTATCGGGAGGCAACCCGACTTTTGCATTTTTTTTATTTCATTTTTAGAACTTATCTTATTCTTTGTGCATTGATGTACTTGGTGAGATATTACGTTGTGTTTTCTCTTTTGGATTGTGTGATTCTTTTTCACAGGTTTTTCGACGTCGATATCATCGTTATGGAGGAGACGCATACAACGCCCAGCCGCATCTTCAACTCGGGACATCAAAACATGCAAGGTGCGTACGTTCCAACCCTTATTTTCCCGTGTTTTGGTATACGAGATTCTCTTAGGTGTTGAACACGAGATGGTGTTTCATTCAAGTATGGGGGAGTACTCGTCGAGTAACATGCATGTGATTAGAATTTTGTTAGGAATAAACGGATGGACACCTAGTATGAAATTTCGACTTTTAATCATTATGGTGCGACTTTTTCGAATCGTGAACAATAGTCTAGGTTTACTTAGAAGTCTTTTGGATACCGATTAGTCGAGTAGTTGTGCTTGAAACCATGATCTACAGTTGCATTCATCTCTTAGGTTTCAGTACCAAGTATCCATATCTCCGTGTATACTTATTGATCGTTGCTTGTTTGACATATTTTATCGTTCATTGATAATTAGATTTCACACGCTTATACTTCGCTGTCAAATTTTTTCCTTGGATAAGTTTTTAACTATTTCAGGTTTTCATTGACATGAGTACATCGAGATTGATGGTTCGGGTCTAAGTAGTGGGTTGAGGTACTATTCTACGTCCTAAGGGTTAGAGTGATGCATATTATTTGGTAAAAAAAAAGAGAGAAAAAATGTTCTTCAATGAAGCCGCTCTTCACTCCGCTAAGGTTACAAGACCTTATGAGTGTGCCATAGGCAACCTGGGTCTAAGTAGAAAGCCATCCCTCTTTGACTTCGACATCCTGGAAACCAAGCGTTGATCTGTAAAAAATGAGAAAAAAAGAAAAAAAAGAATAAGAACGAGAATACGAGTTTAATGATATCTCAAGCTTAGGGAAATGGGTATGGAGATCGCTTGGACGTTGTCTATGGGTATGAATTAGACTTAGGTAATTGGTAGGATTACATGGCTTGTGACTTTCGGTTGATAGAAGTCTGAACTAGGTGCGCTTAGACTTGCGTTCATGTGACGCATTGTTTTGCATGATGGCTAATTCTTCGATGTTTTCGTGCTAGTGTCCATTGTTGTTTTAATTTTCTTGTACTCGACTATAGATTTGCTCGAGGACGAGCAAAGGTTAAGTCTGGGGAGTTTGATAACATGTAATCCGTCGTAGTATTTACATGATTCTTAGGTTTAGATTAGATTAGATTTCTTGGACTTTACCGATTATTTGAGTTTATTCGAGGCTTTTATCTACTATTTCGTGTTTTGTATAGGAAATGAAGACATGAAGGAAAACACGAATGATTATGGCATTTCCACCCCGAAAACATGTTTGAATGACAAGATACCTCATGTGCACGGCCATGGAAGGAAACGGAACACTCAAACCTCGAGCGAAAGGAGCGGAAAGAGCAATTGCATGTGTGCCCGCTCGGGCTGTGTATGTGTGCCCGATCGGGCACCAATTTGGACCAGAAAAACGCCGAGAACCAGCCCAAATCAGGCTTGAAGTGAACCCGCACGGGCATGGGAGCCCGACCAGGCTGGAAGTTGTGCACCAGCGGGCATGGGTGCTACCCGAGCGAGTGGAGGTTGTGCTCGAGCGGGTCCACCTTTTTCTCAACAACTTTCCTTGAATTTTGAACGGCCTGCACTTAAAAGGAACAGAAGGGGAAAGCCAAAATCAGACTGGAAAAGGCAAGAGAACAAGGGAGACGAACCAGCCAAAGGAAAAGAGAGAGAGCACGGCCGAAGACGGAGACTTCGGGGAACCGAAGGATTCGTCAGAGGTTACGCTCGGGATGATAGGGGAGTCGAACACTTACTTCGTTTTTGTTTGCTTCTCTATGTATTCTGAGTAGTTCTCATTGCCATGGGTTAGGGATGCGATTGTATTGAATCGTTTAAGTTATTAATACTTGATTTCGGTTTTCTTCAATTGAATGGTTCGATTTGTGCCTAATGCTCTCATACGTTGTTGATTTCAAGTTTGGATAAGATTATATCTATTCTACTGATATTAAGCATGTTTGAGGGAGATTAGAGATTCGTCTAAGCTTGGGAGAGTCAGATTTGAGTCTCGTGAATGAACTTTTGAATGAATTAGGTTAACGAGAATTTGGCCAATCGGTTAATCTATTTAGGAATGGTAATTATCGAGGTAGAATTCCCATTGTTCTTAATGCATCTAGAATTTCCGCGCTACATAGGGATATGAGTGTCGTTGTTTTCCTAGATAGAGGATTTAGGCTTATGCCAAGTCATTTGCATTTATAGAGGTCGAGTTCCCATCCGACAATAGAGGTTGAATTCCCCATCGTTCTTCATGCATCTAGAAGTTCCGCACTACATAGGGATATGTGTGACGCTGATTTCCTAGGTAGGATATTTAGGCTTACGCCAAGTCATTTCGAGCATTAGGGATAGAGTTCCCTACTGTTCTTCATGTATCTAGATGTTCCGCGCTATATCAACAGATGAGTGACGTAGATTTCCTAGGTAGAGGACTAGATATTAGTTCCCCATCGATTGATACAACCGACTTCATGATCCTTAGAAACTTCCATTGCATGTTCCGGTATTCCCGAAGCCCATGGTACTCTATCTAGTTGAGTGTAACTTTGTTATCATTTACTATCTTTACTTTCCCGTCTCATAATCTTATATTGATCGATCTTCTTCTCGTGAATTCTTAGTTCTAACGCTGCACTCAGTCCCCAGCGTTCGACCCTTGTACTACACGTACCGTATACTTGCGGTACAATGGTCTTGGAAAAATTAAAACCTCTGATCCGAACATCATCGGGCTGTCCTCAGCAATCTGCTGCATGGTTTATCTCGAAAAGAGGAATAAAATGTGATACAATCATGCAATTCGGAGATTCGTATGCAAAGTTATGGTATTTTAAAGCCCGTCGTATAATTCATTGTTTTAGTCGTCCAATCACGTGAAAACAAAAACAAAAAGCGGAAAAGGGGTGCAACACGAGAGACAAACGCAAATAGAAAGTAGGAAGCAAAAGGAATATCCAAGAGACAAACGCAACGCAAGCGGCGTATTGACAATAAATGACATTCGTATCCTAACAAAATCGAAAAGGGCATCTTCCGACTCTCAAAAAGAGGAATAAAATGTGTAAAATCATGTAATTCGGAGCTTCGTACGCAAACTTATGGTATTTCAAAGCCCGTCGTACAATTCATTAATTTAGTCGTCTAATCACGTAAAAACAAAAACAAAAAACGGAAAAGGGGTGCAACACCAGAGGCAAACGCAAATAGGAAATAGGAAGCATAAGGAATATCCCAAAGACAAACGCAACTCAAGCGGTGTATTGACAAGAAGGGACATTCGTATCCTAACAAATTCGAAAAGGGCATCTTCCGGCTCTAAAAATCCATCGTATCGACCTAAATAAAGCATTTTAAGCTCGAAAACGGGGTTGGGCTGCCCTCAGCAAACCGCGACATGGTTTATCTCGAAAAAAGGAATGAAATGTGAAAAAAATCGTGTAATTCAGCGCTTCATACGCAAAGTTATGGTATTTGAAAGCCCGTCGTACAATTCATTGTTTTAGTCATCTAATCACGTGAAAACAAAAACAAAAAGCGCAAAAGGGGTGCAACACGAGAGAGAAATGCAAATAGGAAAAAGGAAGCAAAAGGAATATCCGAGAGACAAACGCAAGCGGCGTATTACAAGAAATGAGCGCAAAAGGGGTGCAACACGAGAGAGAAATGCAAATAGGAAAAAGGAAGCAAAAGGAATATCCGAGAGACAAACGCAAGCGGCGTATTAACAAGAAATGACATTCGTAACCTAACAAACCCGAAAAGGGCATCTTCCGGCTCTAAAAATCCATCGTAAAGACCTAAATAAAGCATTTTGAGCTCGAAAACGGGGTCGGGCTGCCTTCAGCAAGCCACGGCATGGTTTATCTCAAAAAGAGGAATAAAATGTGAAAACAATTCATGTAATTCTGAGCTTGGTACGCAAAGTTATGGTATTTCAAAGCCCGTCGTACAATTCATTGTTTTAGTCGTCTAATCACGTGAAAACAAATAGAAAAAGCAGAAAAGGGGTGCAACACGAGAGACAAACGCAAATAGGAAGGAGGAAGCAAAAGGAATATCTGAAAGACAAACGCAAATAGGAAACAGGAAGCAAAAGGAATATCCGTGAGACAAAGGCAACACAAGCGTCGTATTGACAAGAAATGACATTCGTATGCTAACAAACTCAGAAAGGGCATCTCCCGGCTCTAAAAATCAATCATCTCGACCTAAATAAAGCATTTTGAGCTATAAAACGGGGTCGGGCTGCCTTCAGCAACCCGCGGCAGTGTTTATCTCGAAAAGAAGAAAAATATGTGAAAAAATCATGTAATTCGGAGCTTCGTACCCAAACCTATAGTATTTCAAACCACATTGTATAATTCATTGTTTTAGTCGTCTAATCACGTGAAAACAAAAAAAAGTGGAAAAGGGGTGCAAAAGGAGAGACAAATGCAAATAGAAAAATTAAGCAAAAGGAATATCCGAGAGACAAACGCAATACAAGCGGCGTATTGACAAGAAATGACATTCGTATCCAAACAAACTCGAAAAGGGCATCTTTTGGCACTAAAAATCCATTGTATCAACCTAAATAAAGAATTTTTAGCTTGAAAACGGGGTTGGGCTGCCCTCAGCAAACCGCGGCATGGTTTATCTCGAAACGAGGAATAAAATGTGAAACAAATCATGTAATTCGAAGCTTCGTACGCAAAGTTATGGTATTTCAAAGCCCGTCGTACAATTCATTGTTTTAGTCATCTAATCACGTGAAAACAAAAACAAAAAGCGCAAAAGGGGTGCAACACGAGAGAGAAATGCAAAGAGGAAAAAGGAAGCAAAAGGAATATCCGAGAGACAAACGCAAGCGGCGTATTAACAAGAAATGACATTCGTAACCTAACAAACTCGAAAAGGGCATCTTCCGGCTCTAAAAATCCATTGTAAAGACCTAAATAAAGCATTTTGAGCTCGAAAATGGGGTCGGGCTGCCTTGAGCAACCCACGGCATGGTTTATCTCAAAAAGAGGAATAAAATGTGAAAACAATTCATGTAATTCTGAGCTTGGTACGCAAAGTTATGGTATTTCAAAGCCCGTCGTACAATTCATTGTTTTAGTCGTGTAACCACGTGAAAACAAATAGAAAAAGCAGAAAAGGAGTGCAACACGAGAGACAAATGCAAATAGGAAGCAGGAAGCAAAAGGAATATCTGAAAGACAAACGCAAATAGGAAACAGGAAGCAAAAGGAATATCCGTGAGACAAAGGCAACACAAGCGTCGTATTGACAAGAAATGACATTCGTATGCTAACAAACTCAGAAAGGGCATCTCCCGGCTCTAAAAATCAATCATTTCGACCTAAATAAAGCATTTTGAGCTATAAAACGGGGTCGGGCTGCCTTCAGCTACCCGCGGCAGTGTTTATCTCGAAAAGAAGAAAAATATGTGAAAAAATCATGTAATTCGGAGCTTCGTACCCAAACCTATAGTATTTCAAACCACATTGTACAATTCATTGTTTTAGTCGTCTAATCACGTGAAAACAAAAAAAAAAGCGGAAAAGGGGTGCAAAAGGAGAGACAAATGCAAATAGAAAAATTAAGCAAAAGGAATATCCGAGAGACAAACGCAATACAAGCGGCGTATTGACAAGAAATGACATTCGTATCCAAACAAACTCGAAAAGGGCATCTTTTGGCACTAAAAATCCATTGTATCAACCTAAATAAAGAATTTTTAGCTTGAAAACGGGGTTGGGCTGCCCTCAGCAAACCGCGGCATGGTTTATCTCGAAACGAGGAACAAAATGTGAAACACATCATGTAATTCGAAGCTTCGTACGCAAAGTTATGGTATTTCAAAGCCCGTCGTACAATTCATTGTTTTAGTCATCTAATCACGTGAAAATAAAAACAAATAGCGGAAAAGGGGTGCAACACGAGAGAGAAACGCAAATAGGAAAAAGGAAGCAAAACGGATATCCGAGAGACAAACGCAAGCGGCGTATTGACAAGAAATGACATTCGGAATCTAAAAAACTCGAAAAGGGCATCTTCCGGCTCTAAAAATCCATCATATCGACCTAAATAGAGCATTTTGATCTCGAAAATGGGGTCGGGCTGCCTTCAGCACCCCGTGGCATGGTTTATCTCAAAAAGAGAAATAAAATGTGAAAAACAATCATGTAATTCGGAGCTTCGTATGCAAAGTTATGGTATTTTAAAGCCCGTCGTACAATTCATTGTTTTAGTCATCTAATCACGTGAAAACAAAAAGAAAAAGCGGAAAAGGGGTGCAACACGAGAGACAAACGCAAATAGGAAGAAGGAAGCAAAAGGAATATCCGAGACAAAAACGCAACACAAGCGGCGTATTGACAAAGAATGACATTCGTATCCTAACAAACTCAAAAAGGGCATCTCCCGGCTCTAAAAATCAAACATTTCGACCTAAATAAAGCATTTTGAGCTCGAAAACGGGGTCGGGCTGCCTTCAGCAACCCCCAACATTGTTTATCTCGAAAAGAGGAAAAAAATGTGAAATAAATCATGTAATTCAGAGCTTCGTACGCAAAACTATGGTATTTCAAAGCCCGTCGTACAATTCATTGTTTTAGTCGTCTAATCACGTGAAAACAAAAACAAAAGGCAGAAAAGGGGTGCAACACGAGAGACAAAAGCGAATAGAAAAGGGAAGCAAAAGAAATATCCTAGAGACAAACACAACACAAGCGGCGTATTGACAAGAAATGACATTCGTATCCTAACAAACTCGAAAAGGGCATTTGCTGGTTCTAAAATCCATCGCATCGACCTAAATAAAGCATTTTGAACTCGATAATGGGGTCTTGTTGCCTTCAGCAACCGACAACATCATTTATCTCGAAAAGAGGAATAAAATGTGAAAAAATCATGTAATCGAAGCTTCGTACGCAAAGATATGGCATTTCAAATCCCGTCGTACAATTCATTGTTTTAGTCGTCTAATCACGTGAAAACAAAAACAAAAACTCGGAAAAGTGGTGCAACACGAGAGACAAACACAAATAGGAAATAGGAAGCAAAAGGAATATCCGAGAGACAAACGCAATACTAGCGGAGTATTGACAAGAAATGACATTCATATCCTAACAAACTCAAAAAGGGCATCTCCAGGCTCTAAAAATCAAACGTATCGACCTAAATAAAGCATTTTGAGATCGAAAATGGAGTCAGACTGCCTTCAGCAACCCGCGACATGGTTTATCACGGAAAGAGGAATAAAATGAGAAAAAATCATGCAATTCGGAGCTTCGTACGAAAAGTTATGGTATTTGAAAGCCTACCATACAATTCATTGTTTTAGTCGTTTAATCACGTGAAAACAAGAACAAAAGCGGAAAAGGGGTGCAACACGTGAGACAAACGCAATAGGAAACAGGGAACAAAAGGAATATCCGAGAGACAAACACAACACAAGCGGCGTATTGACAAGAAATGACACTCGTATCCTAACAAACTTGAAAAGGGCATCTCCCGGCTCTAAAAGTCAAACACTTCGACCTAAATAAAGCATTTTGAGCTCGAAAACGGGGTTGGGCTGCCTTCAACAACTCGCGGCACTGTTTATCTCGAAAAGAGGAATGAAATGTGAAAACAAATCATGTAATTTGGAGCTTCGTACACAAAGTTATGGTATTTCAAAGCCCATCGTACAATTCATTGTTTTAGTCGTCTAATCACGTGAAAACAAAAACAAAAAGCGGAAAAGGGGTGTAACACGATAAACAAACGCAAATAGAAAAAGGAAGCAAAAGGAATATCCGAGGGACAAACGCAACGCAAGCGGCGTATTGACAAAAAATGACATTCGTATCCAAACAAACTCGAAAAGGGCATATGCTGACTCTAAAAATCCATCGCATCGACCTAAATAAAGCATTTTGAGCTCGATAATGGGGTCGGGTTGCGTTCAGCAACCCGCAGCATCGTTTATCTCGAAAAGAGGAATAAAATGAGAAACAATCATGTAATTCGGAACTTCATACGCAAAGTTATGGTATTTCAAAGCCCGTCGTACAATTCATTGTTTTAGTCGTCTAATCACGTGAAAACAAAAACAAAAAGCGGAAAAGGGGTGCAACACGAGAGACAAACGCAAATAGGAAATAGGAAGCAAAAGGAATATCCGAGAGACAAACGCAACTCAAGCGGCGTATTTACAAGAAATGACATTCGTATCCTAACAAACTCGAAAAGGGATCTCCCGGCTCTAAAAACCAAACGTATCGACCTAAATAAAGCATTTTGAGCTTGAAAATGGGGTCGGAATGCCTTCAGCAACCCGCGACATGATTTATCTCGAAAAGAGGAATAAAATATGAAAAATCATGCTATTTGGAGCTTCGTATGCAAAGTTATGGTATTTCAAAGCCCGTCGTACAGTTCATTGTTTTATTTGTCTAATCACGTGAAAATAAAAACAAAAAGTGGAAAAGGGGTTCAACACGAGAGACAAAGGCAAATAGGAAATCGGAAGCAAACGGAAAATCCAAGAGACAAACACAACACAAGCGGCGTATTAACAAGAAATGACATTTCTATCCTAAAAAACTCGAAAAGGGCATCTTTCGGCTTTAAAAATCAATCGTATTGACCTAAATAAAGCATTTTGAGCTCGAAAATGGGGTCAGGCTGCCTCAGCAACCCGCGACATGGTTCATCTCGAAAAGAGGAATAAAAAGTGAAAAATATTGCAATTCGGAGCTTCGTAAGCAAAGTTATGGTATTTCAAAGCCCGTCGTACAATTCATTGTTTTCGTCGTCTAATCACGTGTGATAATTTCGAATTGTGATTAATTCATTAGAAATCAGCCTAAACGGCTATATGTACAAAAAGAGAAGATTAGACCTAATTACAAGATTAGACCTTATTACAAAATTTACTTTTATGCCCTTGTACATGTATATCCTTTACACGCCCCCTCAAGATGGAGCACCCTTGGTGAGTCCAATCTTGGAACATAAGAGCTCGAATGGTAGTCTCGGGAGAGGCTTCGGGAGAATATCTGCAAGCTGATTAGCAACTCGAACATGAGTGACCCGAAGTGTGTGCGACTCAACCAGGCCGCGAACAAAAAGATAGTCGAGAGCCAAGTGTTTCATCCAAGAGTGGAAAACTGGCTTAGCACTTAGATATGTTGCTCCAATGTTGTCGCAGTAGATGGTGGGTGGTGATGATGGTGTGATTCCAAGCTCAGATAGTAAGGCAATAACCTAGAGAACCACTGCGGCGGTGGACGCAATAGATCTGTATTCAGCCTCCGTAGACGAACGGGAGAGTCCTGTTTGCTCTTAGACGACCAGGAAATAGGATGCGCACCAAGGAAGAGAAGATACGCTCCGGTGGACTTGAGATCATGAGAGTCTCCAGCCCAGTCTGCATCGGTAAAGGCATGTAAGGAGAGGGTGTTGTGTGCGGATAAGAAGATACCTCGGTCCTTCGTGCCAGCAAGATAGGTAAGACTCTTTTAACGGCTTGCCAATGAACATCCGTGGGAGCATGCATGAATTGGGACAGCTTGTTGACGACAAAGCTTACGTCCGGTCTTGTGAGGGATAGGTATTGTAGTCCCCGAACAATGGACCGGTATTCCGTTGGATTGGAGAGGGAAGTACCGGTTTCAAGTGTCATACGTGATGTTTACGGCATGGGTGTAGGGACGGGCTTTGATTCATGCATGAGACAGCAGTTGAGAAGGTCATTGATGTACTTTCGTTGAGTCAAAAGTAGACCATTAGATGTCCGCATTGCTTCTACCCCGAGAAATAATGATAGGTGGCCCAAGTCTTTGATGGAGAAACGTGTGGCTAGGGCATCAATGAACTGTTGTACCCGTGATGCGGAATTGCCTGTAACAACAATATCATCAACATAGACCAGCACATACAATTGTAGTCCGGTTGTGTTGAGAATAAACAAGGAGGTGTGCGCTAGAGAGTTTGTGAAACCGCGAGCAAGGAGAAATGTGCGAAGCTCTGAATACCATGCTCGAGGGGCTTGTTTAAGTCCATAGATTGCTCGCTGAAGTCTGCACACGTGATGAGGTTGAGTTTGATCAACGAAACCCGGGGGTTGAGACATGTATACCTCCTCCGAAAGACGGCCTTGAAGAAGATCGGAGGAGGGCCGGCCGAGAGATTCAAGTTTCAGGGTTGTCGTTAGACTTGATCAGCTCTGATACCATGATAATTTCGAATTGTGATTAATTCATTAGAAATCAGCCTAAACGGCTATATGTACAAAAAGAGAAGATTAGACCTAATTACAAAAATTACTTTTATGCCCTTGTACATGTATATCCTTTACAACGTGAAAACAAAAACAAAAAGCGGAAAAGGGGTGCAACACGAGTGACAAACGCAAATAGGAAAAAGGAAGCATAAGGAATATCCCAAAGACAACGCAAGCGGAAGCGGCGTATTGACAAGAAATGACATTCGTAACCTAACAAACTCGAAAAGGGCATCTTCCGGCTCTAAAAATCCACCGTATCGACCTAAATAAAGCATTTTGTGCTCGAAAATCCCCCTTGATAAAGACCATTCTACAAGCCCGAGACATGGTGCGTGACTTAGCAGGAGACGAGACTAGAAGCATGGATAGGATGGAGGACTGGTGTGAGATGGGACGGTTTCGGGTATCTAAGGCGTATGAAGATATCCGGCCCAGGCAACCGGTGGTAAATTGGGTAAAGGAGGTGTGGCCGAAACACAACACGCCGAAGCACCCCTTCATCCTATGGTTGGCGTTACGAGGTAAACTCCTTACCCTTGATCGTCTTACATTTTTAGATGTGTCGGGCTGCCTTCAGCAACACGCGGCATGGTTTATCTCAAAAAGAGGAATAAAATGTGAAAAAAGTCATGCAATTCGGAGCTTTGTACACAAAGTTATGGTATTTCAAAGCTCGTCGTACAATTCATTGTTTTTGTCATGTAATCTCGTGAAAACAAAAAAAAAAGCGGAAAAGGGGTGCAAAATGAGATACAAATGCAAAGAGGAAACAGGAAGCAAAAAAAATATCCGAGAGACAAACGCAACAGAAGCGGCGTATTGACAAAAAATGACATTCATATCCTAACAAACTCGAAAAGGGCATCTCCGGGCTCTAAATATCAAATATTTTGACCTAAATAAAGCATTTTGAGCTCGAAAACGGGGTCGGGCTGCCTTCAGCAGCCCGCGGCATTGTTTATCTCGAAAAGAGGAATATAATGTGAAAAAAAACATGTAATTCGGAGCTTCGTACGCAAAGTTATTGTATTTGAAAGTCCGTCGTACTCATTGTTTTAGTCGTCTAGTCACGTGAAAAAACAAAAATTGTGTTGGCTAGTTTCCGTCGCAGGGGTGCTCTTTTTCCTCTTTGACGGGTTTTTCCCTATGGGTTTACCGCATTGAGGTTTTAATGAGGCCCGGGGTGTCATGTACCCTGCTCTCATAGCTGCGATGTGGCTTTATATGGTTATGTAGTCGTAGCATAGTACGGGTGATCTGCGTATTATCCCGTTTATGTTCACGACACCGGATGTATTGTAATCGTTCCTTTCATCCCTGTATGGGACACATGCAATAAAATTTACTTCCAACCAAAAAAAAACGCAAATAGGAAATAAGAAGCAAAAGCAATATCCGAGAGACAAACACAACGCAAGCGCGTATGGACATAAAATGACATCCGTATACTTACAAACTCGAAAAGGGCATCTTCCGGCTCTAAAAATCCAACGTATCGACCTAAATAAAGCATTTTGAGCTCGAAAACGGGGTCTGACTGCCTTAAGCAACCCACAGCAGCGTTTATCTCAAAATGAGGAATAAAATGTGAAAAAATCATGTAATTCGGAGCTTCGTACGCAAAGTTATGGTATTTCAAAGCCCGTCGTACAATTCATTGATTTAGTCGTCTAATCACGTAAAAACAAAAAGCGGAAAAGGGGTGCAACTTGAGAGACAAGCGCAAATAGGAAATAGAAAGCAAAAGGAATATCCGAGAGACAAACGCAACACAAGTGGCGTATTGACAAGAAATGACATTCGTATCCAAACAAACTCGAAAATGTCATCTTCCCACTCTAAAAATCCATTGTTTTGACCTAAATAAAGCATTTTGAGCTCAAAAACGGGGTCGGGCTACCTTCAGCAACCTGTGGTATGGTTTATCTTGAAAAGAGGAATAAAATGTGAAAAATCATGTTATTCAGAGCTTCGTACGCAAAGTTATGGTATTCCAAATCCTGTCGTACAATTCATTGTTTTAGTCGTCTAATCACCTGAAAATAAAAACCAAAAGCGGAAAAAGGGGTGCAACACGAGAGACAAACGCAAATAGGAAATAGGAAGGAAAAGAAATATTCGAGAGACAAACGCAACGCAAGCGGCGTATTGACAAGAAATGACATTCGTATCCCAACAAACTCGAAAACGGCATCTTCCGGCTCTAAAAATCCAACGTATCAACCCAAATAAAGCCTTTTAAGCTCGAGAACGGGGTAGGGCTGCCTTCAGCAAGCCGCGGCATGTTTTATCTCGAAAAAAGGAAAAAAATGTGAATAAAATCATGTAATTCTGAGCTTCATACGCAAAGTTATGGAATTTCAAAGCCCGTCGTACAATTCATTTTTTTAGTCGTCTAATCACGTGAAAACAAAAACAAAAAGCGACAAAAGGTGTGCAACACGAGAGACAAAAGCAAATAGGAAATAGGAAGCAAAAGGAATATCCGAGAGACAAACGCAACTCATGCGGCGTATTGGCAAGAAATGACATTCGTATCCCAACAAACTCGAAAAGGGCATGTATCGACCTTAATAAAGCATTTTTTTATCGAAAACAGGGTCGGGCTGCCTAGACCAACACGCAGCATCGTTTATCTCAAAAAGAAGAATAAAATCATGTAATTCGGAGCTTCGTACGCAAAGTTATAGTATTTCAAAGCCCGTCGTACAATTCATTGTTTTAGTCGTCTAATCACGTGAAAACAAAAAGAAAAAGCGAAAAGGAGTGCAACACGAGAGACAAACTCAAATAGGAAATAGAAAGAAAAAGAAATATCCGAGAGACAAACGCAACGCAAGCGGCGTATTTACAAGAAATGACATTCATATTCTAAAAAACTCGAAAAGGGCATCTCCCGGCTCTAAAAATCCAACGTATCGACCTAAATAAAGCAGTTTGAGCTTGAAAACGGGGTCGGGCTGCATTCAGCAACCCACAGCATCGTTTATCTCGAAAAGCGGAATAAATTGTGAAAAAATCATGCAATTCGAAGCTTCGTACGCAAAGTTATTGTATTTCAAAGCACGTCGTACAATTCATAGTTTTAGTCGTCTAATCACGTGAAAACGAAAACAAAAAGCGGAAAAGGGGTGCAACACGAGAGACAAACGGAAATAGGAAATAGGAAGCAAAAGGTATATCCGAAAGACAAACGCAACACAAGCGGCGTATTGACAATAAATGACATTCGTATCCTAAAAAACTCGAAAAGCGCATTTCCCGGCTCTAAAAATCAAACGTATCGACCTAAATAAAGCATTTTGAACTCGAAAACGGGGTCGGCCTGCCTTCAGCAACCCGCAGCATGGTTTATCTCGAAAAGAGGAATAAAATGTGAAAAAATCATGTAATTCGGAGCTTCGTACGCAAAGTTATTGCATTTCAAAGCCCGTCCTACAATTCATTGTTTTAGTCGTCTAATCACGTGAAAACAAAAACAAAAAGCGGAAAAGGGGTGCAAAAAAAGAGACAAACGCAAATAGGAAATAGGAAGCAAAAGGAATATCCGAGAGACAAACGCAACTCAAGTAGCGTATTGACAAGAAATGACATTCGTATCCTAACAAACTCGAAAAGGGCATCTCTCGACTCTTAAAATCCAACGTATCGACCTAAATAAAGCATTTTGAACTCGAAAACGGGGTCGGGCGACCTTCAGCAACCCGCGGAAAGCCCGTTGTACAATTCATTGTTTTAGTCGTCTTATCACTTGAAATAAAAAACAAAAAGCGGAAAAGGGGTGCAACACGATAGACAAACGCAAATAGGAAATAGGAAGCAAAAGGAATATCCGAGAGACAAACGCAACGCAAGCGACGTATTGACAATAAATGACATTAGTATCCTACCAACTCAAAAAGGGCATCTTCCGGCTCTAAAAATCCATCGTAATGACCTAAATAAAGCATTTTGAGCTCGAAAACGGGGTCGGGCTGCCCTCAGCAACCCGCAGCATGGTTTATCTCGAAATGAGGAATAAAATGTTAAAAAATTATGTAATTCGGAGCTTCGTACGCAAAGTTATGGTATTTCGAAGCATGTTGATGCGTTATCAGAGTTAAATAAAATAACTTAAACTACCCGCAAGTGCACGGCACGTGTGTAGTATTTTAGGTGTCGATCCCACGGAGACTACGCAACAAAAGAATGGTGATAAGGAATGAAATACTAAATGTAAATAAACTACTTGGGTTCTAACGATAAGACAAACGTCCTAGGAAACCGGTTTCACCACAAGACTACCGAAACCGGCGATCAACCTATCTATCATGCAATCCCAATTAAAGCTATCTAAGGCGGACGATCCTAACATGATATCTACCCTCTCTCAAGGCATAGACACGTGATCTAGACAAGCTGCCACCTACTTTCGTGGCTGACACCTTGAACTAAACCCATTAACTCTGTGATTTGCCCCTTCACCCTCAACCGTTGCTACCCTACTTTCGTGGCCTAACCTCGGTTGTTCTAAACCTGATCTTCCAAGACTAGAATTCTCCTTTCGGTCCTTCTCCTAATCCCTAACACATGTATCTACGTGGCCTTTGTAAACACAAGTAAATTAAAGCACTCGGATAAAGAATAGATGAACTAAAACGGGAAGATGCATTCAAAATAGATCAAAAGCGGTCTCGGGATAGCCAAGGGCTAATCCCTTCTCCTAGAACAAACAAAATACTCGCTCATGCGTCTGTAAAGAAACATAAACATAGTAGAAAGTCTAAGGAACATAAAAACCAAACAAAACCGAAGTGGTGGTGCTTGATCT
>CM071872.1:5603491-5618809 GCA_036759665.1 Gynandropsis gynandra | reverse complement strand
GGCGTCTTTTTGCCTCCTTTTAAGCCTCCTAAGTCGGTCCAATTGTTGCCTAAATTGCCCCACAAGTTCCCTTATATTTTAAGTTCCCTTAATCCCTTGCTGTAATGACGTCTTTTTGCCTCCTTTGAGCAGTTACGGGCCGTGACCCGCTCGGGTAGTGAGTGTGCCCGCTCGGGTGCGGCTAGGGCAACTCGTGCAGATTGTGCTGCTGGAATGATGCCCGATCGGGCATGGCATGTGTGCCCGCTCGGGCACAAGGCAAAATGGTCGGGCATGCTTGCCCGAGTCATGCTAAATGGTCCACACAATTGGCCGTAGGTTTTGCCCGATCGTGCAAGGGTTGTGCCCGACCGGGTGAGGCTTTTCCATGCTCAATCTCGTCCCGTTTGTCCCGTGATGATCCCCAAAGTTGCTCCTTAGCTCCGTGCATGTTCCTTTAGCTCCAAAATAGTCCAAATACGCGTAAAAACCTGTAAGAACATGAGAAGCACGAAAGCAAGTAAAACGGATACGAAATCATACGTAAAACATCACATATGTATCAAAAACGTCTCCTAAATCGTGCAAGAAATACGTATGAAGACGAGATGATCACCTGTCGTACAATTCATTGTTTTAGTCGTCTAAACACTTGAAATCAAAAACAAAAAGTGGAAAAGGGGTGCAACACAAGAGACAAATGCAACGCAAGCGGCGTATTTACAAGAAATGACATTCGTATTCTAACAAACTCGAAAAGGGCAACTCTCGGCTCTAAAAATCCAACGTATCGACCTAAATAAAGCAATGCTTGAAAACAGGGTCTGGCTGCATTCACCAACCCACAGCATGTTTTATCTCGAAAAGAGGAATAAAATGTGAAAAAATCATGCAATTCGGAGCTTCGTACGCAAAGTTATTGTATTTCAAAGCACGTCGTACAATTCATAGTTTTAGTCGTCTAATCACGTGAAAACAAAAACAAAAAGCGGAAAAGGGGTGCAACACGAGAGAGAAAACACAAATAGGAAATACGAAGCAAAAGGAATATCCGAGAGACAAACGCAACACAAGCGGCATGTTGACAAGAAATGACATTCGTATCGTAAGAAACTCGAAAAGGGCATCTCCAGGCTCTAAAAATCAAATGTGTCGACCTAAATAAAGCATTTTGAGCTTAAAAACGGGGTCGGGCTGTCTTCAGCAACCCGCAGCATGGTTTATCTCGAAAAGAAGAATAAAATGTGAAAAAATCATGCAATTCGGAGTTTCGTACGCAAAGTTATGGTATTTACAATTCTGTCGTACAATTCATTGTTTTAGTCGTCTAATCACGTGAAAACAAAAACAAAAAAAGGAAAAAGGGGTGCAACACGAGAGACAAACGCAAGTAGGAAATAGGAAGCTAAAGGAATACAAGAGAGACAAACGCAACGCAAGCGGCGTATTGAAAAGAAATGACATTCGTATCCTAACAAACTCGAAAAGGGCATCTTCTGGCTATAAAATCCATTGTATCGACCTAAATAAAGCATTTTGAGCTATAAAACGGGGTCGGGCTGCCTTCAGCAACATGCAGCATGGTTTATCTCGAAAAGAGTAATAATATGTGAAAAAATCATGTAATTCAGAGCTTCGTACGCATAGTTATGGTATTTCAAAGGCCGTCGTACAATTCATTGTTTTAGTCGTCTAATCACGTGAAAACAAAAAAAAAGTGGAAAAAGGGGTGCAACACGAGAGACAAACGCAAATAGGAAATAGGAAGCAAATGGAATATCCAAGAGACAAACGCAACGCAAGCGGCGTATTGACAAGAAATGACATTCGTATCCTAACAAACTCGAAATGGGCATCTTCCGGCTTTAAAACTCAATCGTATCGACCTAAATAAAGTATTTTGAGCTCGAAAACGGGGTTGGGCTGCCTTTAGGAACCTGCAGCATCGTTTATCTCGAAAAGAGGAATAAAATGTGAAAAAATCATGTAATTCGAAGCTTCGTACGCAAAGTTATTGTATTTCAAAGCCCGTAGTACAATGCATTGTTTTAGTCGTCTAATCACGTGAAAACAAAAACAAAAAAGCGGAAAAGGGGTGCAACACGAGAGACAAAAACAAATAGGAAATAAGAAGCAAACAGAATATCCAAGAGACAAACGCAACGCAAGCGGGGTATTGACAAGAAATGGCATTCGTAAACTAACAAACTCGAAAAAGGCATCTTCCGGCTCTAAAAATCCATCGTATCGACCTAAATAAAGCATTTTGAGCTCGAAAACAGGTTCGGGCCGCCTTCAGCAACCCGCGACATGGTTTCTCTCGAAAAGAGGAATAAAATGTGAAAAATCATACAATTCATTGTTTTAGTCGTCTAATCACGTGAAAACAAAAACAAAAAGCGGAAAAGGGGTGCAAAAAAAGAGACAAACGCAAATAGGAAATAGGAAGCAAAAGGAATATCCGAGAGACAAACGCAATGCAAGCGGCGTATTGACAAGAAATGACATTCGTATCCTAACAAGCTCGAAAAGGGCATCTTTCGGCTCTAAAAATCCATTGTATTATTCTAAATAAAATATTTTGAGCACGAAACGGGGTCGGAATGCCTTCAGCAACCCGTGGCATGGTTTATCTCAAAATGAGAAATAAAATGTGAAACAATCATGTAATTCGGAGCTTCGTACGCAAACTTATGGTATTTCAAAGCCCGTCGTACAATTCATTGTTTTAGTCGTCTAATCACATGAAAACAAAAACAAAAAGCTGAAAAGGGGTGCAACACAAGAGACAAACGCAAATAGGAAATAGGAAGCAAAAGTAATATCCAAGAGACAAACGCAACGCATGCGGCGTACTGACAAGAAACGACTTTTGTATCCTAACAAACTCGAAAAGGGCATCTTCCGGCTCTAAAAATTCATCGGACCGACCAAAATAAAGAATTTTGAGCTTGATAACGGGGTCGGGCTGCATTCAGCAACCCGTGGCATAGTTTATCTCAAAAAGAGGAATAAAATGTGAAAAAAATCACGTAATTCGAGCTTCGTACGCAAAGTTATGGTATTTCAAAGCCCGTCGTACAATTCATTGTTTTAGTCGTCTCATCACGTGAAAACAAAAACAAAAAGCGTAACAGGGGTGCAACATGAGAGACAAACACGAATAGGAAATATGAAGCAAACACGAATCTCGAAAAAATCATGTAATTCGGACCTTCGTACGCAAAGTTATGGTATTTCGAAGCCCGTCGTACAATTCATTGTTTTAGTTGTCTAATCACGTGAAAACAAAAACAAAAAGTGGAAAAGGGGTATAACATGAGAGACAAACACAAATAGGAAATAGGAAATAGGAAGCAAATGGAATATCTAGGAGGCAAACGCAACGCAAGCGGCGTATTGACAGGAAATGACATTCGTAATCTAACAAACTCGAAAGGGCATCTGACGGCTCTCTAAAAATCCATCGTATCGACCTAAATAAAGAATTTTGATGTCAAAAACGGGGTCGGGCTGCCTTCAGCAACCCGCGGCATCGTTTATCTCGAAAAGAGGAATAAAATGTGAAAAAAATCATGTAATTCGGAGCTTCGTACGCAAAGTTATGGTATTTCAAAGCCCGTCGCACAATTCATTGTTTAAGTCATCTAATCACGTGAAAACAAAAACAAAATGCGGAAAAGGGGTGCAACACGAGAGACAAACAAATAGGAAAAAGGAAGAAAAAGAATTACCCGAGAGACAAACGCAACGCAAGCGGCGTATTGACAAGAAATGACATTCGTATCCTAACAAACTCGAAAAAGGCATCTTCCGGCTCTAAAAATCAAATGTATCGACCTAAATAAAGAATTTTGAGCTCGAAAATGGGGTCGGGCTGCCTTCAGCAACCCGTGGCATGGTTTATCTCGAAAAGAGAAATAAAATGTGAAACAATCATGTAATTTGGAGCTTCGTACGGAAAGTTATGGTATTTAGTAGCCCGTGGTACAATTCATTGTTCTAGTCGTCTAATCACGTAAAAACAAAAACAAAAAGCGGAAAAGGGGTGCAACACGAGAGACAAACGCACATAGGAAATAGGAAGCAAAAGGAATATCCGAGAGACAAATGCAACCCAAGCGGCTTATTGACAAGAAATGACATTCGTATTCTAACAAACTCGAAAAGGGCATCTTCCGGCTCTAAAAATCAAACATATAGACCTAAATAAAGCATTTTGAGCTCGACAACGAGGTCGGGCTTCCTTCAGCAAGACGAGGCAAAATTTATCTAGAAAAGAGGAATAAAATGTAAAAAAAAAACATGTAATTCGGAGCTTTGTACGCACTGTTATGGTATTTCAAAGCCGTCGTACAATTCATTGTTTTAGTCGTATAATCACGTGAAAGCAAAAACAAAAAGCCGAAAAGGGTTGCAACACGAGAGACAAGCGCAAATAAGAAATAGGAAGCGAAAGGAATATCGAAGAGACAAACGAAACGATCGCGGCGTATTGACAAGAAATGACATTCGTATCCTAACAAACTCGAAAAGGGCATCTTCCGGTCTAAAAATCAAACGTATCGACCTAAATAAAGCAATTTGAGCTCGAAAATGGGGTCGGGCTGCCTTCACCATCCCGAAGCATGGATTATCTCGAAAAAAGGAATAAAGTGTAAAAAAATCATGTAATTCGGGGCTTCATACGCAAAGTTATGGTATTTCAAAGCTGTTGTACAATTCATTGTCTCAGTCGTCTTATCACGTGAAAACAAAAACAAAAAGTGGAAAAGGGGTGCAACACGAGAGACAACAGCAAATAGGAAATACGAACCAAAGAAATATCTCGTTTTCATACATATTTCTTGCACGATTTAGGAGACGTTTTTTATATATATGTGATGTTTTACGTATGATTCCGTTTCCGTTTTACTTGTTTTCGTGTTTTCATGTTCTTACAGGTCTTTACGCGTATTTGAATCATTTTTGAGCTAAGAGGACATGCACGGAGCTAAGGAGCAACTTCGGGGATCATCACGGGACAAACGGGACGAGATCTAGCAAGGAAAGCCTCCACCCGGTTTGGCACAATTCATGCACGATCGGGCAAAACCTACGGCCAATTTTGTGCACATTTCCTGCACGACTCGGAGATGAATATGCCCAACCATCTGCCTTGTACCCAAGCGAGTGCTTGCCATGCCCGATCGGGCGTCCCTTGATGCTTCACAACCCGCGCGTTCTGCCCTAGCCGCACCCGAGCGGGCACATTGTGTGCCAGAGCGGGTCACGACCCGAGAAACCATCAAACTTAAGATAAATTAACTTAAAATAAAAGGGAACTCGTGGGGGCAATTAAGGCAACAATTGGACCGACTTAGGAGGCTTAAAAGAGGCAAGAAGACATCATTAGAGCAAGCTTACATTCAAGATTAATTCAGTAGAAGATTAAGGAGATTCTTGCGAGGAGACAAGCGATGAGCATTGGAGATCAAGCCCCGACACTTCGGTTTTGTTTGGTTTTCATGTTCCTTAGACTTTCTACTTTGTTTATGTTTGTTTACAGACGCATGAGCGAGTAGTTTGTTTGTTCTAGGAGAAGGAATTAGCCCTTGGCTATCCCGGAACCAATTTTGATCTGTTTTGAATGCATCTTCCCGTTCTAGTTTATCTGTTCTCTATCTGAGCGCTTGAATTTACTTGTGTTTGCGATGGCCATGTAGATGCATGTGTTAGGGGGTAGGAGAAGGACCGAAAGGAGAATTCTAGTCCTAGAAGATCAGGTTTAGAACAACCAAGGTTAGGCCACGAAAGTAGGGTAGCAACGGTTGAGGGTGAACGGATGAATCATAGAGCCTATGGGTCAAGGTGTCGGTGTCAGCCACGAAAGTAGGGGGCAGCTTGTCTAGATCACGTGTCTATGCCTTGAGAGAGGGTAGATATCATGTTAGGATCGTCTGCCTTAGAGGGCTTTAACTGGGATTGCATGATAGATAGGTTGATCGTTGGTTTCGGTAGTCTTGTGGTGAAACTGGATTCCTAGGACGTTTGTCTTATCGTTAGAACCTAAGTAGTTTATTTACTTTCAGTATTTCATTCTTCATCTATATTCTTTCGTTAGCAAGTTTGATTCCTAGTTCGAGTTTAGGTAGTGTTGCGTAGTCTCTGTGGGATCGACACCTAAAATACTACACACGTGCCGTGCACTTGCGGGTAGTTTAGGTTATTTTATTTAACTTTGAGAACCCATCAAGTTTTTGGCGTCGTTGCCGGGGACCATTGTCAACGCGTCTTAGATTCGAACTTAGAGTCCTTCTTGCTTTGTTTTTATTTTTGCTTTTGTTTACTTTCGATTGTTTCTACCTGATTCCTTTCGTTCGTTCTTTGTCGGTGTATGACCAGGTCGCAAGGCACTTCTAGTCTACTCAGAATCGACCCAGAGATCGAGCGAACTTGCAAACTACTAAGAAAGGGTAAGGAAGAAGATAACACAGAGCCGTCAGGTCAACAGAATATGGATAATCAGAACGGCTGTGAACATGCTCAGTTACCTCTCGGTAATTTGGGGCAAATGCAGCAACAGCCACTCGTGCCTCAACCACGAGAACCACAGGCTCCTCCACCACGTCGTCTAAGGGATTACGTGGTGCGAACATGAACCAACGTGCAAACAGCCATAAGGATGCCTGCTGTTGCAAGAGAACAATTTGAAATTAAGCCAGCAATGATCAACATGCTTTATCAGAAGCAATTCATGGGTGGAAACCATGAAGATCCACATCAGCACCTCAGAGATTTCCTCGAGCTTTCAGGTACGTTCAAAATTCACGGAGTCTCAGAGGATGCAATCTTGCTGCGTCTTTTCCTCTTCTCTATTGGGGGAAGAGCGAAAACTTGGCTGCAATCACTCCCCGCTGGATCTATCAACACTTGGGATCAGCTCTGCACACTGTTCCTATCGCGTTTCTTTCCTCCAAGCAAGACGATTCAGATGAGGGGGGAAATCACCACATTCAGATGCAGAGATGGAGAGACTTTGTTTGAGGCGTGGGGTAGATTCAAGGATCTTCTACAGTTATGTCCAAACCATGGTCTTGAGCAGTGGTACGTTATCTAAACTTTCTATAACAGAATTTCAGATGAGCACCGAACGACATTGGATAACGCTGCCAGAGGATCACTTTATGGTGAAGGAAGGTATCGTGCTTGGACATATGATCTCATCAAGGGGTATAGAAGTCGACAAAGCCAAGATTGAGGTAATTGAAAAACTTCCTCCACCTATTTCGGTTAAGCAAATTCATAGCTTCCTAGGGCATGCAGGTTTTTATCGGAGGTTCATCAAAGACTTCTCAAAGATCACAAAACCGTTGACGGAGTTGCTGGCTAAAGACGCTACATTCGAATTCTCTCAAGAGTGCCATAACGCCTTCAACACCATCAAAACCGCACTGGTTTCAGCGCCCATCATTTAGCTGCCCGATTGGAGCCTTCCATTCGAGATTATGTGTGACGCTAGCGACTACGCCGTAGGCGCTGCCCTAGAGCAGCGAAGAGACAAGGTCTCTCACGTCATATCCTACGCTAGCAAGACACTAGACGACGCCCAAATCAACGATGCCACAACCGAGAAGGAGCTCCTTGCCGTCGTCTTCGCCTTTGACAAGTTCAAATCCTATCTCGTAGGGTCAAAGCTAATCATTTATACTGACCATGCAGCACTTAGATATCTTCTAGGGAAGAAGGACGCGAAACCACACCTCATCCGATGGATCCTTCTCCTACAAGAGTTCGATCTCGAAATCAAAGATAGGAAGGGATCGGAGAACGTCGTTGCAGATCACCTCTCTCGCATTGTTGTAGAGGATGCGAGACCTATCGACGACTCCTTGAAAGACAACATCATATGCGCATTAGGTTTAGATATCCCTGCTCCTTGGTATGCTGATTTTGTTAATTTTCTAGTGAGCGGTATACTACGCCCCGATCTTTCCTTTCATGACCGCAGGAAGTTCTTTGTGGATGTCAAACACTACCATTGGGGCGATCCAATTCTGTACAAGAGATGTGGGGACGGAGTCACTAGGACATGCATCCCCGAGGAAGAGGTAGAGAGCATCCTATTCCATTTTCATGGCTCGGATTATGGAGGCCACTTCAGCAAGTCCAAGACCGCCTCAAAGGTGATACAAGAAGGTTTTTATTGGCCAAACCTCTTCAAGGATACCCATAGGTACGTTTCCTCTTGTGATAGATGTCAAAGAACGGGAAATATAGGTAGGAGGAACAAGATGCCACAAAACTATATCCTAGAGGTAGAATTGTTCGATGTTTGGGGTGTATATTTCATGGGACCTTTCCCATCATCATATGGCAACCAATACATATTGGTAGGTGTAGATTATGTGTCTAAGTGGGTAGAAGCCATAGCAACGCCGACTAATGATGCTAGGGTAGTGATGAAGTTCTTTAAGAAGATCATATTCCCTCGTTTTGGAGTTCCTAGGTTAGTCATTAGTGACGGAGGTTCACACTTCATTGCACGACAATTTGAGTCCCTCCTTAAGCATTATGGCGTGAGACATAGGATAGCTACACCGTACCACGCACAAACCAGCGGACAGGTAGAGGTTTCGAATAGGGAGATTAAGAGCATACTAGAGAAAACCGTGTCTAGGTCCCGTCGAGATTGGTTGATGAAGTTAGATGATACACTATGGGCCTATAGGACAGCGTTCAAAACTACCATTGGTATGACTCCTTTTCAGCTCGTTTATGGCAAGTCTTGCCACTTACCTGTCGAGCTAGAGCACCGCGCCTATTGGGCGACAAAGCTCCTTAACTTTGATCTTAAGAGTGTAGGTGAGAAATGACTTTTACAGATTAACGAGCTTCATGAGCTCCGTCTTGATGCCTACGAGAACTCTAAGATCTACAAGGAGCGTGCCAAGAGATGGCATGACAAGAAGATCCTACCTCATGATTTTCAACCAGGTGACTTAGTTCTACTTTTTAATTCTCGTCTTAAGCTTTTTCCGGGAAAACTACGGTCACGTTGGTCTGGTCCTTTTCAGATACGAGAGGTCTTCCCGCATGGAGGAGTAGAACTTTGGAGCGAGATGAGTGGCGCATTCAAAGCCAATGGACAACGGCTTAAGCTCTACCAAGCCGCTCAACCGATCGAAAGTGGAAACTCCATTTCCCTTTCCGATCCACCCGTCGCACACGCATGAGGAATGGCAACCGATCGAAAGTGGAAACCCCATTTCCCTTTCCGATCCACCCATCGCGCATGCATGAGGAATGGAGACGTCAAAGCTTTATGACGTTAAACAAGCGCTTTCTGGGAGGCAACCCAGCTGTTTGATTTTAATTTTCTTAGTTTTTAGATTAAGACTCGGTTATTTATTTATTCAAAAAAAAAGAGAAAAACACAAAAAAATAACACTTGGGAATCCTAGTGTTGCTTGTGGGGGGTTTAGACGAGGTTGCTAGGCTAGTTTATCGTTTATTCTTTCTACCCAGATGGTTATACTTCGTGAAGACGACCTTTACTTCTGTTATATTGAGGATTATTGGATCATATAAAATTGAGCTCGTTTCGCATATTAAAAAAAGCGCACACTAACACTCCGCTGTCGATAGAAATAGTGCCTAAAAAGCATGATCAAAAATCGATATGAGTGCATCGACCTTGTTACTTCTTCGGTAGCTCGGGTCTCAGTGGTGGGTTGGCGATCATCTTTCTACGTCCTAAGGGCATGGCACAAAAAAGCCGCCTACTCCGCAGCGGTCTCACACGAGATGCATGAGTATACCGTCATCGGTAGTCTCGGTCTAAGTAGAAGCTGGATCCCTTCAAATCCGACGTCCTAGAAGCCTAGTGTGTATGCAAAGAAAAAAAAAGGAAATGAAAAATAAAAAGGAAAAGAAAAAAAAAGAAGTCATAAAAAGAGGAAGAAAAGAAAAAGAAGAAAGAAGCTCGGAAAGAAAGAAACAAGTATCCTCGGTTGATCTAGGTTTAGCATCGTCTGAAGTCTTGTTTGGTGGAGGGAGTTACGGTACTGTGTCCAGTTTCTTTTGATTTGCTTTCTCATGGGTAGCCGAGGTGGACCTAGGATTAAGACAGCAAACTCGATTAGGCCGAATTTGCTCTCGACATGCTAGTTAATCGGTTAGGTTCGCTTTAGCGGTATTTCTAGGAGAAGGAGAATTCTCGTGTTTTTCATACCCCATGTATTCCACGTTTACGTTTGCTTAGGGACAAACAAACATTCAAGTCTGAGGGATTTGGATCATCTCGTTTTCATACGTATTTCTTGCACGATCTAGGAGACGTTTTTGATACATATGTGATGTTTTACGTATGATTCCGTTTCCGTTTTACTTGTTTTCGTGTTTTCATGTTATTGCAGGTCTTTACGCGTATTTGGATCATTTTGGAGCTAAACGGACATGCACGGAGCTAAGGCGCAACTTTGGGGATCATCACGGGACAAACGGGATGAGATCTAGCAAGGAAAGCCTCCACCCGGTCGGGCACAATTCATGCACGATCGGGCAAAATCTACGGCCAATTTTGTGCACATTTCCTGCACGACTCGGGCATGAATATGCCCGACCATCTTCCTTGTACCCGAGCGGGTGCTTGCCATGCCCGATCGGGCGCCCCTTGATGCTTCACAACCTGCGCGTTCTGCTCTAGCCGCACCCGAGCGGGCACATTGTGTGCCCGAGCGGGTCGCGACCCGAGAAACCAGCAAACTTAAGTTAAATTAACATAAAATAAAAGGGAACTCGTGGTGGCAATTAAGGCAACAATTGGACCGACTTAGGAGGCTTAAAAGAGGCCAGGGACGTCATTAGAGCAAGCTTACATTCGAGATTAATTCAGTAGAAGATTAAGGAGATTCTTGCGAGGAGACAAGCGAGGAGCATTGGAGATCAAGCCCCGACACTTCGGTTTTGTTTGGTTTTCATGTTCCTTAGACTTTTTACTTTGTTTATGTTTGTTTACAGACACATGAGCGAGTAGTTTGTTTGTTCTAGGAGAAGGGATTAGCCCTTGGCTATCCCGGAACCACTTTTGATCTATTTTGAATGCATCTTCCCGTTCTAGTTTATCTATTCTCTATCTGAGCGCTTGAATTTACTTGTGTTTGCGATGGCCACGTAGATGCATGTGTTAGGGGGTAGGAGAAGGACCGAAAGGAGAATTCTAGTCCTAGAAGATCAGGTTTAGAACAACCGAGGTTAGGCCACGAAAGTAGGGTAGCAACGGTTCAGGGTGAACGGATTAATCATACAGCCTATGGGTTTAGTTCAAGGTGTTAGCCACGAAAGTAGGGGACAGCTTGTCTAGATCACGTGTCTATGCCTCGAGAGAGGGTAGATATCATATTAGGATCGTCCGCCTTAGATAGCTTTAACTGGGATTGCATGATAGATAGATTGATCGTCGGTTTCTGTAGTCTTGTGGTGAAACCGGATTCCTAGGACGTTTGTCTTATCGTTAGAACCCAAGTAGTTTATTTACTTTCAGTATTTCATTCTTCATCTATATTCTTTCGTTAGCAAGTTTGATTCCTAGTTCGAGTTTAGGTAGTGTTGCGTAGTCTCTGTGGGATCGACACCTAAAATACGTGCCGTGCACTTGCGGGTAGTTTAGGTTATTTTATTTAACTTTGAGAACGCATCAAGTTTTTGGGACTATTGCCGGGGACTACTGTCAACGCGTCTTAGATTCGAACGCGTCTTAAACAATGAGCTCGGAAACGGGGTCGGGCTGCCTTCAGCAACCCGCATCATCGTTTATGTCGATAAGAGGAATAAAATATGAAAAAAGTCATGTAATTTGGAGCTTCGTACGCAAAGTTAGGGTATTTCAAAGCCCATCATACAATTCATTATTTAAGTCATCTAATCACGTGAAAATAAAAACAAAAAGTGGAAATGGGGAGCAACACGCGAGGCAAACACGAATAGGAAATAGGAAGCAAAAGGAATATCCGAGAGAGAATAAAATGGGAAAATCATGTAATTAGGAGCTTCGTACGCAAAGTTATGGTATTTCAAACCCCGTGGTACAATTTATTGTTGTAGTCGTCTAATCACGTGAAAACAAAAACAAAAGGCGGAAAAGGGGTACAACACGAGAGACAAACGTGAATAGGAAATAGGAAGCAAAAGGAATATCCGAGAGACAAACGCAACGAGAGCGGCGTATTGCCAATAAATGACATTCGTATCCTAACAAACTCGGAAAGGGCATCTCCCGGCTCTAAAAATCCAACGTATCTACCTAAATAAAGCATTTTGAGCTCAAAACGGGGTCGGGCTGCCTTCAGCAACCGGCAGCATCGTTTATCTCAATAAGAGCAATAAAATGTGAAAACATATTGTAATTCGGAGCTTCGTACGGAAAGTTATGGTATTTCAAAGCCCGTCGTACAATTCATAGTTGTAGTCCTCTAATCACGTGAAAACAAAAACAAAAAGCGGAAAAAGGGTGCAACACGAGAGACAAATGCAAATAGGAAATAGGAAGCAAAAGGACTATCCGATAGACAAACGCAACGCAAGCGGCGTATGGACAAGAAATGACATTCGTATTCTAACAAACTCGAAAAGGCCATCTTCCGGCTCTAAAAATCAAACATATCGACCAAAATAAACCATATTAAGCTCGGAAATGGGGCCGGGCTGGCTTCAGCAACCCGCAGCATGGTTTATCATGATAAAAAAGAATAAAATGTGAAAAAATCATGTAATCCGGAGCTTTGTACGCAAAGTTAGGGTATTTCAAAGCTCGTCGTACAATTCATTGTTTAAGTCGTCTAATCACGTGAAAACAAAAACAAAACATGGAAAAGGGGTGCAACACGAGAGACAAACACAAATAGGAAATAGGAAGCAAAAGGAATATCCGAGAGAGAAACGCAACGCAAGCAGCGTATTGACAAGAAATGACATTCGTATCCTAACTAGCTCGAAAAGGGCATCTGTCGGCTCTAAAAATCCATCTTATCGACCAAAATAAAGCATTTTGAGCTCGAAAATGGGGTTGGGCTGCCTTCAGCATCCCGCAACATGGTTTATCTCGAAAAAAGTAATAAAATGTGAAAAAATCATGTAATTCGGAGCTTCCTACGCAGTGTTATGGTATTTCGAAGCCCATTGTACAATTCAATGTTTTAGTCATCTAATCACGTGAAAACAAAAACAAGAAGCGGAAAAGAGGTGTAACACGAGAGACAAATGCAAATAGGAAATAGGAAGCAAAAGGAATATCCAAGAGACAAACGAAATGCAAGCGGGATATTGACAAGAAATGACATTCGTATCCTAACAAACTCGAAAAGGGCATCTTCCTGCTCTAAAAATCAAAAGTATCGACCTAAAAAAAGAATTTTAAGCTCAAAAATGGGGTCGGGCTGCATTCAGCAACCCGCAACATGGTTTATCTCGATAAGAGGAATAAAATGTGAAAATATCATGTAATTCGGAGCTTCGTACGCAAAGTTATGGCATTTTAAAGCCCGTGGTACAATTCATTGGTTAAGTCACCTAATCACATGAAAAGAAAAAGAAAAAGCGGAAAAGGGGTGCAACACGAGAGACAAACGCAAATGGGAAATAGGAAGCAAAAGGAATATCCAAGAGACAAACGCAACGCAAGCGGCGTATTGACAAGAAATGACATTCGTATCCTAACAAAATCGAAAAGGGCATCTCCCGGTTCTAAAAATCCAACGTACCGACCTAAATAAAGCATTTTGAGCTCGAAAACGGGGTCGGGCTGCCTTCAGCAACCGGCAGCATCGTTTATCTCAATAAAAGAAATAAAACATGAAAAAATGATGTAATTCGGAGCTTCGTACGCAAAGTTATGGTATTTCAAAGACCGTCGTACAATTCCTTGTTTTAGTCGTCTTATCACGTGATAACAAAAACAATAAGCGGAAAAGGGGTGCAACACGAGAGACAAACGCAAATAGGAAATAAGAAGCAAAAGGAATATCCAAGAGACAAATGCAACGCAAGCGGCGTATGGACAAGAAATGACATTCGTATGCTAACAAACTCAAAAAGGGCATCTCCCGCCTTTAAAAATCCAACGTATAGACCTAAATAAAGCATTTTGAGCTCGGAAACGGGGTCGGGCTGCCTTCTGCAACCCGCATCATCGTTTATATCGATAAGAGGAAAAAATGTGAAAAAATCATGTAATTCAGAGCTTCGTACGCAAAGTTATGGTATTTCAAAGCCGGTATTACAATTCATTGTTTAAGTCGTCTAATCACATGAAAACAAAAACAAAAAGCGGAAAAGGTGTGCAACACGAGAGACAAACGCAAATAGGAAATAGGAAGCAAAAGGAATATCCGAGAGGAAAATGCAACGCAAGCGCCGTATTGACAAGAAATGACATTCGTATCCTAAAAAATTCAAAAAGGGCATCTCCCTGCTCTAAAACTCCAACGTATCGACCTAAATAAAGCATTTTGAGCTCGAAAACGGGGTCGGGCTGCCTTTAGCATCCCGGGCCAACGTTTATCTTGAAAACAGGAATAAAATGGAAAAAATCATGTAATTAGGAGCTTCATACGGAAAGTTATGGTATTTCAAAGCCCGTCGTACAATTCATAGTTGTAGTCCTCTAATCACGTGAAAACAAAAACAAAAAGCGGAAAAGGGGTGCAACACGAGAGATAAATGTAAATAGGAAATAGGAAGCAAAAGGAAAAAGCATTCGTATCCTAACAAACTCAAAAAGAGCATCTTCCGGCTCTAAAAATCAATTGTATCGACCTAAATAATGCATTTTGACCTCGAAAACGGGGTCGTGCTGCCTTCAGCAACCCGCGGCATGGTTTATCTCGAAAAGAGGAATAAAATGTGAAAACAATCATGTAATTCGGAGCTTCGTAAGCAGAGTTAAGGTATTTCAAAGTCCGTCGTACAATTCATTGTTTCAGTCGTCTATTCACGTGAAAACAAAAACAAAAATCGGAAAAGGGGGCGTATTCACAAGAAATGACATTCGTATCCTAACAAACTCGAAAAGGGCATCTCCCGGCTCTAAAAATCCAATGTATCGACCTAAATAAAGCCTTTTGAGCTCGAAAACGGGGTCGGGCTGTTTTGAGCAACCCGCGGCATGGTTTATCCCGAAATCAGGAATAAAATGTGAAAAAAAAATCATGTAATTAGGAGCTTCGTACGGAAAGTTATGGTATTTCAAAGCCCGTCGTACAATTCATAGTTGTAGTCCTCTAATCACGTGAAAACAAAAACAAAAAGCGGAAAAAGGGTGCAACACGAGAGACAAATGCAAATAGGAAATAGGAAGCAAAA
>CM071872.1:5562850-5586597 GCA_036759665.1 Gynandropsis gynandra | reverse complement strand
GTAAAGAAATCATTAAGAACAACCATGAAATCTGAAAACATGATAAAGTACCAATTTCATTCATTCGAGTGGCGTACAAGTAATGAAAGCATTAAGTTCCACCATTCATTAAGCGTAAGACTTCGTTACAACATAGCAAATCTCTCTAACCCATGGCAAAGGATCTACTCAGACATGAATACAGAAAAGGAAACACAAGAGAAGTCTAAATTCGACATAGATATAGAAAGAGATGACTCCCTATTCATAAACCGATGTCTTCGGTAGATTCTCCTTGCTCCCGATACATAGATCCGTCTTTTCTTCCTTCTTCCTCTTGCCCTAATGTCTCTCTATCTCCTCTGATCCAATCTGGTTCCATTCCTCTCTTTCAGATCTGATTTTCCTTTTTAATTTTGCCGTTCTAGATCTTAGGAAAGTTTGTTGAGAATCAAGGACCCGAGCGGGCATGTCCTCTACCCGCTCGTGCAGGTCACTTGCCTGACCGTGTGCTCTCCTTCCAGCCCGAGCGGGCACCATGCACGATCGTGTGATTCTTGAGCCCGAGTCGTGTAAACCTACTGGGATTTCTTGGCATCAACGAGCCCAAGCGGGCACTCCAATTGCACCCGAGCGGGCACTCCATCATTGGTCGTGTACCTTGAGTGCCCGAGTCGTGTAAAGCTACGGGGGTAATTGACAGCAATTAGCCCGATCGTGTACACTTCCAATGCCCGAGCGGGCATGTCTTGAAATGTTGTTTCGCTCCCTTCGCTCGGTGTTTGAGTGTTCACTTTCAGTCCATGGCCTTGCACAAGTCGAACCTTGTTACTCAACTTCGTTTTCGGGGTTAGATTGCCATATTCACTCGTGTTTCTCCTCATGTCTTCGTTTCCTATGCAAAACACGAAATGTAGGTAAATTCTTCGAATATACTCAATAAATGAATGAAATATAAATAATCTACTCTAAACTAGACCTAAGAATGATATAAAAACTACAACGGATTACGTTTTATCACAAAGTTATGGTATTTATAAGCTCGTCGTACAATTCATTGTTCTAGTCATCCATTCACGTGAAAACAAAAACAAAAAGCGGAAAAAGGGTGCAACACGAGAGACAAACGCAAATAGGAAATAGGAAGCAAAAGGAATATCCAAGAGACAAACGCAAGGCATGCGGCGTATTGACAAGAAATGACATTCGTATCCTAATAAACTTGAAAAGGGCATCTTTCGGCTCTAAAAATCCATCGTATTCGACCTAAATAAAGCATTTTGAGCTCGAAAACGGGGACGGGCTTCCTTCTGCAACCCGCGGCATGGTTTATCTTTAAAAGAGGAATAAAATGTGAAAAAAATTATTTAATTCAGAGCTTCGTACGCAACTTTTTGGTATTTCAAAGCCAGTCGTGCAAAAGCAATATCAGAAAGACAAACACAACACAAGTGCCGTATTGACAAGAAATGACATTCGTATCCTAACTAACTCGAAAAGGGCATCATCAGGCTCTAAAAATCCAACGTATCGACCTAAATAAAGCATCTTGAGCTAAAAATCTCGAAAAGTGGAATAAAATGTGAAAAAATTATGAAATTCGGAGCTTCGTACGCAAAATTAAGGTATTTCAAAGCCTGTCGTACAATTCATTGTTTTAGTCATCTAATCACGCGAAAACAGTACAAAAAGCGGAAAAAGGGTGCAACACGAGAGACAAACACAAATAGGAAATAGAAAGCAAAAGGAATATCCGATAGACAAACGCAACGCAAGTGGCGTATTGACAAGAAATGACATTCGTGTCCTTACAAACTCGAAAAGGGCATCTTTCGGCTCTAAAAATCATACATATCGAGCTAAATAAAGAATTTTGAGCTTGAAACCGGGGTCGGGCTGCCTTCAGCAACCCATATCATGGTTGATCTCGAAAAGAGGAATAAAATGTGAAAAAATCATGTAATTCGGAGCTTTGTGCGCAAAGTTATGGTATTTCAAAGCCGGTCGTACAATTCAATGTTTTAGTTATCTAATCATGTGAAAACAAAAAACAAAAAGCGAAAAAAGGGTGCAACACGAGAGAAAAACGCAACTAGGAAATAGGAAGCAAAAGTAATATCCAAGAGACAAACGCAACACATGCAGCGTATTGACAAGAAATGACATTCGTATCCTAACAAACTCGAAAAGAGCATGTTCCGGCTGTAAAAATCAATCGTATCGACCTAACTAAAGCATTTTAACATCAAAAACGGGGTCGCGCTGCCTTCAGCAACCCGTGGCATGATATATCTTGAAAAGAGGAATAAAATGTGAAAAAACTCATGTTATTCGGAGCTTCGTACACAAAGTTAAGGTATTTCAAAGCCCGTCATACAATTCATTATTTCAGTCGTCTAATCACGTGAAAACAAAAACAAAAAGCGGAAAAGGGGTGCAACACGAGAGACAAACGCAAATAGGAAATAGGAAGCAAAAGGAATATCCAAGAGACAAACGCAACACAAGCGGCGTATTGACAAGAAATGACATTTGTATCCTAACAAACTCGGAAAGAGCATCTTCCGGCTCTAAAAATCCAATGTATCGACCTAAATAAAGCATTTTGAGCTCGAAAACGGGGTCGGGCTGCCTTCAGCAACCCGCGGCATGGTTTATCTCGAAAAGAGGAATAAAATGTGAAAAAAAATCATGTAATTCGGAGCTTCGTACGCAAAGTTACGGTATTTCAAAGCTCGTCGTACAATTCATTGTTCTAGTCATCTAACCACGTGAAAAAAAAAACCGGAAAAGGGGTGCAACACGAGAGACAAACGCAAATAGGAAATAGGAAGCAAAAGGAATATCCGAGAGACAAACGCAACGCAAGCAGCGTATTGACAATAAATGACATTCATGTCCAAAAAAACTCGAAAAGGGCATCTTCCGGCTCTAAAAATCCAACGTATCGACCTAATAAAGGATTTTGAGCTCGAAAACGGGGTCGGGCTGCCTTCAGCAACCCGCGGCATGGTTTATCTCAAAAAGTGAAATAAAATGTGAAAAAAATCAAGTAATTTGGAGCTTCATACGCAAAGTTAAGGTTTTTCAAAGCTCGTCGTACAATTCATTGTTCTAGTCGTCTATTCACGTGAAAAAAAAACAAAAAGCAGAAAAGGGGTGCAACAAGAGAGTTAAACGCAAATAGGAAATAGGAAGCAAAAGGTATATCCAAGAGACAAACGCAAGGCATGCGGTGTATTGACAAGAAATGACATTTGTGTCCTAATAAACTAGAAAAGGGCATCTTTTGGCTCTAAAAATCCATCGTATTCGACATAAATAAAGCATTTTGAGCTCGAAAATGGGGTCAGGCTGCCTTCAGCAACCCGCGACATGGTTTATCTAGAAAAGAGGAATAAAAAGTGAAAAAAATTATGTAATTCGGAGCTTCGTACGCAAAGTTATGGTATTTCAAAGCCCGTCGTACAATTCATTGTATTAGTCGTCTAATCACGTGAAAACAAAAACAAGAAGCGGAAAAGGGGTGCAACACGAGAGGCAAATGCAAATAGGAAATAGGAAGCAAAAGCAATATCCGAGAGACAAACGCAACACAAGTGGCGTATGGACAAGAAATGACATTCGTATCCTAACTAACTCGAAAAAGGCATCTTCCGGCTCTAAAAAACCAACGTATTGACCTAAATAAAGCATTTTGAGCTCAAAATCTCGAAAAGTGGAATAAAATGTGAAAAATCATGAAATTCGGAGCTTCGTACGCAAATTTAACGTATTTCAAAGCCTGTCGTACAATTCATTGTTTTAGTCATCTAATCACGTGATAACTATACAAAAACCGAAAAAGGGGTGCAACACGAGAGACAACCGCAAATAGGAAATAGGAAGAAAAAGGAATATCCGATAGACAAACGCAAATCAAGCGGCGTATTGAGAAGAAATGACATTTGTGTCCTTACAAAGTCAAAAGGGCAACTTTCGGCTCTAAAAATCAAACGTATCGACCTAAATAAAGCATTTCGAGCTCGAAACCGGGGTTGGGCTTCCTTCAGCAACCCACAGCATGGTTGATGTCGAAAAGAGGAATAAAATGTGAAAAAATCATGTAATTCGGAGCTTTGTACGCAACGTTATGGTCCTTCAAAGCCCGTCGTACAATTCATTGTTTTAGTCGTCAAATCACGTGAAAACAAAAAACAAAAAGCGGAAAAGGGGTGCAACACGAAAGACAAACGCAAATAGGAAATACGAAGCAAAAGGAATATCCTAGAGACAAACGCAACGCAAGCGGCGTATTGACACGAAAAGACATTCGTGTGCTAACAAACTCGGAAAGGGCACCTTCCGGCTCTAAAAATCCAACGTATCGACCTAAATAAAGCATTTTCAGGTCCAAAACAGGGTCAGATTGCCTTTTGCAACCCGCAGCATCGTTTATCTCGAAAAGAGGAATAAAATGTGAAAAAATCATGAAATTCAGAGCTTCGTTTGCAAAGTTAAGGTTTTTCAAAACCCGTCATACAATTCATCGCTTTAGTCATCTAATCACATGAAAACAAAAATAAAAAGCGGAAAAGGGGTGGAACACGAGAGACAAATGCAAATAGGAAATAGAAAGCAAAAGGAATATCCGAGAGACAAACGCAACGCAGGCGGCGTATTGACAAGAAATGAAATTCGTATCCTAACAAACTCGGAAAGGGCATCTTCCGGCTCTAAAAATCAAACATATCGACCTATATAAAGCACTTTGAGTGCGAAAACGGGGTCGGGCAGCCTTCAACAACCCGCAACATGGTTTATCTCGAAAAGAGGAATAAAATGTGAAAAATGTAATTCGGAGCTTCGTGCGGAAAGTTATGGTATTTCAAAGCCCGTCGTACAATTCATTGTTTTAGTCATCTAATCACATGAAAATAAAAACAAAAAGGAATATCCCAGAGACTAACGCAACGCAAGCGGCGTATTGACAAGAAATGAAATTCATAACCTAAAAACTCGAAAAGGGCACTTCCGGCTCTAAAAATCCATCGTATCGACCTAAATAAAGCATTTTGAGCTCAAAATCTCGAAAAGTGGAATAAAATGTGAAACAAATCATGTAATTCGGAGTTTCGTACGCAAAGTTATTGTAATTCAAAGCCCGTCGTACAATTCATTGTTTTAGTCGTCTAATCATGTGAAAACAAAAAGAAAAAGCGAAAAAGGGGTGCAACACGAGAGACGAACGCAAATAGGAAATAGGAAGAAAAAGGAATATTCGAGAGACAAACGCAACGCAAGCGGCGTATCGACAAGAAATGACATTCGTATCCTAACAAACTCGAAAAGGGCAACTTTCGGCTCTAAAATCAATCGTATCGACCTAAATAAAGCATTTTGAGCTCGAAAACGGGGTCGGGCTGCCTTCAGCAACCCGCGGCATGGTTTATCTCGAAAAGAGGAATAAAATTTTGATAACATGTAATCCGTTGTAGTTTTTATATCATTCTTAGGTCTAGTTTTGAGTAGATTACTTAGATTTCATTCATTTATTGAGTTTATTCGAGGACTTCATCTACATTTCGTGTTTTGTGTAGGAAACGAAGACATGAGGAGAAACACGAGAGATTATGGCAGTTTAACCCCGAAAACGTAGTTGAATGACAAGGTTTAACTTGTGCAAGGCCGTGGATTGAAGTGAATATTCAGACACCGAGCGAAAGGAGCGGAAACAACCATTCAAGACCTACACGCTCGGGTGGATTGGGAGTGCCCGGTCGGGCTAATTGCTACCAAACATCCCCGTAGCTTTGCACGACTCGGGCACTCAAGGAACACGACCAGGGAGGTGTGCCCGCTCGGGTGGATTTGGTGTGCCCGCTCGGGCTAATTACCATCCAACAATAGCCGTAGGTTTGCACGACTCAGGTGGATGAAGCCATACGCTCGGGCATGAGTGCCCGCTCGGGCAAAATGAAGCACACGGTCGGGCATAGGGCCTGCACGAGCGGGTAGAGGTTGTGCCCGCTCGGGTCCTTGTTTTGCTCAACTAACTCCCAAATTTTAGAACGGCCAAATTAAGGGGAAATCAGATCTGAAAAAGGGGTTTTCGAACCAGATTGGATAAGAGAACACTCAGAGACATTAGAGCAGATTGAAGAAGGAAGAAAAGACGGAACTACGGATCGGGAGCAAGGAGGATCTATTGAAGACATCGGTTTATGAATAGGGAGTCATCTCATTCTCTATCTATGTCGAATCTAGAATTCTCTTGTGTTTCCTTTGCGGTATCCATGTCTGAGTAGATCCATTGCCATGGGTTAGAAAGTATTGCCATGTTGTAACGAAATCTTGTGCTTAATGAATGGTGGATCTTAATGCTTTCATACTTGTACGCCACTCGATATGAATGAATTTGGTATTTGATCACGTTTTCAGATTTCATAGTTGATCTTAATGCTTCAATACTTGTACGCCACTTGATTGATGATATTAGAAGTTTAATAAATCTACGCCAGGGCATTATACTTTGGAACTTAGCCATGATTTAGGGTTTAATCGGTTTAGAATCTACGCCAGGTCAATCGATTGAATCTAGGGATTAGGATAGCGGTCGTAATGCGTCTATGTATGTAAGATGCGCAATAGATATATTGGTATATGCATGCTAGATAGTGGACAAGTCTACGCCAGTCAGTTCCTATAGGAGAGCTTGAATTCCCTGAACTCATGATAGTACCTAAGACCAATTATCCTTTTAGAACTTCGTTACATCGCTATGCAAACTCTCGATACCCATGGTGCTGAGCTATAAGTTTATTCTCATCGATTTAGTTTAGTTTAGCTCAATAACAATCCCATCTTTAGTCACCTTGCACGTCTATTCCATTAGTTTAATAGCTTATAAGTCGCATCAAATCCTTGTGTTCGACCCTAGTTACTACACGATCCGTATTATTGCGGAAGCGTTAGTCTAGGTTTTATTACTTGAGCTTAACACACATCAAGTTTTTGGCGCCGTTGCCGGGGAGTTGATTACGGCTTTAGAGTTTGGAAACTTTTAGATTTAGACATTAGTCCTTTCCGGAGTCTTGTTTGTTTCTTGCTTTTTCGTGTTTTTGTTTGTTTATTTGTTTAGAGTCAAGTTCGTTTGCTTCTCGGATCTCACGTGATCTTTGTGTTTATCTTCTTTTTCTTGTGCAGCTAGCTTGTGCATGAGAAATACCGGAAGTACGGATCTAGTTTTCGACCCTGACATTGATAAAACGCTCAGAAAGATAAAGAAAGAAATGAGAGCTAGTGCTAGCAATTCAGTTGATAACACACAAGTACACTTGGACTTCCAAACCGAGGAAGTAATTGAACCACCGTTTGTAGATAAGAGTGACGAAGAGCTAATGGCTGAACGTCGAGGCACACGGAGCTCTTATCGTGCATTGCAAGGAGAAACGCTCGCGTAGAGCTTCAACCGGCATTCATTCAAATGCTCGGTAATGCGGCGTTTAGAGGGAGACCCGCCGAGGACCCAAATCAGCATCTCACTGATTTCAAGATGCTATGCCGAACCATAAGAGCCGGAGATGGGGTATCGGATGAGGATGTCATGCTAGCTGCCTTCCCATTCTCGGTGAAAGACAAGGCACAAGATTGGTTGTATTCTCAACCAGCGAATTCTATCGCATCATGGGGACAGCTAAAGGAGAAGTTCATGAGTTCAAGGGGCAGCCGAGAGCTTATACGAAGCGTGGGAGCAATTCAAAGGATACCAACGCCTTTGCCCACATCACGGCATGGATCAAAGTTACCTCATACACAACTTTCTCCAAGGACTCATGGACAATGGGAGCGATTCAAAGGATACCAACGCCTTTGCCCACATCACGGCATGGATCAAAGTTACCTTATACACAACTTTCTCCAAGGACTCATGGACAACACGAGGATCTTGATCGTAGCCGCTGCTGGAGGTTCTTTAAGCAACCTCACCTTTCCACAAATTGAGGATCTTATAGATCGTATGGCTGACGAAGGAAACCACACCGCCGGAGAGTACAATCGCAACACTCCAGCAAAGGGTAGCCAATGTGGATAATACGCATACCATATATGCCGAGCTAGCAGAAATGAGAGCTAAAATGAATGGTAAAATCAATGGCCTCTACGAATTGATGTCCGGAGCGAATCAACAACAATATTTTGAGCAGCCGAACGAGCAAGGAATTCAAGGGTACGAAGGGGTGAATTATGTGAGCAACTATCAGCAATATTTTGAGCAGCCGGACGAGCAAGGAATTCAAGGGTACGAGGAGGTGAGTTATGTCAGCAACAACCAACCTTTGGGTAATACTTACAAACCCGAGTGGAGAAATCACCCCAACTTTTCGTACAAGAATTCCGACGGTGCATTCAATGCACAACGCTCATCGGGGAACTTCCAACCGCGTTTGATGCAACGCAATCAGAATTTTCAGCCAAGGACGCATCCCCAACCTCAGAACAATCAGCCAAATGCATCGCAATTGCAGCCAAACCAATCCGATGCAACCCCCGATTTCAACGCCTTGCTCAATATTTTTTCGAAAATGTTTTTGTTGTTGATGGTTTGACGCACTTGTTGGTCCGATATAAATAGCAAATATTCCAACGGATGTCCGTTGGAAATTGTAACGGATGCTCGTTGCTTTTGCGCGGATGACCGCAAGGAGTTCTACCGGCGCGGCCGGAAGCAAATCCTCGTGAACACGTCAATGCCATATATCTACGGAGTGGCAAAGTGGTGGATCAGCCCACTCATTTGATGTTTGAGAGGGATGAAACAACTAGTACAGAAGTGGAAAATGGTAGCAACGTTGAAAAGCGAAACATGAAACCGAGGAGGAGGAAGAGCCAAAGTACGTGAAACCGGAACTAAGACTGCCTCCTCTCCCATTCCCATAACGTCAACGTAAGAGACTGATGGATCAGACCATTCTCTCGACATTTGACAAAGGTGAACCGTCCAATAAAGCAATGAAAAAGGGCAGTAGCAGCAAAGAGCACAAAAATAAACACGAGGAGGAGGGAGAGCCGAAATACGTGAAACCGGAACCGAGACCACCTCATTTGCCATTTCCTCAACGTCCACGCAAAAAGGACGATGATGCTCAATTTGAAAAGTTTGCTGAGATGTTGAAGAAGATGGACATAACGATACCATTCCATGAAGCGTTGAAGAAGATGCCTTCATACGCCAAGTTCCTCAAAGACATACTTGCGAACAAGCGAGATGTGGAGATGGAAACCGTTATGGTAACTAATTCAATGTTGCAGCCTAATCTACCCAAAAAGATGCCGGATTCAGATATATTCGTGATCCCTTGTAAAATTGGAGATTATGAAATAAACCATGCGCTAATCGACGTCGGTGCAAGCGTAAGCGTGCTACGATTGTCATTATACGAGAAATTGGATCTTAAGGGTAAGATGGATCTTCGACCGACGAGACTGGCGCTAACCATGGCTGATCGGAGCGTTAGGATACCCGAGGGAAAGCTGGAAGACGTACCTTTGCATGTAGGAAAGTTCTTCATCCCGGTTGATTTCGTTGTATTGGATATGGAGGAGGACGAGAAAATCCCAATCATCCTCGGTAGGCCGTTTCTCAATACGGAAAAGGCGATCATACGTTGTTTAGGAATACGGATTAGACTTAGGTCATTGGTAGGATTGCATGGTTCGAGACTTTAGGTTGATAAAAGTTTTAACTTGGTACGCTTAGGCTTGCGTTCATGTGACGCGTTGTTTTGCATGTTGGCTAATCCTTTGAAGTACTTGTGCTAGTATCCATTGTTTTTTAGCCTTTTCTAGTACTCGCCCTAAGTTTGCTCGAGGACGAGCAAAAAGTTAAGTCTGGGGGAGTTTGATAAAACGCAATCCGTTGTAGTTTTTATGTCATTCTTAGGTCTAGTTTTAGGTAGATTTATTAGATTTCATTCATTTATCGAGACTATTCGAGGATTTTTTGATAACACGTAATCCGTTGTAGTTTTTATGTCATTCTTAGGTCTAGTTTCGAGTAGATTTATTAGATTTCATTCATTTATCGAGTTTATTCGAAGACTTTATCTACATTTCGTGTTTTGCATAGGAAACGAAGACATGAGGAGAAACACGAGAGATTATGGCAATCTAACCCCGAAAACGTAGTTGAGTGACAAGGTTCAACTTGTGCAAGGCTATGGATTGAAGTGAACATTCAAACACCGAGCGAAAGGATCGGAAACAACCATTCAAGACCTACACGCTCGGGTGGATTGGGATTGCCCGAAAAGGAGCGGAAACAACATTTCAAGACATGCCCGCTCGGGCATTGGAAGTGTACACGATCGGGCTAATTGCTGCCAATTACCCCCGTAGCTTTGCACGACTCGGGCACTCAAGGAACACGACCAGGGAGGTGTGCCCGCTCGGGTGGATTTGGTGTGCCCGCTCGGGCTAATTACCATCCAACAATAGCCGTAGGTTTGCACGACTCGGGTGGATGAAGCCATACGCTCGGGCATGAGTGCCCGCACGGGCCAAATGAAGCACACGGTCGGGCATAGGGCCTGCACGAGCGGGTAGAGGCTGTGCCCGCTCGGGTCCTTGTTTTGTTCAACTAACTCCCAAATTTTAGAACGGCCAAATTAAAGGGAAATCAGATCTGAAAAAGAGAATTTCGAACCAGATTGGATAAGAGAAGATTCAGAGACATTAGGGCAGAAGGAAGAAGGAAGAAAAGAGGGAACTACGGATCGGGAGCAAGGAGGATCTATTGAAGACATCGGTTTATGAATAGGGAGTCATCTCATTCTCTATCTATGTCGAATCTAGAATTCTCTTGTGTTTCCTTTGCTGTATCCATGTCTGAGTAGATCCATTGGCATGGGTTAGAGAGTATTGCCATGTTGTAACGAAGTCTTGTGCTTAATGAATGGTGGATCTTAATGCTTTCATACTTGTACGCCACTCGATATGAATGAATTTGGTATTTGATCACGTTTTCAGATTTCATGGTTGATCTTAATGCTTCAATACTTGTACGCCACTTGATTGATGATATTAGAAGTCTAATAAATCTACGCCAGGGCATTAGACTTTGGAACTTAGCCATGATTTAGGGTTTAATCGGTTGAGAACCTACGCCAGGTCAATCGATTGGATCAGAGGAGATTCAGAGACATTTGGGCAAAAGGAAGAAGGAAGAAAAGACGGATCTACGGATCGGGAGCAAGGAGCAAGGAGGATCTATCGAAGACATCGGTTTATGAATAGGGAGCAATCTCATTCTCTATCTATGTCGAATTTAGAATTCTCTTGTGTTTCCTTTGCTGTATTCATGTCTGAGTAGATCCATTGCCATGGGTTAGAGAGTATTGCCATGTTTATGCAAACTCTCGATACCCATGGTGCTTAGCTATAAGATTATCTCGTCGATTTAGTTTAGTTTAGTTCAATCACAATTCCATCTTTAGTCACCTTACACGTCTATTCCATTAGTTTAATAGCTTATAAGTCGCATCAATTCCTTGTGTTCGACCCTAGTTACTACACGATCCGTATTCTTGCGGAAGCGTTAGTCTAGGTTTTATTACTTGAGCTTAACGCACATCAAGTTTCAAAACAATCATGTAATTCGGAGCTTCGTACGCAAAGTTATGGTATTTCAAAGCTCCTCGTACAATTCATTGTTTTAGTCATCTAGTCACGTGAAAACAAAAACAAAAAGTGGAAAAGGGGTGCAACACGAGAGAAAAACACTAATAGGAAATAGGAAGCAAAAGGAATATCCGAGAGACAAACGCAACGCATGCAACGTATTGACAAGAAATGACATTCGTAACCTAACAAACTCGAAAAGGGCATCTTTGGCTCTAAAAATCCATCGTATTGACCTAAATAAAGCATTTTGAGCTTGAAAACGGGGTCGAGCTGCCTTCAGCAAACTGCAGCATGGTTTATCTTGAAAAGATCAATAAAATGTGAAAAAATCATGTAATTCGGAGCTTCGTATGCATAGTTATGGTATTTCAAAGTCCGTCGTACAATTCATTGTTTTAGTCATCTAATCACGTGAAAACAAAAACAAAAAGTGGAAAAGGGGTACAACACGAGAGACAAACACAAATAGGAAATAGGAAGCAAAAGGAATATCCGAGAGACAAACGCAATACAAGCGGCGTATTGACAAGAAATGACATTCGTATCCTAACAAACTCGAAAAAGGCATTTTCTGGCTCTAAAAATCAAACGTATTGACCTAAATAAAGCATTTGAGCTCGAAAACGGGGTCGGGTGATAACATGTAATCCGACGTAGTATTTACACGAGTCTTAGGTTTAGTTTTTATTAGATTTCTTGGACTTTACCGATTTATTGAGGTTATTCGAGGATTTCATCCACCATTTCGTGTTTCGTGTAGGAAATGAAGACATGAAGGAAAACACGAGTAAGTACGGCAATTCTACCTCGAAAACGTGATTTAAAGTCAAGATACAACATGTGCACGGTCATGGATCCAAATGAAACACTCAAGCACCGAGCGAAAGGAGGGGAAACAACAATTGAAGTGTGCACGCTCGGGCTGAGAAGTGAGCCCGCTCGGGCTCAGGTTGCACAATTAGAACAAGAAAACCCCCAAAAGCAAGCCCGACTAGGGCTGATAGACTGCACGCTCGGGCAAGTTAGCCCGATCGGGCTGAGAGTTATGCTCGCACAGGCTCACATCTGCACGAGCAGGTGAAGGTTGTGCCCGCGTGGATCCACCTTTTTCTCAACAACCTAGCTTGAATTTTGAACGGGCTGAATTTAAAGGGAACAGAAGGGAGAAGCCAAGAACAGACTGGAAAAGGCAAGAGAACAAGGGGGAAGAACCAAGCAAAGGAGAAGAGAGAGAGCACGACCGAAAAAGGAGACTTCGGGGAACCGAACGATTCGTCGGAGGTTACGCTTGGAGGATAGGGAAGATGAACATCTACTTCGTTTTTGTTTGCTTCTCTATGTATTCTGAGTTTCGTAAGGTGTTTTTTCAGTACATGTTCTGGCATAACTCAGTTGATGATATGACAAGTAGTGTTTATGGCTTCTGTACAGAATCGAGGTGCAACTTTTTTATCATGTGGTATTTCCGTAACCATTCCCTATAAATTTCGATTTTTTTCTTTCCACAACTCTATTTTGTTGTGGGAGTTTTTGTAGCAGAATCTTCATGTGAAATACCAAGTTTGTTATGTAAATTTTCAAATGGCTCATTCTCAAATTCACGACCATTATCATTGTTAATTCTTTTTATGCCTCCTTTGTATCCATCAAATTTAGGCACAAATAATGGAAGACATCAAAAGTTTCTTCTTTTTCTCGCAAAAATACTACCCATGTATATCTTGAAAAATCATCCACACATATAAAAACATACCTTTTTCCACTAAAGCTTTTAGGTTGCATAGGTCCCATCAAATCCATGTGAAGCAATTCAAGTCTTTGGGAGGTGTTGATTTGCGATATCTTCTTGTGATTAATTCAATCTTGTTTGCCTTATTGATATGGTTTGCAAAAAAACATCCTTTTTCTTTGTCATTTTGGGCATACCTCGAATCAACTCTGAGTTAGACAATTTAACAATAGTTCAATAGTTAACATGACTTAATCATTGATGCCAAAGATGAATAGGATCTTGTGTAACATGGTAGCACTTGACTTCTTCATACCCAATGTAGCAGTTGTTGGATGATCTTTTTCCTACAAAAACATTTTTACCATCTTTATTTGTGACAACACATTTCTCATTGAGTAAGAAATAACATAATTGATCACACAAGTGACTAACACTTAGTAAATTGGCTTGAAGTCCTTGTACAAAATGTATATTAGTTAACTCTGGTTGTCCAATGCTGCAATTTAACCTTTTTTCTTGTATTCTTCCTTTGCGTCCATCCCCAAATGTTACCTTTCCACCTTTGGTATTTTTTAAAATTTGATAACAGCTAAGAATATCTGTTATCAAATTACCACATAGAATCTTGCTCATATTCTATCGAAGTGAATGCAACATAACAATTAATATCAGATTTCTTCACAATTTTTTTTAATTGTAGGTTTTCTAATGTTGTATATCTTACAGTCTTTTAACCCATATTTGATAAACTTTAGGAGTTGACCAAAAAGAATAATTACCTTGATGTTGTCGTGACTCACCTTGATGTCTTCATGATCAATATTGATCTCATGCTCTCCTTGTTATTCTTTTGTGAAAGGCCCTTTGTGGTATCTACCCATATAATTCCTTTGGGTTTATCCTTGAAAACATTAGATTTGAATGTGACCTTTTTTCCAGCAATAGTAACATCTTCTCTCCTCTCTATGTTGATATCTAGATCTCATATCCACATGCGCTCGAGGTCTACTTGTGTTTTCTGAGGTATTTCTATCTTTGATAACTCTTCACTTTTAACAAATTTCCCTTGATTACTCGAACTTTGTCCTTTATAAACAAATCCAAAATTGTTTAAGTCGCTTTTTCCTCATGTTAGAAGATAGTCTAGCTTCTTCATTTTGTTTGTAACATCATTAAGTTTTACTTTATTTTTTCAATTTGATTTGAAATTTGTTTTACTTCATCTTCTTTTTCCTTGAGTTGTTTCGTAACAACTTTTAATTGCGACTTGCTGACATCCTTCGTTTTTAGAATCTTAATGTTAGTTGAATCATTTTAACATATTTCTCATATAATTATGTCATGGTAAGCTTATCATTACTTTTTTCATTCGACTACTTTACTTGCAATAACACCAAAGAATGTTACATAGTTGGTCTTGTCCTCATCTTCACTTTCTTCCTCGGATTCTGTTGAATCTTCTTTAGTAAGAAAAGACTTGTTTGTCATTTCATGATACTCGTTATTTGTATGCCCGAATCCGTGACAATTGAAGTATTTGATTGCGTTCAAAGTTTTCAAGGAAGCTTCTTGTTTTTTAACACTTGGGCAATTGCTCGTTATGTGACCATATCCGTTACACTCATAGTATTATACTTTTGATTTTTCGTTCTTCTCAGGGTATGCCTTGTGTATCTTGAGGTATTCTCTTGGTTCCTTTTCAGAGATTTGTTAAATTTTTTTGCTAATAAGGATCTCTCTTTAGCAATTTCGTCAAACTTTGTTGTGTTTACTATTGCTTTAAGTGATATTTCTCGAGAAGATTCTTTGCTAGTTGAACCTTTTTCTAGCTGTAACTCCAACTCATAGGCTGAAAATATTCTTATGATCTCTTTGAAACTCATTCTCTCAGTGTTGAGTAACATGTTAATAGTTGTCTTTTATGCCAAAACTTCTTAGGTAAACATCGAAAGAGTTTCTTGACAAGTTTGTTGTGTTCATAAGGTTGACCAAGAACATGTGCTTCATTGACTAAGGCATTCAATCTCCTACTAAACTCTTTCACATTTTTAATCTATCCCATTTCAATTTTTTTTAAATTTTTGTTCGAGAATATATAATATTGTTCTCTTAATGCTTGGAGTCCCTTCATAGATTGTTTCAAGCGTGTTCCAAGCATCTTTTGCGGGTTCACACCCTTGTATCGGTTTGAATTCGTCCATATCTATAGAAGCAAAAATTACAGTTAATCTGTTTGCATAATACGTTGATGATCTCTTCTCGGCTGGTGTCGATTGTCGAGCAGTTTCTCTTTTGTATTTCCTTTATCATCGATCACCATAGAAGGCTTCCAACCGTACTTGACAGCCCCCATACAACTTCCTCTATGCCGTGAATGTTGGCTATCATCTTAACGTTCCAATATCCATAACTAGCGGAGTTAAGCATAACGACTTTGCAATACGAGTATAAATCTCATGAACCTTCCATCTCTCTCTTACATGGATCTCGAACAGATATGTAAGAATAACTTCTTTGTTTCGTTTCCACCTCTTATACCAATTGAAAAAACTAAAGAGCAGATGGAAAAAGCGTTTGGTGGAGTTCTCAAAACTCCAAAGGTCTTTCTATTTAATTTAGACGATTGTCCAAGTACACCTAAATACAGATTTAGACTCTCCCTTAGATTCTACCGCTCTTGAACTTAAATTCCATGCCTCAAATGCCACACACTCCGTATGTGACCGTCAAACACTATTCTTACAATAGTCTTAGATTACTGAATGACTCTTCGAATCATTCACCCATAAATCCCTAAACAAGTCAACTAAGATGTGTGTAAAAACACTTGCATATTTTTGCTCACACTTCTCTCTTGAATATTTTTGCTCACTCTTTGCTGATGGAGAATATGATGTTCGGCCATGGTATCAGCCCTCTTTATATGGGTTTTGATATATTTATCAAGAGATATTCTCCATATTTGTAGCTTCCTTGATATTCTCCATGACATCTTCCAATTTGTTAATCTTTGACTTGTTAACTTTTCACCTATTCAAACATAAGAGTCAATAAAAAACTTAAGATATAATTATGCATTAACAGACTAATTTAACTATGTTTTCTATAGTCTTATCACTATTAATAATCTTATTAATATGTTTTTCCTAATGTTTATAATTATTATTGATATTTTTACAACTTTATTATTATTTGTGGTTTTTTACGTATATTAGTTTCATTAATATCACAATTGCATTATTAGTATATGTAAGTTTATTTAATTCTGAATACTCTGATTAACGTTCCTCATGTTATATGCTAGCAAAACATCATATATATATATATATATATATTGTTCGTTATTTGTTTTGAACATAAATCTTAAATAAATAGTAGAGTTGAATACCTTTCATGTTTAGTATATATATATATATAAGATGTTAGGAATTAATTATATATATATATATATATATTGTTCGTTATTTGTTTTGAACATAAATCTTAAATAAATAGTAGAGTTGAATACCTTTCATGTTTAGTATATATATATATATATAAGATGTTAGGAATTAATTTTTTGTAATTATATGAGTTAAATTTTCGACTTAATCTCATTTTACATCTCGTTATTTTATATATTGGCAAAGCATCTACATATTAACTGGATTTCCGAGGGTATCCGTATCCGAACCAGAACGGGTAGATAGTTTTCTACCAAAACTAAAACTCCAGAGACGCGAGTACCCGAAATTAAGATACTAGACAAAAGAACGAGTTCCTCCATTTTCTCGAACCCTAATTCTGGGTTCCTCCATTTTCTCGAACCCTAATTCTGGGTTCCTTCATTTCCTCGACAACCAAACATAAAAAATACTACCAAATGGCATATATGAATCTACTCTTCATTGAGTTATCAACAACTCTACGATGTATTGCGTACATGATCATCTCGTTTTCATACGTATTTCTTGCACGATTTTAGAGATGTTTATGATATGTATGCGATGCTTTACGTATGATTGCGTATCCGTTTTACTTGTTTTCGTGTTTTCATGTTCTTACAGGTTTTTATGCGTATTCGGTTCATTTCGGAGCTAAAGGACGTCAGGAAAGAAAGTACCAACATCGAGAATCATCACGGGACAAACGGAACGAGAATCGGCATGAAATAGCCACTACCCGTGCGGGTACTCCCTAGCCCGAGCGGGTTTTTGTTACGGCGATTTTGGGCAGCAAATTGAGCACGAGTCGGGCGAGAAATACCCCGCCCGGGGCATGAGCCCGAGCGGGCAGCACATGTGCCCGAGCGGGCAGGCCTTGTGCCCGAGCGGGCTCCCCTTGAGCCCGAGTGAGCAGCCTCCTTTTCATTGCGTTCTTGCGCGATCTTCCGCGCCGTACCAGAGCGGGTCATTTTCTCTGCCCGTGCGGGTCGCGACCGTCACCTGTAACTTAAAATAAGTTAATTTGACTTAAAACAAATGGAAGTTTGTGGGGGACTCATACAAGAAGGAAAACGACTTTAAAGGAGGAAAAAGGGCCCAGAGATGGACATTGATTTATTCATTATTCAGTTCTTGATCGACGGAGAAAGAAAGAAGGTTCTTACGAATGAGACTTACGAGGAGCATTGGAGATCAGCTTGACACTTCGGTTTCTTTTTGTTTTCATGTTCCTGAGACTTTCTATTTCGTTTATGTTTGTTTACGGAGGCATGAGCGAGTAGTTTGTTTGTTCTAGGAGAAGGGATTAGCCCATGGCTATCCCGGAACCACTTTGATTTATCTTTGAATGCATCTTCCCGTTTTCGCTTATCTATTCTTTATCTGAGTGCTTAATTTACTTGTGTTTGCGATGGCCACGTAGATGCATGTGTTAGGGGTTAGGAGAAGGACCGAAAGGATAATTCTAGTCCTAGAAGATCAGGTTTAGAACAACCGAGGTTAGGTCACGAAAGTAGGGTAGCAGCGGTTGAGGGTAAAACGGATGAATCACAGGTCTTATGGGTTTAGTTCAAGGTGTCAGCCACGAAATTAGGGGGTAACTTGACTAGATCACGTGTCTATGCCTCGAGAGAGGGTAGATATCATATTAGGATCGTCTGTCTTAGATAACTTCACTGGGATTGCATGATAGATAGGTTGATTGTTGGTTTCGGTAGTCTTGTGGTGAAACTGGTTTCCTGGAACGTTTGTCTCATACTTAAGAGCTAGTTTGTTTATTTGCTTTTAGTATTTCATTCTTAAAACCATATTTCCTTCGTTAGGAAGTTTGATTCATAGTTCGAGTTTAAGTTGCGTTGCATAGTCTCTGTGGGATCGACACCTAAAGTACTACACACGTGTCGTGCACTTGCGGGTAGTTTAGGTTATTTATTTACCTTTGATAACGCATCAAGTTTTTGGCGCCGTTGCCGGGGACTATTGTCAACGCGTCTTAGTTTCGAGCCTAGAGTCTTTCTTGCTTTATTTTTTGTTTTGTTTTCTTTCGATTCTTTCTACCTAATTCCATCCTTTTGTCCTTTGTCGGTTTATGACCAGGTCTCAAGGCACTTCTAGTCTACTCCGAATCGACCCAGAGATGGAGAAACTTTTTTTGAGGCGTGGCACTGCTCTAGGACGAGCAAAGGTTCAAGTCTGGGGGAGTTTGATAACGTCTATTTTGTTATAGTATTTTAGTCTCGTTTTATATTTAGTTTTATCATTCATTTGAACTTTACCAAGCATTAAAGCATTATTTAGTCCTTTTTTAGCGTTCTCTCGTGTTATTGCAGTAAATGAAATATCGTGATATAAACACGAGTAAATGAAGTAAAACTAAGCAATACCACTCTCCTATCAGCTATGCACGGTCAGCATCCAAAGAATCATAAACAAGAGAAGAGAAATGGAAGCAATGGCAACTTACAAAAAAATTGAAACTAGCGAAAAAAGGAAATTTAGCAAAACAAGAAAAGGAACATGTTGGGTACTTAAACAAAATGGAAATATGGTTAGAGAAGAGGAAGAGGAGATACATGACTGGAAAATAAAGGGGAAACGTTGACAATTACACATTAATGGAAAAACAAGAAATGAAAAAACTCGGAAAAGGAAAACTGCAGTGGCTGTAACAAAAAGGAAATTCCAGCCACTAGAGAGGAAGCAAAGAGGACGGCCAAAGAGGAAAGATTAGAGAAAAGGCAAGAGGAGAAAGAGGGCTAAAAGGGGAGAGCTTCAGCAGCAAGAGACGGACAGAATTGAAGACAGAAAGTGAGAGACAAGAGAGAGCACCTAGAGAGAGGAAGGAGGAGAGTAGCACGCACACACAAGGGCGAAGGACGGAGCGACGAAGCTGGAGCACGGAGGAGCTATTGAAGACATCGGTAATAGAATAGGGAGGGATCTCATTCTTTATCCATGTTGAATATAGTTATCTTTTGTGTTTCTTATGCTGAGTTCATGTCCGAGTAGGTCCATAGCCATGGGTTAGAGAGCTTTGCCGATATGTAATGAAGTTTTGTTCTTAATGCTTAGTTATAATATTCGTTCGTTTCGGATTGATTGGTTGTTTGTATTGCTTTTATTCTTGTTGGTAGCTTGAATGAATGATTATAAAAATCTAATTGCATTGGGAGATGAATTGGATTTTGGAACGTAGCCGTGATATGAAGTCTCAATTGATTTAGAACCTTGGCTGGTCGGTTGACTGAACTTAGGAATTAGGATAGCGATCTTAATGCATCTAGTAGGTAAGATACACAATTGGGAGATTGGTACACGCCTGCTAGATAGTGGGTTTAGGCATCGGGAGAGTCATTCCCTAGAAAAGAGCTTGAATTCCCCGAATACGTAACGATATCTATAACCATGATCTTGTTAGAACTTCGTTGCATCATCATGCATCTCTCGAAACCTGTGGTGCTTTGTTCATTGAGTCTTAATCCGATAGTTAGTTAGTTAGTTCATCTTTATTCGCATTCCCACCACTTGTTGATTTTACACGTCCTATTCTTTAGTTTACTAGCTTTAGAGTTGCATCGATTCCTCGTGATCGACCCTGGTACTATACGATCCGTATTCTTGCGGAAGCATTAGTCTAGGTAATTATTACTTGAGATTAACCACATCAAGTTTTTAGCGCCGTTGCCGAGGAATTGATTACGACTTTAGAGTTCGGATACTTTTAGATTAGGACATAGTCCTTTCCGGAGTCTTATTTGTTTTTCGTGTTTTTGCTTTAAGTCTTTTTTTCTTTTCTTGAGTCAAATCTTTTTACCTCTCAGAGCCTAACCGATTCTTGTGTTTCTATTTGTGAGGTACATTATCGTGCGAGACCGAAGAAGAACAAATGGCAGAACGTCGCATTCTAAACATGCCACAAATTCCAGCCGCGTTAACCTATGGAACATACATGGCTCCTAGGCATATGAACCTCTTGTCTTGCATCGTAAGAAGGGATGCCCGCGTCTAGTTACAATCAGCATTCATCTAGATGCTCGGTAATGCAGCATTCAGAGGGAGACCCACCGAGGATCCAAATCATCATCTTACTAATTTTAAGATGCTTTGCCAAACCATCAGAATCGAAGAAGGAATCTCGGATGAGGACGTCATGCTTGCTGCCTTCCCATTCTCAGTGAAGGATAAAGCGCAAGAGTGGTTGTATTCCCAGCTGGCAAACTCTATAGGATCATGGGGGCAGCTAGAGGAAAAGTTCATGATGCGATTCTTCCCTCAGAGTAAAGCTCAGCTTGCCAAGAATCAAATCAACAAGTTCGTTCAAGGGGCAGTTGAGAGTCTATACGAAGCATGGGAATTGTTTCAAAGGCTATCAACGCCTTTGCCCACACCACGACATCGATCAGAGCTATCTCATACACAACTTTCTGCAAGGACTCATGGATAACACGAGGATTCTGATCATACCCGCTGCTGGAGGTTCTTTGAGCAACCTCACTTTTCCATAAATCAAAAACTTGATTGATCGTATGGCCGATGAGGGCAGCAACGCCGCTGGAGAGTATAATTGCAATGCTCTAGCAAGGGTAGCTCATGTGAACGACACACACGCTCTATATGCCGGTTTAGCTGAGGTGAGGAATCATGTCGCTGGAATTTACATTTTTCTATCCGAATCACGTCATCCACAATATTCAGAGCAATTAGAGGATCATGAAGTCCAAAGCTACGAGGAAGTGAACTATGTGAGCAACAAACAGCCTTTGGGAAACACGTACAATCCCGGATGGAGAAATCACCCAAACTTCCCCTACAAGAATTCTGACGGTACATCCAATACGCAACAACTATCGGGAAACTTTCAGCCATGATTGATGCAAAGGAATCAGAATTTCCAGCCAAGGACGGAGCCCCAAACCCAGAATTACAAGCCACGTGCGCCTCCTCCTCCACAACAAGAAGCTAATACCGATATTACGTCTATGCTAGCTCAACTCTTACAAGGACTTGAAGAGGTAAAGAAACAATTTGCGGAGATGACGACGCACCTACAGATCTTGGATACTCAAGTTGCACAACTCGCTGCGAACTCCTCTCAACCACAAGGAATTCTACCAGGGAGGCCGGAAGCAAATCCCCGTGGGCACATCAATGCCATATATCTACGGAGTGGCAAGACGGTAGATCAGCCTGCTCCTTTGATGTTTGAAAGGGATGAAGCACCTCGTACGACAGTGGAGAAGGGCATAAACGATGAAAATCATAAGAAGAAAGCCGAGGAGGAAGAAGAGCCAAAATACGTGAAACCCGAACCAAGACCGCCTCCTTTGCCATTCCCACAACGTCCACGTAAGAGATTGATGGATCAGGCCATTCCCTCGACATTTGACATAGGTGAACCATCCGGTACAGTAATGGGAAAGGGCAGTATTGTTTTGTTTCAAAGGCTATCATCGTGCATCTCTCGAATCCTGTGGTGTTTTGTTCATTGAGTCTTAATCCGATAGTTAGTTAGTTTATCTTTATTCGCATTCCCACACGTCCTATTCTTGAGTTTACTAGCTTTAGAGTTGCATCGATTCCTCGTGATCGACCCTAGTACTATACGATTCGTATTCTTGTGGAAGCGTTAGTCTAGGTAATTATTACTTGAGATTAACCACATCAGCGCAGATTCAAGGATCTTCAACAGTTATGTCCACACCATGGTCTTGAGCAGTGGTACGTTATCCAAACCTTCTACAACGAAATTTCAGATGATCACCGTACGATGTTGGATAATGCTGCCAGAGGATCATTCATGGATCTGAGCGTCGAGGAGGCATATGAGCTGATTGACAACCTTGCCATGAACCACACCATGTGGTCAACACCGAGAGGTATGCCTAACAACACTCGTCGTCTATATGAACCGAATCAGAGTAGGGCAACGGGTAATGCAGCGAACACCATGTACTGTGTGAATTGTGGAGATATGGAGCATGTAGCGTATCAATGAACGGTACATGAGGATTTCGAACAGATGAATTATGCCCAGCAGCAAGGAAACACTCAATTCGGGAATTCCTACAACCCGAATTGGAGGAATCACCTGAACTTGTGATACCGAACGACTCAACCGATGAAGGATTCGGGCTTTCAGCAAAGCAGCAAACTTTTCAGCAAAACAAACAGCAATTCCAGCAAGCTCAGCAAGTTCCGCAAGCTCCTCAACCTCCTCAAGCCTCCTCATCAAACCTTGAAGGAATGTTGATCGAATTTATTAAGGAGCATAGGCAGCAAACATCGACTCAAACCAAATTTAATGCGGATGTGGGGACGGCGATTAGTGAGCTTAAATCTCATATGGAATCCTTGAGCAAACATGTGAAGATGTTAGAAAATTCCATAGCACAACAGGCCGCCTCATCCTCTCGGAATCCCGGAAAGCTTCCCGGTAAACCCGATCTTAACCCAAGAGAGCACGTGAACGCCATCACCTTGCGCAGCGGTAATGTGCTCGAGAATCCGCACCCGAAAGAGCAAGAGAAGGTTGCTGGAAAATCAGTGGATAAAGGAAAGGGTATTGTGAATGAAGACAGACCCGAATCAGAATTGGAGAAACCGTACGTTGCTCCACCGGCGTAGAAACCTCCAATACCGTATCCTCAACGGGTTGTGAGCAACAAGAACGAGGTAAGGTATGGACGGTTTGTAAAGATCCTTAAGAAGCTTCACATCAACATACCATTCGTAGAGGCTCTCCAACAAATGCCCAGGTACGCCAAATTCCTTAAAGAAATTATGTCCAACAAACGGCGTATCGAAAAGAGTGAGACGGTAGCACTCACCGAGGAATGCAGCGCCATTCTTCAAAACAAGCTACCCCCGAAGTTGAAGGACACCGGAAGCTTCTCCATTCCATGCACAATAGGTAATCTTGATATTGATAAAGCGTTGTGTGATTTAGGAGCAAG
>CM071872.1:5538358-5555997 GCA_036759665.1 Gynandropsis gynandra | reverse complement strand
AAACGAAGAACGAAACAGTTTCGTTCATCGGAAATTCCGCACCAAAGGTTGAAGGCAGAATCTGATCTCGGCGTGGATACACGTAGAGGACTTGTACTATCAAGTCTATCATCCGATAAGCACTCGTTCAACGTTAACAGGTATATTCGAAATCGTTTCTATATTTGTAATCGTTGAAACCCCGAAAAACTAATCTGAATATGACTAGATCTAAAAATTCGGATTGATAAAACACGCTTCCGCACCCCAAATCAACTCATCATATGTTGTGCGTGCAAAGTGTTCTAGAAAATAGTAGGAGAAATTTCTTTGTTTTGCACATTGGTTTGAACAAATTGTATTTCTTTCTACTTCATTCTAAAGTTATCGAATTTAAATTTATATATTGTTTAGATTGTAATCGTAATAGTTTTTTTCGTATCGCAATGTATTGGTTGCTGACGATGGTGAAAAAATTAGAATTTTTGTTAATTTTTATGCCAAAATCGTTGAATTAATAAACATCAAAGTTTCAGAGATTATTGAAACAATTGTATGAGTTATTTTTATTATTCTCCGTTAATTTTGAATAAATTATCTAGTATTGATTTATAATATCTCTTGCCTTTACAGAATATTGGTAGATTCAATAATCTTCCCTAATGTTTGAATAACACCTAGGTAAATATTATACATTCCACAATCAATTATTTACTGTCAAATGTGTAATTGTATAACTGATGGGAATGATGAGAAAACAAATTGTGTGGTTAAGGAAAACGACCTTAAATTATTTTGTTGTCAATTATAATTTCGATTTTATTTTATGCAGCATAAAATTTTGATGAGTTGAATTGCTATTGGGTAATGAACGGGCTAGCCTTCCAAAAAGCAAAGTTCTGGAGATCAAAATGAATGAACACAGAATTGATGTCAACAAAAAAGGTGCTATATTTGGACTCCATTGGGAATGGGGTAGGGAAANTAGTGAAAGAGAGCTCGCAACAATGAGAAATATCAATTTATAGTTTTAGCAAATGGGATTTGGTGTAATTTTATGGTTTCTAGACTTCTAAAACTAGGTTAAGTTTGTTTTGTGAGAGTATGTTTAAGACTTTATCCTTTTATCTATATATTTTTTTGTTTATAATTCTTATATGAAGTTTTAAATATTTACGTGCTTCCATCATTAATTCATACTGAATTCTCCGCAATATTTATTTGTTTTCAATTGTATACATATACATATATATATATAACATATTAGACGTTCCATATGGGTTGTTTTGGTAACATGTTTGAGTTATTATGTAAGCTTATAAGTTAATCATTTTAAAAAAGAAGTAAAGACCATTGTAATGTTTGTGACTTGCCAAAATGTCGAGTTCCATTAACCTAGGTCAAATGTTGGTTGGTCGCCATTAGTTTGTTTTTCTGCCATCTGAGTACATAAGTATGACAAAAAAGATAGATCTGGAAACAATATATGAAGTGCTATTCTCATATAGAATTGTGGGCTCCCATGTATTTGGTTTATATAAAGAATGTAAGTTTCTAATTCTCGGTAGCATTTTTTATTTATGGACATTTGTTGGTTTCTTGATGAATGATTTCATATTTATATTACCATGTTGTAAATACAAATGCCCAATAACATAACAAAAAAGTTAAACTTAAAAACAAACATTGTAAATGACCAATTGGAGAGGCCTAATTCAATTGATAGAGTCCAAATCCCACCAACAAACATCATATAAGTGATTTGTTATCAAAGTTAAACTAATATTTAATCTAAACTACCCGTAAATGCACGACGCGTGTGTAGTACTTTAAGTGTCGATCCCATAGGGACTACGCAACACAACCTAAACTCAAAATATGAATCAAACTTGCAATGAACGAGTATGGAATTTTAGAATGAAATACTACAACCAAATAAATAAACTAGTTCTTAACAATGAGACAAACGTTCCAAGAATCCGGTTTCACCACAAGACTACCGAAACCAACAATCAACCTATCTATCATGCAATCCCAGTCAAGTTATCTAAAGCAGACGATCCTAATATGATATCTACCCTCTCTCAAGGCATAGACACATGATCTAGTCAAGTTACCCCCTACTTTCGTGGTTGACACCTTGAACTAAACCCATAAGATATGTGATTCATCCGTTTTACCCTCAACCGCTGCTACCCTACTTTCGTGGCCTAACCTCAGTTGTTCTAAACCTGATTATCCGGAATTAGAATTCTCCTTTTGGTTCTTCTCATAAGTTTCTAAAACATGCATCTACGTGGCACTCAGATAAAGAATAGATAAACGAAAACATGAAGATGCATTCAAAGATCAGTCAAAGTAGTTTCGGGATAGCCAAGGGCTAATCCCTTCTCCTAGAACAAAACAAACTACTCGCTCATGCGTCCGTAAACAAACATAATTGAAGTAGAAAGTCTAAGGAACATGAAAAACTAACGAAACCGAAGTCTTGGGTTGATCTCCAATGCTCCTTGTACGTCTCTTTCGCAAGAATCTCATTCTTCTCTCTACTCTCTCTCCTCGTGTGAATTCTCCAAACTTAACTCTCTAACTGAAGCTCCCCTCGACCCCTACCCCTGTCCTTTCTTTTCCTTTTTCTTTTCTTTCCTTTTCTCCTCCTCTTTCCTTCTGGCTGTTCGTTCTTTTCCTTTTATTGCAGCAGCCACCGATTTTGCCTTTTCATGAGTTTTCCATTCCTTATTAAGTTGGGCAACATTTCCATTACTTTCTCCAGCAAAATATCACTTATTCATCTTCTCCAAAGTCGTTTTCCTTATTATACAAGTCCCCAACAAAGTCCTATTCGTTTTAAGACAAATTAACTTATCTGGAGTTACAGGTAAGTGACCCGCTCGGGTGCGGCGCGTATGATCGCGCATGATCGTGATGGAAAACGAGGCGACCCGTGCGGGCTAGGGAGTGCCCGCTCAGGCTGATGCGTGCCCCGGTCGGGCTGGGGTGTGGCCCGCTTGGGCTGATGCCCCGACCGTGCTGATAGATTGCTCGACTCGTGCTCAATTTCCTAGACTAGTGGCCCGTAGCATTGTCGAACTAAATGCCTGCGCGGGCAAGGGTGTACCCCGCGCGGGCAGTGTGTGTTCTTCGCCAATTCTTGTCTCGTTTGTTCCGTGATAATCCTTGATGTTGGTACTTTTTCTCGTGCATGTCCTTTAGCTCCAAAATGAACCGAATACGTATAAAAACTTGTAAGAACACGGAAACAAGAAAACGAGTAAAACAGATACAAAATCATACGTAGACATCGCATATATATCGTAAACATCTCTAAAATCGTGCAAGAACTACGTATGAAAACGAGATGATCAAAATCCCCAAGACTTGAATGTTTGCTTGTCCCTAAGCAAACGTAAACGTGGAATACGTGGGGTATACAAAATCCGAGAATTCCCCTTTAAGCGAATCTAACCTATCAACTAGCATGTCGAGAGCAAATTCGGTCTAATTAAGTTTTCAGTCTTCATTCTAAGTTCACCAAGGCTACCCACGAGAAAGTAAATCAAAGGAAAACTAAACAAGCCACCGTAACTCTCTCCACCAAACAAGACTTCAAACAAAAGCTAAACCTAGAACCACCGAGGATACTTGTTTCTTTTCGAGCTTCTTTCTTTTTCTTTCTTTTTCTTTCTTTTTCTTTGCTTTTGTTTTATGTCTTCTGTTTTTTTTCCTTTTTCCTTTATTATGATTTTTTCGTTATGCATACACACTAGGCTTCTATGACGTCGTATTTGAAGGGATCCAGCTTCTAGTTAGACCCAGACTACCGATAACGATATACTCATGCATCTCGTTCAAGAGTGCAGCGGAGTAGGCGACGTTTTATTTGTGCCATGCCATTAGGACATAGAAAGATGATCTCCAACCCACCACTTAGACCTGAACCATCGAAACTGTATCAAGGTCGATGCACTCATATCGATTTTAAATCATGCTTTTAGCCATTATTTCTATCGACCACGGAGTGTTAGTGTGTGCTCTTAATCTGCAAAATAAGCTCGATCTGATACGATATAATAATCCTCATAAAAAAGAAGTAAAGCATCGTCTACACGAAGTATGACCATCTGAATAGAGAGAATAAACGATAAACTAGCCTAGCAACCTCGTCTAAACCCCCCACAAGCAACACTAGGGTTCCCAAAGGATTACGACCTATTGTTTTTCAGCCGACTAATAAGCTCTAACGCTTAGGAAAAACCTAGCTCAAACATGCAAAATTTCACGGAAAAGGCCAACTTCTTAAGCATCCTAGGTTCAGGGTTCATGTCAAAACGTGGCACCGGACAAGTGCTTGGGACGACTCTGACTCACGAAAGCAAAAACAAACTAAAAACTACAAAATCAAAGAGAAAATAAAAGAAATGAAACGAAATCACCTGACAAACGTGAGCTGCTCCCCCAGACTTGAATTGAACGGTGTCCTCGACGTGAAGCTCCGATGGAGGGTAAGGGAAATGAAATCACATTTGTGGTGGTATTTTTTGTGTGTTTTTTTTTTGTTTTTTTTTAAACGATTAACCAAGTCTCAAACTAAAAACTAGAAAAAGATAGAAAAACAAATAGTCGGGTTGCCTCCCAGAAAGCGTTTGGTTAACGTCTTTAAGCATTGACATCTCCATTCCTCATGTGTGCGCAACGGGTGGATCAGAAAGAGAAATGGAGTTTCCACTTTCGATCGGTTGAGCGGCTTGGTAGAGCTTTAGTCGTTGTCCATTAGCTTTGAACGTTCCGCTCGAATCGCTACATTGTTCCACTTCTCCATGTATGAAGATTTCTCGTACCTGAAAAGGACCAGACCAACGAGACCGTAGGTTGCCCGAGAAAAGCTTAGGAAGAGAATTGAAAAGTAGAAATAAGTCACATAGTTGGAAGTCATGAGGCAGGATCTTTTTGTCGTGCCATCCCTTAGTCACTGCTTCTTTCTTTGGTACGTCATGCACGGGATTCACTCGTCCGTTGCCCGAGGTTGGATAAATGGTATCTCCATAGAAACGTTTTATGACGTCTTTTTTCATTACCTCTTGCAAGTGCGGGTGCAGCCTCCTTTGAGTTTCGGTGGAAGATTGGTGGCTGTCTTCCGTAGAACTTTCCTGCGTACATATTGAAGAGCTGACTCTCCTACGCTTCTTTACGCGAGTGGGTTGTTTTCTCATCTCATATGCACTCAAGTTAGCATTCATAACAGCAGGATATATTTTATCGCATTCAACGTACTCATACAGAGGAGGCTCGGGCTCAAGTTTGGACGTCTTCTCCATTGCAAAACCAGCGTGCATTGCGTGTGGTATCTCCTCACGTGGGGCGTCTCCTAGTGCTGCAATAGCACTCATGAATTTCGTGTACATCTCAGCTCCTTCGTCCGTAAATCCTGCATTATTGCAAACTCGTGTTAAATATCGTACAAGAGGATCGGAAGCACTTACTTGATCAAGCGTGCCTTTTGAAAACTCATCAAACAAATCGACTATAAAGCAAGACTCCTTGAATTAGGGTCCGTTCGTGGGGCTGGACAGGTTGAATTCGATCGTCTCATCTCCGACACGTAAGGAAAGCATTCCTTGTTGTACGTCTATCATGGCACCTGCAGTAGCTAAGAACGGTCTACCAAGAATAATAGGTACCCTAGCATCTTCCTTTATCTCAAGTACAACAAAATCAGTGGGAATGAGGAGATTACCTACCTTGGTGGGAATGTTTTCAACAATTCCCACCGGATATCTCACCGAATGATCCGCGAGGCGTAGACACATTTTTGTAGGTTTGAGATTCCCGAAGTCCATCCGCTTGAAAACTGAGGCATGATGCTCACGCTTGCCCCTAAGTCGCATAAAGCATTATCAATATCAATATTACCTATTGTGCATGGAATGGAGAAGATTCCGAGGTCCTTCAACTTTGGTGGCAGCTTGTTTTGAAGGATAGCGCTACATTCCTCGGTGAGTGCTACCGTCTCGTTCTCTTCGATATGTTTCTCTTTGGAAAGAGCCTCTTTGATGAGTTTGGCATGATTAGGCATCTTTTGGAGGGCTTCCACGAATGGGATGTTGATGTCAAGCTTCTTGAGACCCTCTACAAATCTGCCCACTCGTTCTTCATTCTTACTACTCACCAACCGTTGAGGAAACGGTATAGGAGGTTTGTATGGTGGTGGAGCAACATATGGTTTATCTAAATATGGTTCAACTCCTTCCATAATCGCAATCGTACCTTTTCCTCTTTTCATGGACGTACCAGAAGCGTGCTCTCGCTCTTTCGAGGATGAATCCTCGATCTTATCAGTGCTGCACAAGGAGATAGCGTTAACTCTCGGGTTTCGATCTTATCAGTGCTGCACAAGGAGATAGCGTTAATGTACTCTCTCGGGTTTAACTCGGGTTTACCGGGAAGCTGTCCGGGATTCCGAGAGGATGAGGCAGCCTGCTGTGCTACAGAGTTCTCTAAAATCTTCACATGATTGCTCAAAGATTCCATCTAAGTTTTGAGCTCGTTGATCATTGTCCCCACATCCGTATTGAATTTGGTTTGAGTTGAATGTTGCTGCCTTTGCTCCTTGATAAATTCCAGGAACACTCCCTCAATGTTCAACGAAGGGGCTGGAGGAGCTTGCGGAACTTGCTGAGCATGCTGAATTTGCTTGTTATTTAGCTGGTATGGATGCTGTGATTGTTGAAATCCTGAATACTTCATTGGTTGAGTCGTTCGGTATGACAAGTTCGGGTGATTCCTCCAATTCGGGTTGTAGGTATTTCCGAGTTGCGTGTTTCCTTGCTACTGGGCATAATTCATGTATTCCACGTTCTCTTGTAGCGTGCATTGATAAGCCACGTGTTCTGTATCTCCATAATTTATGCAGTACATGGCGTTCGCTGCATTGCCCATCGCTCTGCTCTGATTCGGCTCGTATAGGCGACGAGTGTTGTTAGGCATACCTCTCGGTGTTGACCACATAGTGTGGTACATGGCGAGGTTAACGATCAGCTCGTATGCCTCCTTGACGCTCAGATGCATAAATGATCCTCTGGCAGCGTTATCCAACATCGTTCGAGTGTTCATCTAAAATTCCATTGTAAAAGGTTTGGATACGTACCTCTGCTCAAGACCATGGTGTGGACACATCTGTAGAAGATCCTTAAATTTTTCCCATGCTTCAAACAAGGTTTCTCCATCTCTGCATCTAAAAGTTGTGATTTCCCCCCTCATTTGAATCGTCTTGCTCGAAGGAAAGAATCGTGATAAGAACAATGTGCAGAGCTGATCCCAAGTCGTGATTGAACCAGAGGGAAGCAATTGCAGTCATGTTTTTGCTCGTCCTCCAATTGAGAAGGGGAAGAGACGCAGTAAGAACACATCCTCCGAAACTCTGTGTATCTTGAATGTACCGGAAAGCTCAAGGAAGTCTCTAAGGTGCTGATGGGGATCCTCGTGATTTCCATCCATGAATTACTTCTGATAAAGCATGTTGATCATCGTTGGCTTTTCGAACTGTTCCCTAGCAACAGCAGGCATCCGTATGGTTGTTTGCATGTTGTTCATGTTCGGCACCACGTAATCTCTGAGGCAACGTGGTGGAGGATCATGTGGATCTCGCGGTTGAGGCGTGAGTGGTTGTTGCTGCATGTGCCCCAAATTACTAAGAGGTAATTGAAGTTGTTCGTGACCGTTCTGATTATCCATATCTCGTTGATCTGACGGCTCTATGTTACCTTCTTCCTTGCCCTTTCTCAGTTGTCTGCAAGTTCGCTCGATCTCGGGGTCGATTTGGAGTAGATTTGAAGCACCCTGAGATCTGGTCATAAACCAACAAAGGACAAATAAACGGAATTAGGTAGAAAGAAACAAAAGAAAAGAAAACAAAAATAAAAATAAAACAAGAAAGACTCTAGGCTCAAATCAAAGACGTGTTGACAATAGTCCCCGGCAACGGCGCCAAAAATTTGATGTGTTATCAAAGTTAAACAAATATTTCACCTAAACTTCCCGGAAGTGCACGGAACGTGTGTAGTACTTTAGGTGTCGATCCCACAGGGATTACGCAACACAACCTAAACTACAAATATGAAACAAACTTGCAACAAACGAATATTGAATTTGAGAATGAAATACTAAAAATAAACAAACAAACTAGTTCTTCAGAATGAGACAAACGTTCCAGGAATCCGATTTCACCACAAGACTACCGAAACCAGCAATCAACCTATCTATCATGCAATCTCTGTCAAGTTATCGAAGGGAGACGATCCTAATATGATATCTACCCTCTCTCAAGGCATAGACACGTGATCTATTCAAGTTACCCCCTACTTTCGTGGCTGACACCTTGAACTAAACCCATAAGATCTGTGATTCATCCGTTTTACCCTCAACTGCTGCTACCCTACTTTCATCTCAGTTGTTCTAAACCTAATTATCCGAAATTAGAATTCTCCTTTCGGTCCTTCTCCTAAGTTCCTAAAACATGCATCTACGTGGCATCGCAAACACAAGTCAATGAAGCCCTCAGATAAAGAATAGATAAATGAAAAAGGGAAGATGCATTCAAAGATAAATCAAAGTGGTTCCGAGATAGTCAAGGGCTAATCCCTTCTCCTAGAACAAAACAATCTACTCACTCATACATCCGTAAACAAACATAATTGAAGTAGAAAGTCTAAGGAACATGGAAACCAAACAGAACCGAAGTCTTGGGTTGATCTCCAATGCTCCTTGTACGTCTCCTTCGCGAGAATCTCCTTCTTCTCTCTACTCTCTCTCCTCGTGTGAATTCTCCAAACTTAACTCTTTAACTGAAGCTCCCCTCGACCCCTAGCTCCTGTCCTTTCTTGTCCTTCTTCTTTTCTTTCCTTTTCTCATCCTCTTTCCTTTTGGGCGTTCGTTCTTTTCCTTTTGTTGCAGCAGCCACCGATTTTGCCTTTTCGTGAGTTTTTCATTCTTGGTTAAGTTGGGCAACGTTTCCATTACTTTCTGCAGCAAAATATCACTTATTCCTCTTCTCTAAAGTCGTTTTCCTTATTGTATAAGTCCCCAACAAATTCCTATTCATTTAAAGACAAATTAACTTATCTGGTGTTGCAGGTGACAGACGCGACCCGTGCGGACTGAGTAAGTGACCCGCTCGGGTGCGGCGCGAGGCGACCCGAGCGGGCTACGGAGTGCCCGCTCGGGCTGATGCGTGCACAGTCAGGCTGGGGTTTGGCCCGCTCGGGCTGATGCCCCGACCGTGCTGATAGATTGCCCGACTCGTGCTCAATTTGCTGGACTAGTGGCTCGTAGCATTGCCGAACTAAATGCCCGCGCGGACAAGGGTGTACCCCGCGCGGGTTGTGTGTGTTCTTCGCCCATTTTCATCTCGTTTGTTGCGTAATGATTCTCGATGTTGGTACTTTGTCTCGTACACGTCCTTTAGCTCCAAAATGAACCGAATACACATAAAAACCTGTAAGAACACGAAGACATGAAAACGAGTAAAACAGATACAAAATCATACTTAAACATCGCATCTAATCGTAAACATCTGTAAAATCTTGCAAGAATTACGTATGAAAACGAGATGATCAATAAGCCTATAACTAAATAAGTGAAACGCCTCCCAAAACAAATCTATTCTACTAAACCCAACAAATCAAGCCTAAGAAACCCCATCTGAACCACTATTGACTTCAATCCTCATTCACGCAGTTAGAGATCATATTTATATATATAAACATATCCAAATTTGTCCAACACATGCAGACTGCTGATATTCATACGATTTTGGTCATAGCGTCATAATTTATAACTTTTGGGAAATAAACTGCCTAGCCAGTTTGCCGGCAACAATTTGTACTTTTCAAATAAAGTTTCAAAAGTTACATTTGTTTTCAACTTTAAGACATTAAACTTCCATATTCATGTTACCCCTGTTTTTACTCTAATGTACCAAGCATTGGCCAGGACAACCATAAGCAAACACCTATCATCATAGAAGAAATAACCAATATTGTAAGATCAGGCAAAAACAAATCTTACTTTTGACCTAAAACCAAATTCAATACTGCTATAAAAATTGTAACATACGAACACTGCTATACACAAATCTTTTATGAATAATGGATCACATTACACGTCAATAAATTATCTTTCACACGTAATGTCATACAATATCGTGAGTGAGTCACACAAGCAATACTTTGCAATTGGAAAACCTTTTTGGAAATATGTTGGATTATGTCTATTCTGTTCTAAGTTGGATCTTATATTCCTATCGAAATTTAAATATTTTTGTGATTAATACAACAATTTAAAAAATTCTTAATACAATAAACCGTTTAATTTGAAACTAACATATAAAAAAAGGAAAAATGAAGTAATTTGTGTAAAGGATACATGTATATGGGTATATAATCATAATTGTAATTAGGTCTAACTTTGTATATCTAGCCGTTTTGGCTAATTTGAGTGATTATTCAGATTTCAAATTATCATGGTATCAGAGCACAAAGTCTAACGAAAACAAACTTCCCTAAAAACTCGACCGGCCTCTCCTCCCCCTCCAACTGCCGCCGCCGCCGACCCCCCCCCCCTAAACGCCCCTCTCTTTCTTTGCGGCCGCCGATCATCCTCTTTCTTTCCTCCGGCCTTTGTACCATCACGTACGACACTTGCCAAAACACAAAACGCCCCAAAACCCTAATTTTCAGGCCGTCGTCCTCCACTGCTCGTGCCGGCCCGCTATTATCGCGTCCCGGGTCGACGTTAACCGCTATCCCGCGCTGCACCCCGTTGCTAGTGCATCGCGGTTCTCTTATCACCCAAACCCTAGATCTGCATCCGTAACCCTAGATCCACTACCCTAACCCTAGATCTGCATCACCAAACCCTAATTCTTGCCTTTCTTGCTCACCGTCTCCAAACCCTAACTCATGGCCGGCCAAACAAGTCATCCTACCGCCCGTCTCTCCGATGCGGCCCCGACTTTCGATCCACAACATCTGCTCAGCACCCTTCTCACCGTCAACATGGCCAACATAACCAAGCTCACGCCGACCAACTTCCTCACATGGAATGTTCAGATTCGTGCCCTTCTTGAAGGCCACAATCTCCAATGCTTCATTGAGGACAACTCCGTTGTTCCTCCGGCCAAGATCCATCGCGATGGAGTGTCCGTCGACAACCCTAATTTCCAGCCATGGAAGCAACAAGACCGTCTCCTCTTCTCAGCCCTATTTGGAGCAATTTCGGCATCTCTACAGCCTTTAATTGCACGCGCCCCGTCCACCTACGAGGCGTGGAAGACGCTCGCCAACACTTATGGCAAAGCGTCTCGCGGCCATCTTCTACAACTTGGTGATAAGATCAAACGCTCCTCAAAAGGATCACAATCCATTGATGAATACATACGCGCTATCACGACTACTGCTGATGAGCTTGCCCTCTTAGGAAAGCCGCTTGATCATGAAGATGTCCTCGATGCAATCCTAGATGGTCTTCCCGAAGAGTATAAGGCGATTGCGGACGTAATTCGAGCAAAGGATACCGTTGCATCCATTGAAGAAGTTCAGGAAAAGCTTCTCAATCATGAGGCCAAATTGGCTACTCCTGAACCGCATCCTCTCTTGGCCGTTGCTCCCATCACAGCCAACCCCACGGCCGCACGCTCATCCACTTGGTCTCGCCCGGATTCTCGCTCGTCCGGCTCATCCAATTGGTCTCGCCGCCTTCGTCAGCGTTCACCAACACGTCGTGGCTATCAAAGCAAATGTCAAGCGTGTGGTGTTCAAGACCACAACGTTCAACGCTGTCCACGCTTTCATTTTGTCTCCTCCCCCGGTATGCTAGAGAACCCGCCGATGCAGCCATGGCAACATTCCTCCTCGCATTGGCAGCCACGTCCGCAAGCTCATCATGCCGCTGTCTCATCCTATAATGCCAACTCGTGGATACTGGATAGTGGAGCGTCTCATCATATCACATCGGACCTCTCCAACCTTGCCATCCACTCTCCGTACCGCGGCACTGATGATGTTGTTGTCGGTGATGGAAACAGCTTATCCATCACACACACGGGTTCTATTTCTATACCTCTTGACACTAGACCGTTAGCACTATGGAATGTTTTATGTGTGCCTAAGATATTGATCATCTCGTTTTCATACGTATTTCTTGCACGATTTAGGAGACGTTTTTGATACATATGTGATGTTTTACGTATGATCCCGTTTCCGTTTTACTTGTTTTCGTGTTATCATGTTCTTACAGGTCTTTACGCGTATTTGGATCATTTTGGAGCTAACAGGACATGCACGGAGCTAAGGAGCAACTTCGAGGATCATCAAGGGACAAACGAGACGAGATTGAGCATAGAAAGCCTCCACCCGGTCGGGCACAACTCTTGCACGACCGGGCAAAACATACGGCCAAGTTTGTGCACATCTCTTGCACGATCGGGCGAGAGTTGATGTGCGTTAAACTCAAGTAATAATACCTAGACTAACGCTTCCGCAAGAATACGGATCGTCTAGTAACTAGGGTCGAACACAAGGAATTTATGCGGCTTCTAATTTATTAAACTAATGGATAAGACGTATAAATTGGATGAAGATGGAATTGCGAATGAAATAAACTAAACTAATTGATGAGATAAACTTATGACTAAGCACCATGGGTATCGAGAGTTTGCATAATGATGTAACGAAGTTCTAAAAGGATAATTGGTCTTAAGTACTATCATGAGTTCAGGGAATTCAAGCTCTCCTATAGGAACTGACTGGCGTAGACTTGTCCACTATCTAGCATGCATATACCAATATATCTATTGCGCATCTTACATGCATAGACGCATTACGACCGCTATCCTAATCCCTAGATTCAATCGATTGACCTGGCGTAGATTCTAAACCGATTAAACCCTAAATCATGGCTAAGTTCCAAAGTCTAATGCCCTGGCGTAGATTTACTAGACTTCTAATATCATCAATCAAGTGGCGTACAAGTAATGAAGCATTAAGATCAGCCAATCAATCTGAAAACATAATTCCAAAACTTAGGAATTAGTTGAGGAATTCAAGGGCCCGAGCGGGCATAGCCTCTACCTGCTCGTGCAGGCCACTTGCCCGACCATGTGCTCTCCTTTTAGCCCGAGCGGGCACCATGCCCGATCGTGTGATTCTTGAGCCCGAGTCGTGCAAACTTACGGTGATTTCTTGGCATCAATTTGCCCGAGCGGGCACTCCAATTCCATCCGAGCGGGCACTCCATCTTGGTCGTGTTCCTTGAGTGCCTGAGTCGTGCAAAGCTACGGGGGTAATTGGCAGCAATTAGCTTAAAAGGAGGCTTAGGAGGCTTAAAAGGAGGCAGAAGACGTCATTAGTGCAAGCTTACATTGGAGATTAATTCAGTAGAAGATTGAGGAGATTCTTGTGAGGAGCATTGGAGATCAAGCCTCGACACTTTGGTTTTGTTTGGTTTTCATGTTCCTTGAAAATTCATGCTAGGTATCCATCCGTCTATTCCTAAAAACAAAAATCTACATCTAATCCTAATCATCTAATCCTAATCACATGACAATACTTGACGAGTACCCCCCCCCCACCCCAGACTTGGATGAAACACCGTCTTGGTGTTCAAAACCTAAGAGGATATCGCAAACAAAACAACGGGAAAATAAGAGTTGGAACGTGTGCACCTTGTGTAACTTCCAATCCCGAGTTTGTGTCTCCTCCTCAAGGATGATATGGACGTTGAAGAACCTGCGAAAAAGATTCACACAATCCAAAAAGAGGAATACGATCCCACCAAGTACATCAATATGAAGAGAAAAAAGAATAGTCCAAAAGAAAATGAAATGAAATATGAAACAGTCGGGTTGCCTCCCGATAAGCGCTTGTTTAAGGTCGCGAGCTTGACCAAAATGCTCTACTCATGTGTCGCTCCGAAAGAGCGAACTTAGCTTGATCAAAATCTGTGTTATCCGCATTGTAGAGCTTTATTCGTTGAGCGTTCACTTTAAATGCACCATTGGCTCCTATTAGCTCGATTGCTCCGTGTGGTGAGATGCTTTTAATCGTGAATGGCCCGGACCAGCGTGACTTTAGCTTCCCTGGAAAGAGTTTTAAACGTGAGTTGAAAACCAGTACACAATCACCAACCTCAAATGTCCGCTGGAGTATATGCCGGTCATGCCACCGCTTCGTACGTTCCTTGTAAATTTTTGTGTGTTGTGATCGTACTCTCCGGTGGTATGGTTTCCTTCGTCAGCCATACGATCTATAAGATCCTCGATTTGTGGAAAGGTGAGGTTGCTCAAAGAACCTCCAGCAGCGGCTACGATCAAGATCCTCGTGTTGTCCATGAGTCCTTGGAGAAAGTTGTGTATGAGGTAACTTTGATCCATGCCGTGATGTGGGCAAAGGCGTTGGTATCCTTTGAATCGCTCCCACGCTTCATATAAGCTCTCGGCTGCCCCTTGAACGAATGTGTTGATATTATTCTTGGCTAGCTGAGCTTTACTTTGAGGGAAGAATCGTGTCATGAACTTCTCCTCTAGCTGTCCCCAAGATGCGCCCCATCTAGTACCTCGTCTCCTCTTTATGCATTTCATAGTGTCAAGACCACTTCGTCCGAGTGGCATTCCCGTTTAGGTCATCCGTCGTCTTTTATTTTGAATAAAGTTATCAAAACTTTTGATTTACCATTGTCTTGGGATTCTCCTTATGTGTTTTGCAATGCGTGTTGTCGTAATAAAAGCCACAAATTACCTTTTTCCACTTCCACTCTTATTACTTCTCGACCACTTGAAGTGATCTTTTCCGATGTTTGGACATCTCCTATTTATTCCGTTGATGGTTTCAAATATTATGTCATTTTTGTAGATCACTTTACACGTTATTCTTGGTTGTATCCACTCAAAACCAAATCCCAAGTTCGTGACACATTCATTCAATTCAAAACACTCGTTGAAAACAAATTCGACAAACGCATTTCAACACTTTATTCGGATAACGGAGGTGAATTCATTGCCTTACGTTCTTTTTTATCCTCTCATGGAATTTCTCATTTCACATCTCCACCACATACTCCCGAACACAATGGTATATCTGAAAGACGACATAGGCACGTGGTAGAAACCGATCTTTCCCTTCTCACGCATTCCTCCATGCCCTTAACCTATTGGTCTTATGCATCTTGTGCGGTGGCTTATCTCATTAATCGCCTCCCGACACGCTCTCTTAGTATGTCCTCCCCTTACGAGTGTCTCTTCCAACAACCACCAAACTATACTAAGCTTCGTGTCTTTGGATGTCTATGTTACCCTTGGTTACGTCCCTATACAGCCAACAAATTAGAACCCAAGTCCGATCCATGTGTCTTCCTCGGGTACTCATCCACTCAAAGTGCATACATTTGTCTTGATCCTCTTAGGTCGCGCATCTTTATCTCCCGTCATGTTCAATTCATTGAGTCTATCTATCCCTTTGCCAAGCCTACCAAATTCTTCCCACAAACCAAAAAGCCACCTACTGTTGCCACCTCTTCAAATAGCGTCAACCCTACACCATCCTTCTCGCCACCACTCATTGCTCCATTGCCGCTTCAGCCCCTAAGCTCGGATCCTTCACCGCTGTAATCCTCGGATATTGTCTCTCGGTGTCCGACTCCTCTCCATGTTGAGCCATCATCATCGTCACAGTCTCCTGAGCTTATTATCTTGGACGTGCCACCGTAACGTCCTCGAACAAATTCACACCCGATGGTTACTCGCTCAAAGAGTCATGTTGCTAAACAAAATAACCGATCTGCTCTTGTCGTTCAGGTAGAAGGTGAACCGGCTAATATCACTCAAGCCTTAAAAGATCCTCGATGGCGTGATGCAATGGATTCTGAGTTACAAGTGATAACACGTAATCCGTCGTAGTATTTACATCATTCTTAGGTTTAGTTTTGATTAGATTTCTTAGATTTCACGGATTTACCGAGTTTATTCGAGGACTTCATCTACATTTCGTGTTTTGTATAGGAAACAAAGACATGAAGCGAAACACAAGAAATTGCGACAATTCAACCCCAAAACCATGATTGAATGACAATGTACAACTTGTGCAAGGCCATGGAAGAAAATCAAACACTCAAGCATCGAGCGAAAGGAGCGGAAACAGCATTTGATAGTGTACATGCTCGGGCATGAAATGTGCCCGCTCGGGCTGTGTTTGTGCATCCGATCGGGCTGCTCTTGTGCCCGCTCGGGTCCACCTTTTTCTCAAGAAATTCCTTGATTTTAGAACGTCCAATTCAGGAGAAAAGAGACCTTTTAGAGTTAGGATTCGAACCAGACTTGTCGGGTCCACCTTTTTCTCAACAAACTCCTTGATTTTAGAACGGCCAATTTAGGAGAAAAGAGACCTTTTAAAGCTAGGATTCGGACTAGACTTAAAAGGGGGGACGTGAGGAGACATTAGAAGATGGACTTGGAGACATAGAGAAGGAGGGAGAAGGACGGAACGAAGGATCCGGAGCATGGAGGAGCTGTTGAAGACGTCGGTATATGAATAGGGAGGAATCTCTTTCTTTATCAATGTTGAATATAGTTATCTTTTGTGTTTCGTTTTCTAAGTTCATGTCCGAGTAGATTTACAGCGATGGGTTAGAGAGTATTGCCAATATGTAACGAAGTCTTGTTCTTAATGAATGGTGGTTCTTAATGCTTTTGTTCTTGTACGCCACTTGAATGAATGAATTCGGTACTAGATCATTCTTCAGATTGATTGGTTGTGTTTAATGCTTTCATTCTTGTACGCAACTCGAATGGATGATTATAGAAGTCTAATGAATCTACGCCAGGGGATTAGACTTTGGAACCTAGCCATGATTTAGGGTTTAATCGGTTTAGAATCTACGCCAGGTCAATCGATTGAATCTAGGGATTAGGATAGCGGTCTTAATGCGTCTATGTAGGTGAGATACGCAATAGATATATTGGTATACGCATGCTAGATAGTGGAGAAGTCTACGCCAGTCAGTTCCTATATAAGAGCTTGAATTCCCTGAACTCGTGATAGTATCTAAGACCAATGATTTTGTTAGAACTTCATTGCATCGTTGTGCGACTCTCGATACCTATGGTGTTTAGTCGTTGAGTCATTCCATTCATTAGTTTAGTTAAGTCTAGTTTGCATTCCCATTCATTCATTGATTTCACACGTCTTATTCATTAGTTACTAGCTTTAGAGTTGCATCAATTCCTTGTGTTCGACACTGGTACTATACGATCCGTATTCTTGCGGAAGCGTTAATCTAGATAAATTATTACTTGAGATTAACCCACATCAACAAGCCCTACATCGCAACCAAACGTGGCAGCTTGATGTGCGTAGACTCAAGTAATAAATTACCTAGACTAACGCTTCTGCAAGAATACGGATCGTGTAGCAACTAGGGTCGAACACAAGAATTGATGCAACTCTAAAGCTAGTAACTAATGAATAAGACAGTAAAAATCAATGAGTGTTTGGAATGCAAATAAAACTAAACTAACTAATTAAAGGATTAAATTCAATTAAATAAACACCACAGGTTTCGAGAGATGCACGATGATGTAATGAAGTTCTAACATGATCATTGGTCTCAGATAT
>CM071872.1:5511740-5533209 GCA_036759665.1 Gynandropsis gynandra | reverse complement strand
GTAGAGAAAGCATTAAAAACAACCATGAGATCTGAAAACATGATAGATACCAAATTCATTCATTCAAGTGGCGTACAGGTAATGAAAGCATTAAGCATCACCATTCATTAAGCGTAAGACTTCATTACAACGTAGCAAATCTCTCTAACCCATGGCAAGGAATCTACTCAGACATAAATACAGACAAGGAAACACAAGAGAAGTCTAGATTCGACATAGATGTAGAAAGAGATGACTCCCTATTCATAAACCGATGCCTTCGGTAGATTCTTCTCGCTCCCGATCCGTAGATCCATAGTTTTCTTCCTTCTTCTCCTTGCACTAATGTCTCCCACTCTCCTCTGCTGTGTTCTGGTTCGTCCCCCTCTTTCCAGATCTGATTTTCCCTTTTAATTTTGCCGATCTAGATCTTAGGAAAGTTTGTTGGAGTGAGTGACCCGAGCGGGCATGCCTTGCACCCGATCGTGTAACCACTATGCCCGACCGTGCACACACAAAAGAGCCCGAGCAGGCACCATACCCGACCGTGCACTTCATCAGCCCGAGTCGTGCAACCCTACGGGGCTTTCTTGGCATGATTCAGCCCGAGCGGGCACTTCAAAGGCACCCGAGCGGGCACATGAGCCCGAGCATGTCCCTTGAGCACCCGAGTCGTGTAAGGCTACGGGGTTGATTGGCATGAAATAGCCCGACCGGGCACTCCCTAGCCACCCGAGCGGGCATGGCTTGAGGTGTAGTTTCCGCTCCTTTCGCTCGGTGTTTGAGTGCTCACTTCCATCCGTGGCCTTGCACAAGTCGAACCTTGTTGCACAACTTCGTTTTCGGGGTTAGATTGCATAATCACTCGTGTTTCTCTTCAAGTCTTCGTTTCCTACACAAAACACGAAATGTGGATAAAGTCTTCGAACATAATCGATAAATGAATGAAATGTAAATAATGTACTCTAAACTAGACCTAAAAATGACATAAAAACTATAACGGGTTACGTGTTATCAGGCACAACGTCAATCATTTTCTGGTTAGGGGTCCACAGAGTTCCCCCAAACAGCCGATCTTCTCCTCCTTTTGCAAACTCTAAGGCGATTCTAGGGTTTGCTCGTCCGCCTGATTTCCCGACCAGCCACCAAGGGGAATCGACTCCAACAAACTCCCTCTCGATTCTCCTCGTCTCGACACTCATCTTCAACCGCAGCTCCTCAAATCTCCGTGTGTTCAGCGGCTTCGCCAACAAATCCGCAAGTTATTCCTCCCCCTAGTAGTGAAGCAAGGTAATACGCTGCTCCCTCTCGGCTTCTCCTAAAACATTCATTTTAATGTCGATGTGTTTAGTGTATCTGTATTGTACGGGGTTCTTCCCTATTGCGATTGCCGATGTGTTGTTGTAGTAGATGGAAACCCCACTGTTGAATGTTAACCCGAACTCTTCTAACATTCACCTTAGCCATACCGTGTGGTTGGTGGTAGCACACAGAGCGATGTATTCTGCCTCTGCCGTGGACTATGCTATCACCGGCTGCTTCTAAGTTTCCCATGAGAATATAGAACTACCTAGGGTAAAACAAACCCTATAGTACTCCACGTATCCTCCTTATATCCACCCCAGTCTGTGTCTGAGTAATTGATTAGTTTAGGGTTGTCCACGAAATTTGAAACACAGTCAATAGTCCACCGTCCCTTTAATGTACCTGAATACACGTTTAATGTCTAACATGTTTCCTTCCGCAGGTTTTGACATGTACTTGGAAAGGTAGGAGGCAGCGAACATAAGGTCTGTACGTGTTGTGGCGAGATACAGGAGCCCTGCGATCATACTCTTGTGCTGCAACGGGTTGGTAAGTTCCTTACCCATATCCTTGTTCTTCCCATTAAGCACTAGGGGGTGCTAGCACTATTTGAGTGTTGCATCCCGAACTTACTCAGCAACTGTGTGGCATACTTAGTCTGATGTAGGAACACTCCCTCATTCGTGTAGTTTATCTCAAATCCTAGGAAGTATTTCAACCTCCCTAAGTTGCTCATTTCTAATGTTTGGCACAGCTTGGTCTTGAATTGTTCTATCCACTCATCACTGCTTCTTGTCATGATTATGTCATCCACATAGATGCATATAATTAGGACATCATTCACTGACCTTTTGGTGTACATGGCCGCATCGCATTGGCTTCGTGTGCATTCTTCTTCAGAAATAACTCATCAATCTTATTGTACCATGCTCTCGGTGCTTGCTTCAAACGCTAGAGCGCCTTTTTCAGTTTATAAATTTTGCCTTCTGCACCTTCGATTTTGTATCCTTAAGGTTCTTCTATGAACACCTCTTCTATGATTTCTCCGTTGAAAAATGCCGACTTTATATCCATTTGATGCAGTGTCCATCCCATTTATGCAGCTAAGGCAATCAGTGCTCGGATGATGTCATGCCTCGGCACTGGAGAGAAGGTCTTTCAATAGTCGATCCCAAAGGTTTATGTAAACCCTCAAGCTACCAATCGTTCCTTCAGTCTTTGAATTTTTCCATTCTCATCTGATTTTATCTTGTACAGCCACATGACAGTAATTAGTTTCTGGTTTTCAGGTCTGTCCACCAACATCCAAGTATCATTCTTTTGAATCATCTCCATCTCCTTATCCATGGCTTTCCTCCAGCCTGGATCCAACACCGCTTCTTCAAAGGAACTCGGTTCCTCCATAGTTAGTTAACAAGCTTCGTAATTACGCCCTTCTTCTACTTCTGTTGCTTCATTATGATGTGGTTAATCTCAAGTAATAATTTATCTAGATTAACGCTTCCGCAAGAATACGGATTGTATAGTACGAGGGTCGAACACAAGGAATTGATGCAACTCTAAAGCTACTAAACTAATGAATAAGACGTGTGAAATCGATAAGTGATGGGAATGTGAATGCAACTACACTGAACTAATTAAAGGGATAAAGTCAATGACTAGACACCATAGGTTTCGAGAGATGCACGATGATGCAACGAAGTTCTAACAAGATCATGGACTTAGATATTATCACGAATTCAGAGAATTCAAGCTCTAATATAAGAAATTACTGGCATAGACTTTTCCACTACCTAGCGTGTGTACTACCAATCTCCCAATTGTGTAATATCACTCACTAGACGCATTAAGACTGCTATCCTAATCCCTAGATTCAATCGATCGACCTGACGTAGATTCTAAATCCATTAAATCCTAAATCATGGTTAAGTTCCAAAGTCTAATCTCCTGGCGTAGATTCATTAAACTTCTATGATCATTCATTCGAGTGGCGTACAAGAATGAAAACATTAAAAATAACCAATCAATCTGAAAACGATCAAATACCAAAATCATTCATTCAAGTGGCGTTAAAGAACAAAAGCATTAAGAATCACCAAGCATTAAGAACAAAATTTCATTACAAATCGGCAAAGCTCTCTAACCCATGGTTGTGGATCTACTCAGACATGAACTCAAAAAATGAAACATAAAAGATAACTATGTTCAACATGGATAAAGAATGAGATCCCTCCCTATTCTATTACCGACGTCTTCAATAGCTCCTCCATGCTCCGGCTTCCTCGCTCCGTCCTTCTCTCTCTCTCTCTCTCTGTGTCTCTAAGTGTCTCTTCTGGTGTCTGGTTCGTTTCCTAGCCCTAGATGGCTTCTTTCCTCATTAATTCCCCGTTCAAACATTCAAATTAGTTAGTTCCAGATTACGCGGCCCGCGCGGGCACAATATGCACCCGGTCGTGCAGAGGGTGAGCCCGAGCGTGCACTCTTCTCAGCCCGAGTGGGCTTGCTTGCCCAACCGTGTAGGATTTCAGCCCGAATCGTGTTCGGTCTCGGCAATTTTCATTCCTAATTGGAGCCCGAGCGGGTCCCCTTTTGCAGCCCGAGCGGGCATGGTCACCCAAACATGTTCACCTTGTGCCTGAGTCGTGTATGGTTTCGGGGATTTTCAGCCTTAATTGCACAACCTCAGCCCGAGCAGGCATGGTCCAAGCCCAAGCGTATAGCCTCTACTTTGCTGTTTCCGCTCCTTTTGCTTGATGGTTGAGTGTTCGATTTGAATCCGTGGCCGTGCACATGTTGTATCTTGTCATTCAATCACGTTTTTAGGGTGGAATTGTCGTAATAACTCGTGTTATTCTTCATGTCTTCATTTCCTACACGAAACACGAAATGGTAGATGAAATCCTCGAATAACCCCAATAAATCGGTAAAGTCCAAGAAATCTAATCAAAACTAAACCTAAGAATCATGTAAATACTACGACGGATTACATGTTATCAAACTCCCACAGACTTAACCTTTGCTCGTTCTCGAGCAAATCTAGAGTCGAGTACACGAAGAGCTAAACAACAATGGCCACTAGCACTAATACTTCGAAGGATTAGCTATCATTCAAAACAACGCGTCACATGAACGTAAGCCTAAGTGTACCTAGTTCAAACTTCTATAACCCAAAAGTCACGAGCCATGCAAACCTACCAATAACCTAAGTCTATTTCATACCCCTAGACAACGTCCAAGCGATCTCCATACCAATTCTCCTAAGCTTGAGATATCATTAAACTCATATTCTCGTTTTTATTCTCTTTTCTTTTCTTTTTTTATAGATCCACGCTTGGTTTCTAGGGTGTCGAGGTCGAAGAGGGATGGCTTTCTACTTAGACCCAGGGTGCCTATGGCACACTCATATGGTCTTGTAACCTTAGTAGAGTGAAGAGGTGCATCATTGAAGAACATTTTTTCTCTTTTTATTTTTACCAAAGATTATGCATCACTCTAATCCTTAGGACGTAGAATAGCGCCTCAATCCACCACTTAGATCCGAACCATCGATCTCGATGTACTCATGTCAATGTAAACCTGAAATAGTTAGAAACTTATCCAAGGTGACAGCGGAGTATAAGCTTGTGGAATCTAATGATCAATGAACGACAAAATATATCAAACAAAGCAAAGATCAATCGGTATACACGGAGATATGGATACTTGGTACAGAAGCCTAGGAGGTGAATGCAACTATAGATCATGGTTTCAAGACAACTACTCACTAATCGGTATCCAAAAGACTTCTAAGGAAACCTAGACTATTATTCACGATTCGACAAAGTCGCACAATAATGACTAAAGCTCAAAAATTCATGCTAGGTATCCATCCGTTTATTCCTAAAACTAACAAAAAAAATAATCTAATCCTAATCACATGCATGATACTCGACGAGTACTCCCCCAGACTTGAATGAAACACCGTCGCGGTATTCAAGACCTAAGAGAATCTCGCATACCAAACTACTGGAAAATAAGGGTTGGAACATGTGCACCTTGTGTATCTTGCAATCCCGAGTTGGTGAGGCGGCTGGACGTTGTTTGCATCTCCTCCTCAAGGATGATATCGATGTTGAAAAACCTGTGAAAAAGAATCACACAATCCAAAACAAGGAATACTAACCCACCGAGTACATCAATGTGAAAAGAATAAGAATAGGTCCGACAATTAAATAAAAAGAAAATGTAAAAGTCGGGTTGCCTCCCGAGAAGCGTTTGTTTAAGGTCACGAGCCTGACCAAAACGTGCTACTCATTAGGTGGACGTCGTCAACGTCGTCGTGTGTGTAGCGTCTCGCGTGCATAGTGTGCTCGATAGGGCGTACCTCGCAGATCAGTTGAGTTCCTTGCACGATCAGTCATGTCTTCCCTAAGATTGGTAATTATGTTCTCTAAGTTGGGGGCTAGATCGTGCTGTCCAAAAATTCTGGTCGAGCTGTCCATAAGTCCGGTTGTGTACTCTATGAAACCGTTAGGCGTTCATCGCTTGTTTCCTTCAGCGTCTCCAGAGATTTTTGGTGTGTGAGCCTTTGTGGTGAAGGTTTCATCTTCACCTTGGGTGCCTTGTCAATGCTCCAATTGTGTGTTGGACGTTTGGTGTAGCTTCTTGGCATATCGGGGTTGTTTATGTACTGATTTGCACCGCATTTAGCTCGGGTTGTGCGGAAATCCCGGTCGGGGGGTTCCTTCTTCTTTTTTTTGTCAAGCAGCTCGTTTGGTACCTTGTATAATCCTTCTCCAGCTGTTATAAGATTCATATCTAGGGAATCCGTATTCCGAAATTCCTCACAAACTTCCTCGGCTAAATTCTCAAAGACACCGTCGGGAACACGAAATTGATAGCGCATGGCTTCTCAAGTGTGTCAATTAAGCTGAACTATACTTCCGTCTCGGGTTTCTTGTTATGCTTATCAATGTCCGTAGCCTTATCCGATGTCGTGTTAGATTCTTCTCCTTTTTCAAATATCGAAGGATTTGGTTGATCCACCGTCTTCATGAGTTGACGTTGTGGAAATGGCAATGGAGGTGGCCTCAGATCTGGTTTTACGTACTTTGGCTCCTCTTCCACCTCGAACTTCTCCTTTAGCTTGTTGACAGTCGTTTCCGCTTCTATGATAGATCATTCACCCCTTTCAGACATTGAAGTAGGCTGATCCACCGTCTTACAATCCCTTAGGTAAATTTCGTTCACATGCTCAAGAGGATTTGTTTCTGAACTTCCCGATAGAACCTCTTGTGGTTGTGATGCCCCTTGTGCAAGTTCTGCAGCTTGTGTATCCAATTGTCTAAGGAACCCATCCATCTGCTTATTGGTGCTTTCTTGTTCCGCTTTCACTCTCATCAACAAGTTGTTTGATTTTCTAGTACTTCAAGGAGGTGGCTGAACATGGCGGGAACGTCGAGGGCTGCTTCGGATTGGTTTGGCTGTGGCTGAGGCGCATATCACTGATAGTTCTGAATTTGGGGCTGCGTCCATGGCTGAAAGTTCCCCAATAGATGTTGTGCATTCAGCATACCATCGAAGTTCCTATACGGGAAGTTTGGGTGATCGCTCCATCCGTGATTGTATGTATTCCCAAAAGTATGATTGTAACTCTCGTAGATCACTTCTTCATACCCCCAAATTTCTTGTTCCCATGACGAATTTCGGAATGTTGATCTTTTACTTCAGCTATATCGGCATACAAAGAGTGGACCTTGTTCATGTTACCTCGCAAAATAAAGAAAGCAAAATTCAATTAAGCTCCGAGAGGTAAAAAACGTTTGACCCAATAAGAAAGAAAACAAAAGCAAAAAAATACGAAAAACAAATAAAGACTCCGGAAAGGACTATATCCTAGTTCAAAAGGTTCCTAACTCTAAAGCCGTAATCAATTCCCCGCCAACGGCGCCAAAAACTTGATGTGGTTAATCTCAAGTAATAATTATCTAGACTTAACGCTTCCGCAAGAATACGGATCGTATAGTACCAGGGTCGAACACAAGGAATTGATGCAACTCTAAAGCTAGTAAACTAATGAATAAGACGTGTGAAATCGATAAGTGATGGGAATGTGAATGCTACTAAACCGAACTAATTAACGGGATAAATTCAATGACTAGACACCATAGGTTTCGAGAGATGCATGATGATGCAACGAAGTTCTAACAAGATCATGGTCTCAGATATTATCACGAATTCTGGGAATTCAAGCTCTAATATAGGAACTGACTGGCGTAGACTTGTCCACTACCTAGCGTGTGTACCACCAATCTCTCGATTGTGTAATCTCACTCATTAGACGCATTAAGACTGCTATCCTAATCCCTAGATTCAATCGATCGACCTAGCGTAGATTCTAAACCGATTAAATCCTAAATCATGGTTAAGTTCAAAAGTCTAATCCCTTGGCGTAGATTCAGTAAACTTCTATGATCATTCATTCGAGTGGCGTACAAGAACGAAAGCATTAAAAACAACCAATCAATCTGAAAACGATCAAATAGTAAAATCATTCATTCAAGTGGCGTTCAAGAACAAAAGCATTAAGAATCACCAAGCATTAAGAACAAAACTTCATTACAAATTGGCAAAGCTCTCTAACCCATGGTTGTGGATCTACTCAGACATGAACTCAGAAAACAAAACACAAAAGATAGTTATCTTCAACATGGATAATGAATGAGATCCCTCCTTATTCTATTACCGACGTCTTCAATAGCTCCTCCATGCTCCGACTTCCTCGTTCAGTCCTTCTCTCTCTATGTCTCTAAGTGTCTGTTCTGGTGTCTGGTTCGTTTCCTAGCCCTATATGACTTCTTTTCTCATTAATTGTCCGTTCAAACATTCAAATTAGTTAGTTCCGGATAAGGCGGCCCGCGCGGGCACAATATGCACCTGGCCGTGTAGAGGGTGAGCTCAAGCGTGCAGTCTTCTCAACCCGAGTGGGCTTGCTTGCCCGACCGTGTAGGATTCAGCCCGAGTCGTGTTCGGTCTCGGCGATTTTCATTCCTAATTGGACCCCGAGCGGGTCCCCTTTTGCAGCCCGAGCGGGCATGCTCACCCGACCATGTTCACCTTATGCCCGAGTCGTGTATGGTTTCGGGGATATTCAGCCTTAATTGCACAACCTCAGCCCGAGTAGGCATGGTCCAAGCCCGAGCGTGTAGCCTCAACATTGCTGTTTCCGCTCCTTTCGCTCTATGCTTGAGAATTCGATTTGAATCTGTGGTCGTGCACATGTTGTATCTTGTCATTCCATCAGGTTTTCGGGGTGGAATTGCCGTAATCACTCCTGTTATTCTTCATGTCTTCATTTCCTACACGAAACACAAAATGGTAGATGAAATCCTCGAATAACCTCAATAAATCGGTAAAGTCCAAGAAATCTAATCAAAACTAAACCTAAGAATCATGTAAATACTACGACGGATTACATATTGATGCGTATCAGAGTTAAATATAACCTAATCTACCCGCAAGTGCACGGCACGTGTGTAGTATTTTAGGTGTCGATCCCACAGAGACTACGCAATGCTACCTAAACCCGAACTACGAATCAAACTTGCTAACGAAAGAGTGGTGATGAAGAATAAAATACTGAAAGTAAACTAAACTACTGGGGTTCTAACGATGAGATAAACGTCCTAGGAAACCGGTTTCACCACAAGACTACCGAAACCAACGATCAACCTATCTATCATGCAATCCCAGTTAAAGCTATCTAAGGCGGACGATCCTAACATGATATCTACCCTCTCTCAAGGCATAGACACGTGATCTAGACAAGTTGCCCCCTACTTTCGTGGCTGACACCTTGAACTAAACCCATAAACTCTGTGATTCGCCCGTTCACCCTCAACCGTTGCTACCCTACTTTCGTGGCCTAACCTCGGTTGTTCTAAACCTGACTTTCTAGGACTAGAATTCTCCTTTCGGTCCTTCTCCTAATCCCTAACACATGCATCTACGTGGCCATCGCAAACACAAATAAATTCAAGAACTCAGATAAAGAATAGATGAACTAAAACGGGAAGATGCATTCAAAATAGATCAAAAGCGGTCTCGGGATAGCCAAGGGCTAATCCCTTCTCCTAGAACAAACAAACTACTCGCTCATGCGTCTGTAAAGAAACATAAACATAGTAGAGAGTCTAAGGAACATAAAAACCAAACAAAACCGAAGTGGTGGTGCTTGATCTCCAATGCTCCTCGCTTATCTCCTCGCAAGAATCTGCTCTAACTTTGCTGAATTCTTCTCCTCTGTATGCTTGCTGTAACGGCGTCTTTTTGCCTCCTTTTAAGCCTCCTAAGTCGGTCCAATTGTTGCCCTAATTGCCCCACGAGTTCCCTTATGTTTTAAGTTAAGTTTACTTAAGTTTTGAGAGGTTTCGGGCCGCTACCCGCTCGGGTAGCGAGTGTACCCGCTCGGGTGCGGCTAGGGCAGTTCGTGCGCGTCCTGTGGTGCTGGAATGGTGCCCGATCGGGCATGGCATGTGTGCCCGCTCGGGCACAAGGCAAAATGGTCCTAAATGCTTGCCCGAGTCGTGCTAAATGGTCCACACAATTGGCCGTAGGTTTTGCCCGATCGTGCAAGGGTTGTGCCCGACCGGGTGAGGCTTTTCCATGCTCAATCTCGTCCCGTTTGTCCCGTGATGATCCCCAAAGTTGCTCCTTAGCTCCGTGCATGTTCCTTTAGCTCCAAAATAGTCCAAATACGCGTAAAAACCTGTAAGAACATGAAAAGCACGAAAGCAAGTAAAACGGATACAGAATCATACGTAAAACATCACATATGTATCAAAAACGTCTCCTAAATCGTGCAAGAAATACGTATGAAAACGAGATGATCAAAATCCCCCAGACTTGAATGTTTGCTTGTCCCTAAGCAAACGTAAACGTGGAATACATGGGGTATGAAAATACGAGAATCCCCCTTCTCCTAGAAACACCGCTAAAGCGAACCTAACCGATCAACTAGCAAATCGAGAGCAAATTCGGCCTAATCGAGTTTTCAGCCTTAATCCTAGGTCCACCACGGTTACCCATAAGAAAGTAAATCAAAGGAGACTAGACACACTACCGTAACTCCCTCCACCAGAAAAGACTTCAGACTATGCTAAACCTAGGTCAACCGAGGATACTTGTTTCTTTCTTTCCGAGCTTCTTTCTTTCTTCTTTTTTTTTTCTTTTTCTTTTTCTTTTTCTTCTTTTTGTTATTCTTTTTATGAATTTTCTTTCTTTTGTTTTCTTTTATTTTTCCATTTTTCTTTTCTTCTTTTTCTTTGCATACACACTAGGCTTCTAGGACGTCGGATTTGAAGGGATCCAGCCTCTACTTAGACCCAGACTACCGATGACGGTATACTCATGCATCTCGTGTAAGAGTGCAGCGGAGTAGGTGGCTTTTTGTGCCTTGCCCTTAGGACGTAGAAAGATGATCGCCAACCCACCACTTAGACCCGAGCCACCGAAGGAGTAACAAGGTCGATGCACTCATATCGATTTTTGATCATGCTTATTAGGCACTATTTCTATCGACAGCGGAGTGTTAGTGTGTGCTTTTCAATCTGCAAAACAAGCTCGATTTTATATGATCCAATGATCCTCAATGTAACCAAAGTAAAGTGTCGTCTACACGAAGTATGACCATCTGGGTAGAGAAAATAAACGACAGACCAGCCTAGCAACCTCGTCTAAACATCCCCACAAGTAACACTAGGATTCCCAAGAACTACGACCTATTGTTTTTCAGCCGACTAATAAGCTCTAACGCATAGGAAAACCTAGCTCAATAATGCAAAGTCTAACGGAAAAGGTCAACCTCTTAAGCATTCCTAAGTTCAGGGTTCATCTCAAAACGTGGCACCGGACAAGTGCCTTGGGACGACTCTGACTCAATGAAAACAAAAACGAACTAAAAATCGCAAAAATAACCTAAAAACTAAAAATCAAAGGAAAATGAAACGAAATCACCTGAAAAACGTGAGCTGCTCCCCCAGACTTGAATTGAACGGCGTCCTCGACGTGAAGCTCCGATGGAGGATGAAGGAAGTGAAGCACATTTGTGGTGTTATTTTTTTTGTTTTGTTTTTTTTATGGAAATTAAATAACCGAGTCTTAAACATGAAAAGTAAAAACAAACAGCTGGGTTGCCTCCCAGAAAGCGCTTATTTAACGTCATAAAGCTTTGACGTCTCCATTCCTCATGCGTGCGCGACGGGTGGATCGGAAAGGGAAATGGAGTTTCCACTTCCGATCGGTTGAGCGGCTTGGTAGAGCTTTAGCCGCTGTCCATTGGCGTTGAACGTGTCACCCGCATCACTCCATAGTTCCACGTCTCGTACCTGAAAAGGATCAGACCAACAAGGCAGTAGGTCGCCCGAGAAAGACTTAGGTCGAGAATTAGAAAGTGGAACGAAATCACCTGATTGGAAGTCATGAGGTAGGGTCTTCTTATCGTGCCATCCCTTAGGCACATCATGCACGGGGTTCACTTGCTCGCTGTCCAAGGTTGGATAAGGGGTATCTGCGTTGAAAAGTTTAATGACATCTTTTTCCATTACCTCGTGCAAGTGCGGGTGCAGCCTCCTTTGAATTTCGAGTGAAGGTTCGTGGCTGTCCTCCCTATAATTCCCGTACATACATATTGAAGAGCTGAGCCTCTTACGCTTCTTCACGCGTGTGGGCTGTCTTCTCATCTCATCTGCACACATGTTAGCATCTAAAACAGCAGGATATATGTTATCGGAATCAACGTACTCATACCGAGAATAAGGCGGCGGGTCGGGCTCAAGCTCGAATGCTTTCTCCGCTATGAAATCAGCATGCATATCACGTGGTATCTCCTCATGTGGGGCGTCTCCTAGTGCTGTAATTGCACTCATGAATTTCGTATATACCTCAGCTCCTTCGTCCGCAAATCCTGCATTATCGCCAACTTGTGTCAAATACCGTAAAAGAGAATCGGAAACACTTACTTGATCGTGCGTGTCTTTCTCTAACTCGTCCAGTGAATCTACTGTAAAGCAAGACTCCTTGAGTGGTGATTCGTCCATGGGGCTGGGCAGGATGAATTCAATCGTTTCGTCTTTGACACGTAAGGACAACTTTCCTTGTTGTACGTCTATCGTCGCACCTGCAGTAGCTAAGAACGGCCTACCAAGAATAATAGGTGTCCTAGTGTCTTCCGTTATCTCAAGTACAACAAAATCAGTGGGAATGCAAAGCTTACCTACCATGGTGGGAACGTTTTCAATGATTCCCACCGGATGTCTTACCGTACGATCCGCGAGGCGTAGAGACATCTTCGTCGGTTTAAGGTTCCCAAACTCCATCCGCTTGAAAACTGTTTGTGGCATGATACTCACGCTTGCTCCTAAATCACACAAAGCATTTTCAATATCGAGATTACCTATTTTGCATGGGATGGAGAAGCTTCCGGGGTCCTTTAGCTTAGGTGGCAGCTTGTTCTGAAGAATTGCACTGCATTCCTCGGTAAGTGCTACAGTCTCGTTCTCTTCGGTGTGCTTCTCTTTGGTCATTACCTCACGATTAGGCATCTTTTGGACTGCTTCCACGTATGGCATGTTGATGTCTAGCTTCTTGAGATCTTCTGTAGATCTGCCCACTCTCTCTTGGTTCTTACTGCTTACCAATCGTCGAGGATACGGTATCGGAGGTACGTACGCCGGAGGAGCAACGTATGGCTTATCTAAATCTGGTTCGACTCCTTCCATAATCGCAACCTTACCTCTTCCTCTATCCATGGACGTACCAGCAGCATCCCCTCGCACATTTGAGGGCGGATTCTCATCCTCATCATCGCTGCACACAGAAATAGCATTCACATGCTCTCTCGGGTTAAGATCGGGCTTACCGGGAAGCTGTCCGGGATTCCGAGAAGATGAGGCGGCCTGTTGTGCTATGGAGTTTTCCAACATCTTCACATGAGTGCTCAGAGACTCCATCTGAGATCTAAGCTCCTGTTGTTGCTGCTCCTGCTTAGCCAGTTGTTGCTCCTGCTTCTTCATAAATTCGAGCAATACCCCCTCTAGGTTTGATGAAACGGCTTGAGGAGGTTGAGGGGCTTGCAGAGCTTGCTGTGCTTGCTGGAATTGCTGGTTGGTTTGCTGGAAATTATTCTGCCTTTGTGGAAACCCCGAATACTTCACCGGTTGAGTCGTTCGATATGACAAGTTCGGGTGATTCCTCCAATTCGGGTTGCAGGTGTTCCCGAATTGCGTGTTGCCTTGCTGCTGGGCATAATACATCTGTTCGTAATCCTCATGTACTGTGCATTGATACGCTACATGATCCGTATCTCCGCAATTCGCACAGTACATAGCATTCGCTGCATTACCCATGGCTCTATTCTGGTTAGGCTCATATAAACGACGAGTGCTAGTAGGCATACCTCTTGGAGTGGACCACATGGTGTGGTTCATGGCGAGGTTATCAATCAGCTCAAATGCCTCCTCGACGCTCAGATCCATGAATGATCCTCTAGCAGCGTTATCCAACCTCATGCGGTGCTCATCTGAAATTCCGTTATAAAAAGTTTGGATAACGTACCACTGCTCAAGTCCATGGTGTGGACATGACTGTAGAAGATCCTTGAATCTACCCCACGCCTCAAACATAGTCTCTCCATCTCTGCATCTGAATGTTGTGATTTCCCCCCTCAACTGAATCGTCTTGCTTGGAGGAAAGAAACGTGAAAGGAACAGTGTGCAGAGCTGATCCCAAGTGGTGATAGATCCCGCGGGGAGTGATTGCAGCCAAGCTTTCGCTTTTCCCCCAATTGAAAAAGGGAAAAGACGCAGCAAGATTGCATCCTCAGAGACTCCATGAATTTTGAACGTACCTGAAAGTTCGAGGAAATCTCTGAGGTGCTGATGTGGATCCTCATGGTTTCCACCCATGAATTGCTTCTGATAAAGCATATTTATCATTGCTGGCTTAATCTCGAATTGCTCTCTTGCAACAGCAGGCATCCTTATGGCCGTTTGCACGTTGTTCATGTTCGGCACCACGTAATCCCTTAGACGACGTGGTGGAGGAGCCTGTAATTGCATACGTCCATTGCCGTTCTGGTTATCCATCTTTTGTCGACCTGAAAGTTCTGCAAAGGACAAACAAAGAACAATTTACGTAGAAGGAACGAAAGAAAAGAAAACAAAAATAAAAACAAAGCAAGAAGGACTCTAGGTTCGAATCTAAGACGCGTTGACAATAGTCCCCGGCAACGGCGCCAAAAACTTGATGCGTATCAGAGTTAAATATAACCTAATCTACCCGCAAGTGCACGGCACGTGTGTAGTATTTTAGGTGTCGATCCCACAGAGACTACGCAACACTACCTAAACCCGAACTACGAATCAAACTTGCTAACGAAAGAGTGGTGATGAAGAATAAAATACTGAAAGTAAACTAAACTACTTGGGTTCTAACGATGAGATAAACGTCCTAGGAAACCGGTTTCACCACAAGACTACCGAAACACACGATCAACCTATCTATCATGCAATCCCAGTTAAAGCTATCTAAGGCGGACGATCCTAACATGATATCTACCCTCTCTCAAGGCATAGACACGTGATCTAGACAAGCTGCCCCCTACTTTCGTGGCTGACACCATGAACTAAACCCATAAACTCTGTGATTCGCCCGTTCACCCTCAACCGTTGCTACCCTACTTTCGTGGCCTAACCTCGGTTGTTCTAAACCTGACTTTCTAGGACTAGAATTCTCCTTTCCCAGCCTAGCAACCTCGTCTAAACATCCCCACAAGTAACACTAGGATTCCCAAGAACTATGACCTATTGTTTTTCAGCCGACTAATAAGCTCTAACGCATAGGAAAACCTAGTTCAATCATGCAAAGTCAAGGGTTGTGCCCGACCGGGTGAGGGTTTTCCATGCTCAATCTCGTCCCGTTTGTCCCGTGATGATCCCCAAAGTTGCTCCTTAGCTCCGTGCATGTTCCTTTAGCTCAAAAATAGTCCAAATACGCGTAAAAACCTGTAAGAACATGAAAAGCACGAAAGCAAGTAAAACGGATACGGAATCATACGTAAAACATCACATATGTATCAAAAACGTCTCCTAAATCGTGCAAGAAATACGTATGAAAACGAGATGATCACATATTATCATATCATCTTCATATATGCTGCTTAACCTTCTTGTTTTGTGCAGGAGCCATGAGGATGAGGACGACGCTCCACTAGACTATATGCTACTCAGCTGGAATGGTACCGGTGATATATCAGACAAGTGTCTCTCTCCTGCTGCAGTTGTATCCCGTGAAACTGTATTAGGAGTAGTCGGTAGTATAGGTCTTGATGGGATAGGTCTAGCTGCTTGTTAGTCACTCTTCGTAGACCAGTCCCAGCATTTATCTTCTTCGAATATAACATCTCGTGCAACTTCTACTTTTACTGTCTGTATATTATAGATGTGATATCCCTTGCTTAGGCTGTTGTAGCCTATGAAAATCCCAGTTTTCGGCCTCTGATCCAGCTTCCATCTGTTTTGTGTATGTATGTGGACATGGCACAGACAATCGAAGACCTTGAGGTGGCCTACCGAGGGCTGGTGTCCACTCCACACTTCAAGTGGGGTGCGATCATCCAGTGACTTGGTGGGTAGCCGATTCTGAAGGTAGGCGGCTGTAAACACGCCTTCAGCCTAGAATTTGTGAGGTAAGTCCTTCTCGGCCCTCGCGACAAGCCACTGTTAGCTCCCATAGGGTACCCTTAGAACTTAGGTAATTGTCAAAGTCCTTAGAGTTGAACTCCCCTCCACCATATGTCCTTAACTTCTTTACTTTTTTCCCCGTTTATCTCTCGAATTGAACCAAAAATTTCTTAAAAATACTTAGGCAGTCCGACTTCAATCTACGAAAATATACCCACACCATGTGTGAGTATCCATTGGTGAAGGTTAGCAGGTATATTCTCCTATCTAGTGATGGGATCTGCATAGGGCCGTACAAATCTAAATGTATTAGTTCTAGGGTACTTTGTAGTCAGATTGTTTTGGGAATTCCTCCCTCGTTTACTTTTTCCCTTCAAGCACGCCTCGCACATTTCCTTCTCCATTTTAAATTTTGGTAACCCTCTAACCATACTTTTCTTTTGCAACTCTTGCAGGCTCTGAAGACAAGTGTGACCCAGCCTACGATACCACAATCCAGAGACAAGTATCCCTCTTGTCTTGCTACCTTTGCATGCTCGGTGATGATTTTCTAACGTAGGGGGTAGGCCTTTTTAATTATAGGGACTTCAGCAACCAAACTGTCCCATTTATCCTTAATCTTGCAACTTCCCTCAGTGAATAGCACTTGGTACCCATTAGGCCAAAATTTGGGGTACACTTGGCAATTTTTTGTCCAACCCCAGAACTATGAATACATCTTTAATCATCTTCCTTCCCTTCGTAGTTTCCACTAGGATGTCTCCTTTCCCGGTGGTTGTGAGTGCTTCGCCATTTCATAAAATAATAGGAACTTTGAAATTCCTATCTAATGTGGTGAAGAACTCCTCCATCCGTGTCATATGGTTAGTAGTCCCGCTATCCACCAACCAGAGTTGTTGATCAAACCTCTCGGTTGCAATATGTGCAGCCGTGGACAAACAGTTGTCCTCATCATCATCTTCACGGTTTACATGGGCATGATTTGTATTAGGTTTCTTGAACCTACAATCTCGTGAGAAGTGGTCTCGCTTCCCACAAGTGTAGCACTCTCTTTTGGTCTTAGGAGGTCTAGTTGAATCTAATATGTCCCCCTTGTTCTTGAAATAACATTGTGACTCATGGTGGTTGTCCTTCTTACAATGTCAACACCATTTCTTCCCTTTCTGTTTGTTATCACCCTTAGAGTAGGGTTTTCGGTTGTTCTCTGCTTTGCTGGACATTTTTAGTCCCTTGAACTTTGCGTTAAACGCTCCCTCTATACTGCTTCCATGTCTGTCATCAAGTCTCACCTCTTGATACTGTAGTGAAATAACTATAGCTCACCCACTGTTAGGCTAGTTAAATCCTTAGTTTGTTCGATCACTCCGACGTAGGGATCGAACCTCCCTTGCAGTGAACATAATATTTTCGACACTAGGGTATCCTTCCTAATATCATCTCTATACTTTTTCATCTCATTCACAAGCTCTGTCACCTTGTTTGCGAATTCCTTGATACTCTCTTTGTCACCTTGACGTAGGGTATAGTAGGTAGCCCTAAGTCGTTGTAACTTGATCATTGATGTCTTGGATCTCCCTGGAACCTCTTCCATAGTAAAAGACATGCGTCTTTGGAGTTCTCATATATAGATAAGTGAGCTCCAAATATTTCCTCGGTGTCAGCATTGTAAAGAAGTTGCAGTGGTGTCTGATCTTTGGCTTCTAACTCCTCCCAAGCCGTTAGAGCCTTTTGATGCTCTTCAGGGGTTGTAGCAGCCCCAATGAGTGGTACATCCGGTAGACCTTCAGTCATGACCTTCCACAATTTTCTTGATCGTAGGGTTGTCTTCATCTTGATCACACATAAATTGTAGTCTTTGCCGTCGAATATTGGAACATGGGGTGTTGGTTGCATCATCTTGTTTGCTTATGTCTTGTGCTGGATTTTTGTGTTGTTGATCGTCTCGTTTTCATACGTATTTCTTGCACGATTTAGGAGACGTTTTTGATACATATGTGATGTTTTACGTATGATTCCGTTTCCGTTTTACTTGTTTTCGTGTTTTCATGTTCTTACAGATCTTTACGTGTATTTGGATCATTTTGGAGCTAAAAGGACGTGCACGGAGCTAAGGAGCATTTTCGAGGATCATCACGGGACAAACGGGACGAGATTGAGCAAGAAAAGCCTCCACCCGGTCGGGCACAACCCTTGCACGACCGGGCAAAACCTTCGGCCAAGCTTGTGCACCATTTGCACGACTCGGGAATGACTTGCCCGACCATTTGCCTTGTGCCCGAGCGGGCACACATACCATGCCCGATCGGGCATGCCCACCAGCCACACATCCGCACGACTCGCCCTAGCCGCACCCGAGCGGGCACACTCAATGCCCGTGTGGGCAGTGGCCCGAAACTACCTTTTTAGTTAAGTAAACTTAACTTAAAATAAAGGGAACTCGTCGGGGCAATTTAGGCAACATCTAGACCGACTTAGGAGGCTTAAAAAGAGGCAAAAGACGTCATTGAAGCAAGCATACATTGGAGATTAGTTCAGTAGATGATAAGGAGATTCTTGCGAGGAGACAAGCGAGGAGCATTGGAAATCGAGCACTACCACTTCGGTTTTGTTTGGTTTTTATGTTCCTTAGACTTTCTACTATGTTTATGTTTCTTTACAGACGCATGAACGAGTAGTTTATTTGTTCTAGGAGAAGGGATTAGCCCCTGGCTATCCCGGAACCACTTTTGATCTATTTTGAATTGAGTGCTTGAATTTACTTGTGTTTGCGATGGCCACGTAGATGCATGTGTTAGGGATTAGGAATGCATCTTCCCGGAGAATTCTAGTCGAGGTTAGGCCACGAAAGTAGGGTAGCAACGGTTGAGGGTGAACTGATGAATCATAGAGTCTATGGGTTTAGTTCAAGGTGTCAGCCACGAAAGTAGGGGGCAGCTTGTCTAGATCACGTGTCTATGCCTCGAGAGAGGGTAGATATCATATTAGGATCATTCTTTCGTTAGCAAGTTTGATTCGTAGTTCGGGTTTAGGTAGCATTGCGTAGTCTCTGTGGGATCGACACCTAAAATACTACACACGTGTCGTGCACTTGCGGGTAGATTAGGTTATATTTAACTCTGATACGCATCAAGTTTTTGGCGCCGTTGTCGGGGACTATTGTCAATGCGTCTTAGATTCGAACCTAGAGTCCTTCTTGCTTTGTTTTTATTTTTTTTCTTTTTCCTTTTTACTTTCGATTCTTTCTACCTAAGTTCCTTTCGTTCGTTCTTTTTGGTGTATGACCAGGTCGCAAGGCACTTCTAGTCTACTCAGAATCGACCCAGAGATCGAGCGAACTTGCAGATTACTGAGAAAGGGTAAGGAAGAAGACAACACAGAGCCGTCAGATCAACAGAATAGGGATAATCAGAACGGCCGTGAACATGCTCAGTTACCTCTCGGTAATTTGGGGCAAATGCAGCAACAGCCACTCGTGCCTCAACCACGAGAACCACAGGCTCCTCCACCACGTCGTCTAAGGGATTACGTGGTGCCGAACATGAACAACGTGCAAACGGCCATAAGGATGCCTGCTGTTGCAAGAGAGCAATTCGAGATTAAGCCAGCGATGATTAACATGCTTTATCAGAAGCAATTCATGGGTGGAAACCATGAGGATGCCCATCAGCGCCTCAGAGACTTCCTCGAACTTTCAGGTACGTTCAAAATTCATGGAGTCTCTGAGGACCTCAGAGACTTCCTTGAACTTTCAGGTACGTTTAAAATTCATGGAGTCTCTGAGGATGCAATCTTGCTGCGTCTTTTCCCTTTTTCAATTGGGGGAAAAGCGAAAGCTTGGCTGCAATCACTCCCCGCGGGATCTATTACCACTTGGGATTAGCTCTGCACACTGTTCCTATCACGCTTCTTTCCTCCGAGTAAGACAATTCAGATGAGGGGGGAAATCGCAACATTCAGATGCAGAGATGGAGAGATTATGTTTGAGGCGTGGGGTAGATTCAAGGTTCTTCTACAGTTATGTCCACACCATGGACTTGAGCAGTGGTACGTTATCCAAACTTTTTATAACGGAATTTCAGATGAGCACCGCATGAGGTTGGATAATGCTGCCAGAGGATCATTCATGGATCTGAGCGTCGAGGAGGCATTTGAGCTGATTGATAACCTCGCCATGAACCACACCATGTGGTCCACTCCAAGAGGTATGCCTAATAGCACTCGTCGTTTATATGAGCCTAACCAGAATAGAGCTTTGGGTAATGCAGCGAATGCCATGTACTGTGCGAATTGCGGAGATACGAACCATGTAGCGTATCAATGCACACTACATGAGGATTACAAACAGATGAAATATGTCCAGCAGCAAGGCAACGCGCAATTCGGGAATACCTACAACCCGAATTGGAGGAATCACCCGAACTTGTCATACCAAACGACTCAACCGGTAAGGTATTCGGAGTTTCCACAAAGGCAGAATAATTTTCAGCAAAACAACCAGCAATTCCAGCAAGCACAGCAAGCTCCGCAAGCTCCTCAAGCCTCTTCATCAAACCTTGAGGCGGTGTTGCTCGAATTCATGAAGGAGCAGAAGCAGCAACAATCGATTCGAACCAAATTCGACGCGGATGTTGGGACAGCGATTAGTGAGCTTAAAACTCAAATGGAGTCTCTCAGTACACATATGAAGATGTTGGAAAACTCCATAGCACAACAGGCCGCCTCATCCTCTCGGAATCCCGAACAGCTTCCCGGTAAGCCCGATCTTAACCCGAGAGGGCATGTGAACGCTATAACCTTGCGCAGCGGTAATGTGCTTACGAATCCACCCCCAAAAGAGCACGAGAGAGTTGCTGGAAAATCAGTAGACAAGGGAAAAGGTATTGCGAATGAGGGAGAAGCTGATTCAGAATTGGAAAAACCGTACGTAGCTCAAGAAGTTAGACATCAACATGCCATATGTAGAAGCCCTCCAAAAGATGCCCAATCGTGCCAAATTCATCAGAGAGGTAATGTCCAAAGAGAAGCACACCGAAGAGAACGAGACTGTAGCACTCACCGAGGAATGCAGTGCAATTCTTCAGAATAAGCTGCCACCTAAGTTGAAGGACCCTGGAAGCTTCTCCATTCCATGCACAATAGGTAACCTCGATGTCGATAATGCTTTGTGTGGTTTAGGGGCAAGCGTGAGTATCATGCCACACACAGTTTTCGAGCGGATGGAGTTTGGGAATCTCAAACCTACAAAGATGTCTCTACGCCTCGCGGATCGTACGGTAAGACATCCGGTGGGAATTGTTGAAAACGTTCCCACCATGGTAGGTAAGCTTTGCATTCCCACTGATTTTGTTGTACTTGAGATAACGGAAGACACTAGAACACCTATTATTCTTGGTAGGCCGTTCTTAGCTACTGCAGGTGCGATGATAGACGTACAACAAGGAAAGCTGTCCTTACATGTCAAAGACGAA
>CM071872.1:5420017-5476901 GCA_036759665.1 Gynandropsis gynandra | reverse complement strand
GGTTGGCAGTGCAGATGCACAACTGTGGCTGACGGCGGCTGAAAAGGAGGGAAGAAGGAGTGAGCGGCGCCGGAAAAGGGGGTCAGGGTTGGCCGACGGCGGCGGAAAAAGAAGGTTAGGGTTGGGCGGCGCCGAGAAAAAGAAATTAGGGTTGGCCGGCGGCTGAAAGTTTTAGACGTAGGTCTTTTAGTGGCTCTGATACCATATAAATATATGTTTTGTCTTATTATTCAAATGAATGAGTACAAGATGTATATATAGATACAAGAGTTAGAAAACCCTAATGAACGTAAAATTACATAACTATCCCTTCTTCTTATAAAATCAAACATTTAAAATAAAAATTACATTAAAATCGTTTAAAAGTAAGAGAGGTCGAGAGAGGTCGGCCAAAATGAAAATGTAGTTAACTCGAAAAATTAATAATCATGGAAAATAGAAAAATAGACATCATAAAACACATTTTAAAAAAATTTCTTGATTAAATTTTTTTGTTCACAACGAGTATCCCTTTAAGATTAAAAAAAATAAATATGTGAAAAGCTTTTTTTACGTTCTTATGCTTATTAGTTATTTTCAATTGCATTTAAACCGTCACTAAAATTTTCAACCGATTTTCCATTGTTATTTGTTGAAAATATCATTTGATAATTAATTTTCCACCCACCATCTCTAGATAATTTTAATTACTTTTTAAATGATATTTCAACCATCTTTCGATAGTAATTTTAACTAAATTTCAGTGGTAATCCGATGACAATTTAAAGGGATAAACTCTTATTTCACTTTCATGTTTCACACTTATCTTATCTCCTTCTCATTTTGTGCCTTAATCCTATTTCTCCCTCATCTTTTTACAATTCTATATGTAATCCTTTCCGTTTAAACTCAATGATCTGGTTTAGGTTTAGACCTAATTTTGTCTCGATTTAGGCCTAACTTTGACCACAATTTAGGTTCAATTTTGACTGGTTTTAGGTTCAATTTTGACCAGAATTTGGGTCTAATTTTGACTCGGTTTAAGCTCAGTTTTGACCATAATATGGCTCCAATTTTTATTTTCATCCAATTAAAAGCCAAATCAATATGAAATTCAACAAAATTAAATCAAAATTTAAACAAAAATTGATTCTTATTGGGTTGTTCGATTTTGACTCAAAATTGGTATAAGTTTGTCTCGAATTGAGTGAAATTTGAGCGAATTTTTTTCTATGGAAAAATAGAGCATCTTGCAAAAGTCTTATTTTGACCCAACATTGAATATTTTGGGTTTTAATCGAGGGAAAATCAAAATTTGCTCAAAATTGGGTGCAATTTTGACTCCAATTCGGTGCAATTTTAATCCGATTTTGATTTTCACTCAATTAAAAATTGAATCACTCAAAATTACACCGAAATTCATGTCACAATTGGACCGAATTTGGGTCAAAATCGAACAAACGGAAAAGAATCTGTTTTTTATGTAAAATTTTTTTTGTTCAATTCAAATTTCATATTGATTCGACTTTTAATTGGGTGAAAATCAAAATTGGGTGCAATTTTGATTGCAATTTCGGTGCAATTTTGATTTTCACTCGATTGAAACCCGAATCGCTAAAAATTGCACCAAAATTATCTAAAAAGTGCACCCAATTCGAGTAAAATTTGGACTAAACTCATGTCAAAATTGAAAAATCGATAAGAATCGGTTTTTGTTTAAAACTTTTAGTTCGATTAAAATTTTATATTGATTCGGATTTTAATCGGGTAAAAAATAAAATTGGATTCAAATTCTTGTTAAAATTGAGCCTAAATCGGGTCGAAATTGGACTAAAAATTCGGGTCAAAATTGAGCATAACCAGGTTTAAATTGGACCCAAATTCTGGTCAAAATTGAGTCTAAATCTGATCAAAATTGTACCCAAATCTTGGTCAAAGTTGAGTCTAAACAGGTAAAAAATGATCATAGACCAGATCAAAATTGAATATAAAACAAGTCAAAATTGAGCATAAAACGGGTCAAAATTAACATCGGATCGGGTGAAGTCAAAATTGGAGCCAAAATTTTGTTAAAATGGATTGGTTTTAGGGTTTTGAATTGAAATGGGAAGATTTAACATCAGTTTAAACGTAATGGTTTGTAGGTAGAATTGTTAAACATGAGGATGAATATGATTTTTACCAAAACATACATTAGAAAGAATAATGAGCGAGAAACATGAGCAAAAAATAAACAAAGTAGGACGTTGTCCCTAATTTAAATTGATTTTTTAACCATTATCTCTTGATAATTTTAGATAATATTTTCAAATGTCATCGAATAATTATTTTAAATAAAATTTTCATAATTATCCATTAAAATTATCAATAGATTTATCAAATTTCACTGCTTGATAATTTCAAACAATTGCACAATAGAAAATTTCCAAAGGTTTCTAAAAATATTTTCAATTTTTTTAAACTGTTTTACTCATTGATAAATGTTAATATCATTGACAATGTGATAAATTTTTGAAGTGCATGAAAAACCAATGATAAATGGTTAAATGATCGCACAATGACATAACATTTGTTCTCTTTATCTAAAAAAAAGGAATGCTTGCTAAGGTCATCCACCAAGACACATACATAGATGTACATGTATACATACACATATATATGTATACATGCATGCATGTATATAAATATGTAACATCGGTTTACTATTAGATATTCCCAGGACCTCCATAAACAACGAGATGACCAGCGTTTTTATACCACGACTCGACAGTATCTCTCACTTTATAACCATCACTGTTGTCTGTATATGACTCTGTATTTTCTACCTTATAGTCAAACTTAAAGTTCTATCGATTATGGAAATTCTTGCAACAAAAGCGTCTAACTTCATATCACCCTCCGGGAAATGCCCGTTTCCCATCGGAGGACTCGGCGGTGACTTCGAGAACACTTCTCCTCCCCACTCCACAGCCGTCCCTGAGGCTTGCCGGAATCTTTTTCCCGGCCAGAATCCAATCTCTTCGCCTCTTAAAGTCAACCACCAGTTTCCGTTTGCCTGATCCTATTTCGTAATATTATATATCGGAGTATCATGTTATATATAGCCCGATCTGAATTGAAATCATAGTTCCTAACAAAATAACAGTTTTAAATTTTTTAATAAAGTACAATAATTTATTTCAAAACATCATAACTACAAATAAATTTTTTTATACATAAATATGATATTACTTTAAAGTAACAGATAAATAATAAAGATAATTTCAAATTAATCTATACATGATATATATTTATAATTTAATTTAAAAATAAATATCAGCTGTATATGTTTGTAGAAATAACATGGATATGATATTTTTCTCATTATTAAAACAATTAGTAAAAATCAATGGGTATATATATATATAGGAAAATAATAATGTTTTAGGGAGGAAAATGAAAGATATATACCTTGATTACGCCGATGCTTTCGAAGTGAAAAGATTTACCGCGAACACTCACGATTTGGAACTCGAGACCAAGTGGTATATCTTGACGTACCGAAATCATCCCCACTCCGCATAAACTGTTATAACAATTCGATCCTCCTACCTGCATGTACATTTTTCTTTAGATATATATTTACATACATATATATATATACATGCATGCATATTGATTATTCACCTTTGTAAATACGTATAGTCTGGGTTTTGTATCGGTGTACACATATGGATTCACCTGAATTGACCATATAAGATTCGTTAGAGAGAATGACGACATAAAATCGGTTAACGAATGGTTAGAGATGAATATATATTTATATAAACTTACCGTCCAACCGGCTTGTATGAAACTATCGCTGCCGATCTGAACATGCACTCTACTTGAACTGAATTGAGTTTTTTCCACCGAAGGATTGTTCACACTACAATCCATTGTAGCTCCATTGTAGATCCCGTCTGATCCCTTGGTACGAACCACCGCGTACTATACCGGATCCATCAAAACCCACATTTTGCAAACCAAATAAAAAATTCTTATCTCAAGATATAACCGAGTTACCACTAATCTTAACCCGGTTAATGGATTACAATTGGTAAATTTATTGCGTCGTCGATTTATGGACCGGTTTAGAGTGTGATGATAGATTTCAGCGTAATTAAACCTTATATATTCCCATAGTGGGAAAGATAAAAAACGAGAGGTTGGATTGGTGCTTATTATAGCATAAATAAAGAAACTTTTTGTGTCAACACAAATAAATTAAGCTTTATGAAATCCAATGTATTTCAGTGTAGATTTTGCATATAAATTTACTAATATTTTTAATATAAGGGAACACAATTCACCATCTGACCAATATATATGCATAACACTAGATTTATAATTGCAAAAATATTCTATCTCTGTTATAAAATTTAACAAAGATTAAGATTACTAAATATAAATGATTTAAAAAATTACTAAATAAATATATAGGAAAAAATAAAAAAGATAAACAAATAACTTACATGATGACCTTTACGGTTAGAAGAGGCTTGGGGGTAATACTTATGAATGAGGGAATTCATACGAATGAGTTGGTTTTTAGTGACTCTCTGAATAGGGACCGTACCGTACGGACAACCCACACCGTTTTCCCATAAGAAGCCGAATGTGTTGTTAGTTGTTCTTCTCCTTTGTTCGAATCCTTTCGGATACAATGTGAGTCGCATCTATTGTACATATTCATACCCAAATTCATATTACATACACAAACTTGAACTTTATATACAATATAAAAATATTTATAAATCATACCGTGTGATGGAAGGTATGATTCTTCAATGATGGATCATCAAATGCTAGTTGTTTGTAGAAATCCACACATCCATATCTTTCTCCATATGTAGTCTATCAAATGGAGAACTCTAGTTAATGCCATGTGATGTTTGTTTGGTGTTCTTGTATACATGCATACATACATTACGTATATATATATATAGATACATACATATATAGAGAGATAACCTTGATGATCTTGACGGCGGGTTTGTTGATGAGCTTAAGCTGCTTCTTGATTTCCAAATCCTGGAAACCTGACAATCTCTTGGCTTCTACTCCACCTATATCATGGTTTACCATGATCATGCTACATATCAATAACATCCACACTACAACACCATCTGAATCCATATTTTATTAGAGAAAGAGAGAGTATTTTTCTTCTTTGTGTGTATGTGTATGTGTGTGGAAGGATATATATAAGTACAACATCTTATGACATGGAAACAAATAAAAGTATGAGGAATGTCTATCTAGGGCATAAGTATTGCAATAAATATTGGGTACACACATTAATACCCACTATCTCGCATTCCTTATATTAATATCAATCCACCCATTTTAATCAATACCATATATTTTTCCCGAACAAACTTTTACTGTTTTTAGAGATTATTTCATGTTTTCATTTAAAACAACGAATTTCAAGTTTTATTGCAAACTTGTACGTAATTTATGAATTGATCCAGCTCAAAATTAAGAATTAACGGGTTTGCAAATTCATAACATGGCATTAGTTGATTTAACATATTAGGCACCTTTTATCGTTCTAGGACACAAGATTTCAGAAAAGGGAATTGAGGTTGATAAAGCTATCAATATACACACATATTTTCTTTAATAAGAACTATATTTATATGAATATATATATATATATATTATTTTATACAAATAGGAACAATATGTAAATTGGAATTTAAAATGATTATAAATTATTAGGAGTCAGAAAAATCAACAACAAAAGACCAGAAGGTCACTGCAGTTTACGTTTTGTATTTGATTGATTTATATAAAATTTTATGAATAGTTATAGAAACTCTTAATTCACGCTATTTATTGTTATCCATCATGCATAATTTATACATGGTATAATTTTGTTTTTGAATTTATTAATATTATTATATTGCAAATTTCACAGGTATTTTAGTTTTTGTTGCATTGTTTTAAAGTACATTTTTATAACAAATATTTCTTACAAAATGCATCCGTTCACCACGAACTAGAATTAAAACCAAATAAAGAAAATTTTGATATTGTACTAAACATAATTTACACATTAATACGATAAAGCAGAATCTTATATTTCGAAATATAGAATATATTGATTTGACTAGATATACTGCTATCGAAATGTTAAAACCACTACTCATCATCTGAATATTTAAGTACTCTAATTTTAAATGGAGTTATTGTTACAAATTAATTTTCTTATATCCATTATATATTGGCTTTTTAAACGACTGAAAACAAGATGTACAATGCGTTGTAGCATGAGTTTCATATTTAAAAACAAAATCAAAATTTATAAAAATTAAGATATAAAATTAATCAGATTTTATTATTTCATTATCAATTTAATCATTTTCATTTCTCTTGATAATTTCAATGATACCGCTCACCGTTGTCAATACCACTTATCCGTCTAAATAATCAAGAGGTTACAGTTCATCACGCACGGGTAACTTTTTCAACCCGACTGGGCAGCTCAACTCATCTCCAGCACGAGGGGGGAGTTCTACTCAACCCGCACGGGTTCACTGCTTCTCACATACGCGCGGGCAACATCACTTAGCCTGCGCGAGCAGGATCGTCTTCTTCCTCAAAACAGAGCACGTCCACAGTTTCTGATTCAGCTCAAGAAATTCAAGAACACGTTTCTTCGAAGAATGAGGTTGCATTAATCTTTGTTCTTGGATCTTGAGTCTTGAATTCTTGAGTCTTGAATCTTGAATCTTGAGCTCCTTCGACTCTATATAAATCCATTGTACCCATGGAATTAAAATCATCCAAAAATCAATAAAGTTCTCTGAAATTCCTTTTAGCTTCAATTCAGTAGTTCTAAAGTTCTTTAAAGTTTCATATGGTATCAGAGCCTCTTTGGGCGCTGATGTGCGTTTAATCAAGTAATAAATTACCTAGACTAACGCTTCCGCAAGGATACGGATCGTGTAGCAACTAGGGTCGAACACAAGGAATTGATGCGATTCTAAAGCTATTAGACCAATGAATAAGACGCGATGAATCAAATCGTAGGGGAATGCAAACTAATCTAAATGCAAACTAAACCTAAAGATGGGAATAACTCAGCGACAAATCACCATAGGTATCAAGAGTTGCACAACAATGTATCGAAGTTCTAACAAGATAATTGGTCTAAGGTACTATCATGAGTTCAGGGAATTCAAGCTCTCCTATAGGGAGTTCGGGAAAAGTTTTAAGAACAACCATGACTGGCGTAGACTTGTCCGCTATCTAGCATGCATATACCAATGTATCCATTGTGCATCTTACATGCATAGACGCATTACGACCGCTATCCTAATCCCTAGATTTAACCGATTGACCTGGCGTAGATTCTAAACCGGCTAAACCCTAAATCATGGCTAAGTTCCGAAGTCTAATGCCCTGGCGTTGGTTTATTAGACTCCTAACATCATTCATTCAAGTGGCGTACAAGTAATGAAAGCATTAAGATCCACCATTCGTTAAGCACAAGACTTCTCTACATATTGGCAATACTCTCTAACCTATGGCAATAGATCTACTCGAACATGAACTAAGGAAACGAAACACAAAAGAAATCTAAATTCAACATAGATAGAGAAAGAGATGACTCCCTATGTCTTCATTGTCCCCCCTCTTTCAATTCTGCTCGATTTCCCTTTAAATAGATCTGATTTCCCTTGATTTGGCCGAACCAAAACTTAGGAAAGTTGTTGAGATCTAGGGACCCGATCGGGCACATCTTGTACCCGATCGTGCAAGCTATTTACCCGACCGTGTGCATCCATATTCGCCCGAGCGGGCACCTTTGCCCGATCGTGTTCTTCTTCAGCCCGAGTCGTGCAAAGTTACGGCATGTTTTGATGACCATCAACCCGAGCGGGCGCAATATTTCCACCCGATCGGGCACACATACCCGATCATGTCCCTTTGGCACCCGAGTCGTGTAAGGCTACGGGGTTGTCAAGGCACAAATTACCCGAGCGGGCATCTTCCATTACCCGAGCGGGCATGTCCTAAAATGGCGTTTCCGCTCCTTTCGCTCGGTGTTTGCACGCTCACTTCAATCCACGGTCTTGTATAAGCTGAATCTTGTCATTTTGGGGTTAATTGCCGATTTCTCTCGTGTTTCTCGTAATGTCTTCGTTTCCTACACCAAACACGAAATGTAGATAAAATCCTCGAATAGTCTCGATAAATGAATGAAATCTAATAAATCTACCTAAAACTAGACCTAAGAATGACATAAAAACTACTACGGATTGCGTGTTATCAGGCGCTTAACCATGAATCCGTTTGTAGCTCTCTTTGACCGATTTCTTGCTAAACCCTGACCGGGTCTTCATCGGCGATTACTGAAGCTTTCAATGTCGAGGCGGCAATTGTAGAGCCTCTCACGAGTCCTACAGCCGAAGAAATCATGGTTTCATCTCTTCTTTCGTATTAATAAAATGCTTTTAACTGCAAATCTGCAATTCTGTTTTTCTTCAGCAACCCGAGCGGGCAACATAAGCACCGTCTAAGCAGATTGTTTCGGTAATACTTGTGAAAAGATTCACAAAAGTTTCATCAATTCAAGAGGATTCAAGAAATCATATACAACAATCTTCAGATCAATCTTGAACAATGGCGACAAATCAACCGCAGTATCCATTCCCAGTACATATTAATATTTCGAACTTTGTTACAATAAAGCTCACAGATTCTAACTTTCTTTTATGGAAAGCTCAAATTAAGTCTCTTCTCCGGAGCCAAAGATTGCTGGGATTCATCGATGGCACAATACAAGAACCACCTCAAACCTTTCAAGAAATCAAGAATGATGTTTCAATAGATATTACAAATCCCATATATGATTCGTGGTTGCAAACAGATCAACTTATCATGTCGTGGATCATTGGTACACTTTCTGAAGAAGTCTTCAGCCATGTTGTTGGTAAGAATTCAATAATGGAGGTATGGTCTAGTCTTCAAAATCGCTACATACAACGATCTGTAGTAAGAGAATTTGACTTGCTAGCATCATTACAACTTCTAACCAAAGAAGGAAAGACATTGGTTGAATATTTGAGTCAATTTAAGAGCATATGTGATAAATTGGAACCAATTGGTAAACCAATTGAAGAACCTATGAAGATCTTTAGGTTACTTCATTGATTAGGCAAGGAATACAAGGCTTTTGATACGGTAATTCAAACCTCGATGCATAAGCCTCCTATTCCGACTTATGAAGATGTGGTATCTCAATTGAGTAGTCTGATTCTTGGGAGTTTTACTAGGTAATATACTAATGTGTCTCATCATTTAGCTTTTCCTGCCACACAATATTCCACTAATTTAAATCAAGGGTTTGGTAAAAGGAGCTTCAATAACAGAGGAGCAAGACAAATATTCAGAGGCAATAGGAGAGGTTTTGCCCATAAAGTTTATTCTCCGTATGTTCAGAAAGCGTAAAACTCAAACAACAATCAGGTTAACAATAATAATTCACACAATTCCTCTACAAGAACGTTGTGTCAAATTTGTGGTAAAGCAGGACATGAGGCTTTACGATGTTGGCATCGGTTTGATAATGCCTTTCAAAGTGGTGATATACCACAAGTTCTCACATCAATTCACATGAATCAATGCCCTCAGCTGAATTGGTATTCAGATTCTAGAGCCTCAGTTCATATCACAAATTCAACCGAACATCTTCAGAACTCTCATCCATATGGCGGATCAGATAGTGTTATGATTGGAGATGGTTCGTTTCTACCAATATCACACATTGGATCCACATCCATAACAACATCAGAAGGTAAGTTACCAATTCATGATATTCTGATAGTTCCTTCAATTAACAAATCACTATTATCTGTTTTAAAACTTACTCATGATTATCCTTGTGAAGTGATTTTTGATGCTAATAGTGTATATGTAAAGGACTTAATAACTCAGAAGATTATGGCCGAAGGAAACAAACATGAAGGGATCTATAGGTTACAAACAACTGATTTCAAGGCCTTTTATTCTACTAGATATTATTCTACTTCATTTGATATATGGCATCACCATTTAGGCCATGCTAACAACAATATTATAAAAGAACTTAATAAGAATGAATTCATCAAGATTACTAAACCTGCTTTGTAAATATTATCAAATGGCTAAAAATAGCATATTATCTTTTTCTGATTCTAACTACCATGCTAAAGAACCTTTGGAAAGGATTCATTGTGACTTATGGGATCCAGCACCTACGTCTTTTGTTCAAAGATTCAGGTTCTATGTCATTTTTATCAATAATTTCTCTAGATTTTCATGGATATATCCTTTAATGCATAAATCAGATTTTTTTAATGTTCTTGTCTCATTCCAAAAGATGGTGGAAAATCAATTTTCTTTCAAAATTAAATTGTTTCAAAGTGATGGAGGAGGTGAGTTTAGTAGTACATGTTTTCAAGAACATCTCTTACAACATGGTATTAAGCATCTAGTATCATGTCCTTATAGACCTGAAAAAACAGATTAGCAGAAAGAAAACATAGACATATTGCTGAACTAGGATTAGCTATGATGTTTCATGCTAAAATACCTCTAAAATATTGGGTAGAAGCGTTTTTACTCGGCTCTTTGAGTTTTCGGTTGTTGTTGTTATCCTTATCTTCGTCCTTATGCTTAAAATAAATTTGATCCAAGATCCTTAAGATGTGTATTTTTGGGATATAGTGAAAAATATAAAGGATATCCTTGTCTCTATCCTATAACAGGTAAGGTATATATTACTCGTCATGCCATTTTTGATGAACTAAATTTTCCTTTTCACGATAGATATCTACATTTGATTCCATCAGCAGACACATTACGATCAAAAGCATGCCAATTAGGATTCAAATCTAAAACAAAGGATGTTCCAACTCAAAATTTGCAATATGTCTTACCCAGATTTCAGAATCCTACTTCTGTTATTGAAATTCCTGATATACACACACCTATAACAACATCAAAATTGGATGATGCTTCAGGAAGAAATCAGGTATCAACATGAGGTTTGGATATTTTCAGATTCTTTTGATGAAAATATATCAAATACAACTTCTGAAAGTGAAATAAATATTGGAAATCAATATCCTATGACTACGAGAAGTAAATCTGGAATTTTCAACCTAATCCAAAATATGTTTTGTGTGCTGATATAAATATTCCACAAGACCAAAATCAATTAAATCGGCATTAAAACATTTTGGTTGGCATCAAGCAATGATAAATGAAATGGATGCATTACAATATAACAACACATGGTCTTTAGTTCCATACTCAAATGATATGAATATTTTAGGATGTAAATGGATTTTAAGACTAAACTTAATGCAGATGGATCTTTAAATAGATTAAAAGCCAGATTAATGGCTAAAGGGTACCATCAAGAGGAAGGTATTGATTACTTAGAAACATTTAGTATGGTTGTTAAGACTGCTACAATTAGGATTGTGTTATCAATTGCAGTAGTTAATGAATGATCAATATCACAGTTAGATGTTAAGAATGCATTTCTACATGGAGAATTAACTGAGGATGTCATTATGCAACAACCTCCTGGTTTTGAGGATTTTGAACATCCAACTCATGTTTGTAAACTGCATAAGTCTCTATATGGTCTGAAACAGGCTCCTAGAGCTTGGTTTGACAAATTCAGTTCATATTTACTTGAATTTGAATTTGTTGTAGTAGCTCAGATCCTTCATTATTTGTATATCAACAAGGTACATATAAGATTTATCTTTTATTATATGTTGATGACATGATAGTAACAGGAAATTGTGAAAACTTGTTAAAGAAACTTATTGCTGCTTTGACTATCAAGTTTGCAATGAAAGATCTCGGTCAGTTGCATTATTTTCTCGATGTTCAAAGTAAGTTTTACTCATCAGGGTTATTTCTTCATCAAGAAAAATATGCACTAGACCTTCTTAACAAGGCTGGTATGACAAATTGTAAGCCTGTAGTTACTCCTTTACCTCGTAAATTAAATAACCATAGTACGAATCTTGAAAAATTTTCTGATGCAACTTACTTTAGACAATTGGCTGGTGGATTGCAATATTTAACTTTAAACCGACCTGACATTAACTTTGCAGTCAATTGATGCATGAACCTACAGTATCTGATTTTGCATTATTGAAAAGAATTCTTCGTTATATAAAGGGTATTATTACTCTCGGATTACACATACATAAATATAGTACATTTGACTTGGCTGCATTTAGTGACAATGATTGAGCATGATGTTTATCTACGAGACGATCTACAACAGGTTTTTCTACATTTCTTGGTTCCAATTTACTTTCTTGGTCTGCTAAAAGACAGCCAACAGTTTCAAGATTATCTACTGAAGCTGAATATAGAGCGTTGGCGTCCACCAGAGCAGTACTTACTTGGCTAAGTTTCATTCTTCGTGATCTTGTTATATCACAACCAGGTCCTTCAGTTTTACACAATGATAATCTCTCTACTACCTTTCTAACAGAAAATCCTAATTTCATCGTCAGTCTAAACATATTGAAATTGATTATCATTTTGTACGGGAAAAGGTAGCCCTTGGATCGGTTATTATTAAACATATTTCTAACACTTTTCAAATTACAAATATTTTCAACAAATCCTTGTCTCGTGATCATTTTGTTCAGCTACGGAGCAAACTGAATATCGATTTTCCACCCGGCATCAGTTTGAAGGGGAGTATCAGTCTAAATAATCAAGAGGTCGTAGTTCAACACGCACATGCAACTTCAGCAACCCGAGCGGGCAGCCCAACTCATCTCCAGCACGAGTGGGCAAACTTATCAACACGCATGGGAAGCTTAACTCATCTCCAGAACGTGCGGGCAACTTCAGCAACCCGAGCGGGCAGCCCAACACATCTCCAGCACGAGCAGGGAGTTCTACTCAACCCACACGGGTCCACTGCTTCTCACATACGCGCGGGCAACATCACTTAGCCCGTGCGGGCAGGATCGTCTTCTTCCTCAAAGCAGAGCACGTGCACAGTTTCTGATTCAGCTCAAGAAAATCAAGAACACGTTTCTTCCAAGAACAAAATTGCATTAATCTTTGTTCTTGGATCTTGAGTCTCGAATTCTTGAGTCTTGAGTCTTGAATCTTGAGCTCCTTCGACTCTATGTAAAGCCATTGTACCCATTGAATTGAAAGAATCCAAAAATCAATAAAGTTCTTTGAAATTCCTTTTAGCTCGTCTCTCTCTATTTCAATTTAGTAGTTGTAAAGTTCTTTAAAGTTTCATACCACTCACTGCTTCCTCTCGTATGTGATTGGAAACCTTTCCCATTCACATAACGTTTTAAACCTTCTGATATCAGCGATGTTCGTCATTTTCTATCAATCGAAATCATCTCAACAACGTCATATCAACACCGCTTCTGTAGTTGGTGAAGGTGTATTTGGATTTTTCAATTGATTTGCTAACTAGGTATGTTCCAGTTGCAATTTAGGGGATTCAATTTGAAATGACTTTGGTCAAAGGCTGCTTTGCTAAAGTAACTTTGTTTTAATAATTAACTAGATGATACACGCGCGTTGCGCGGTTTTGTGATAACTACATTGTATGTTTCTTAAACGTTATACCTAATTTATTAATTCAATTATTATGACATTTGATATATGTATCGATCAATACAAAAAAACGAATTCTAATTTTCAATGTAAAAGTTTAAACAATAGATTTATAAGATGTAATGTAAACTAACAATAACATTTGTTAATAATATCATTGAAATTTTGAAACGTAATCTATTGGAGATAGTTATTGCATGATTGGGTTTCTTGGACATATCTGCGTAATTTGTTAGGACTAATTTCAATTTATAAAATGATTTAAAAATAATTTTAAGGTATGGACATAATTTGGAAATCTTTAAAACTAACTTATGTTTGGATATGCGATCATATTGGTTCCTATCATATGTAGATATTTCTCAGTAACATTGTCATTTCTAGGTTTCATTGCGTTCTGTAAAACGTCGTATGTCTTCGAACATAGTGTGTTTGGATTAATTTTATATATAAAATTATTTTTTATTCAACCTTATAGAATCCATGGTTTCATTGCGTTCTGTAAAACGTCGTATGTCTTTGAACATAATGTGTTTTGATTACTTTTATATATAAAATTCTTTTTTATTCAACCTTATAGAATCCATTAACTACTTATTGTTGGAATAGTCTGTTTGAACGTAAAAAAGCCAAGAATTTAGTTTGTCATTCCTATAATTGATAAGCTATGTACTCACGAATGTTGATACGTGTGCGAAGTTTTTTAGCTAAAAAGTTTGGTATAAGCTCCAAATCTGTTTGATATCCATCTTCTTTATATGGAAACAATAATGGGTATTGTAATGGTAAATAAGTTGGGCGCAATTCGTTGATTCACAAAAGATCATATGTAGATATTTGCAGGACAATATCTTTCGGTTGCAAGGATTCCTCGAAATCCCTAACTAACAAAGCTTCCAACTCGGATTTCTCAGTAAGGTTGTATATGCGGTCATATTGGTTACTATCATATATTACACGAAGTTTCATGTCTATAGGTGTGTTATAAAGGATTTTTCCGCGTTCATTTTGAAATTCTTTGACGTATGGGTTGTGAAAATCAAACATTCGTTTCAAACCGTTACTATGTAAGTGTTTAATGTCATTTGTTGGTTGCAAATCTGGCTATTTTTTCTGCATTACAACAATTAAACTAATTATCTTTGCCATCTAAATAATATAAATAAGGTTAAATGGTGTACCTTATTGTAGAGATTTTACTGAAATCATTGTGTTTAGTATCATGTATATAACATTGTGCAAATTTTGAAGTATCACCTTCAGAAGCTAATAAGGTTCCAACTATTACAGTTTTGTCTGTGTATTCTAAAGACATAGGGGTCTTGTCTAGTAATTTTTTATATATCTATTTTACCGTGCATTGAAGTAAATGAAAACATCTTCTTGTATACTCACATGTTGTAAATTTGGAAATAATGTTGGAAGGTCAGGTATTTTTGGCAATGTAATTTTACCTTGTGAAGAACATAATGCAAATTTGATTGACAGCACTTTTTGTTCAGTCATTCATCATTGTAGCTTTAACATTTTTGCAAAGGTATGTGGGATCACCATTGTCGTAGTAGGATGTGAAAGATGCACGTTTTTTGAGGTCAAGTGTATTCGTCATGTTTTTTGAAAATATTAAAAAAAGTACTTGTTTCATGATAACACGTAGTGTGGGTTAGTTTTAAGCTACGTATGTATATAATTTCCTCATAGTTAGCATAGCACGAGTTACAAAACCGATACGAATGTCTTGTATCTAGTCCTTGTGTTGATTTTTAGGTTTTAGGATGACAAGGAATAATCGAGCTTAAGGATGTTGATTCTTGGAGTCAACTGCACATACTTCGAGCTACAAACCACTCAGAGCATATTCAGGCCAAGGGACCGAACGGAATACCGAGCATCGAACGAAAGGGGCAAACATGACTCTGACCCTTGAAAGGACATGATCTTGCGTAGGGTGGTTCCCTCGAAGCCCGCACGGATTAGCAACCATGAGGAGTCCGCACGGGGTGGCTACCTAGCCCGTGTGGGTCGTGTGTCAGGACATTAAACCTAAAAACGGTTAAAAAGATGGGAAACAAGGGTAGTGCTGCCAATAAATACAAGGAAACGCTCATAACACAGGGGAGAACAAAACAACACAAGGGAGAGTTCAGGAAAAGTTGGGAAGCAAGGAAACAACATCGGAATGTCGATGACGAGATAGGGAAGTCTAAGGTATCATATTCCATGCTCTTTATCATGTTTATTGTTGTTTTCTCTTGCTTTACAAAAAAATCCATGAGTGAGTAAGGCTTAGCTATTGGTTAGAAACACTTGTTTATATTTATGCATTAATGTTTAAATCTTTCAAAGTTTCTTGTATTTCGATTCTACGGTTAATGCTATGAACCTTCTATACTTGTGATGGTCGTTCAGTAACTTAGGATTTCATGTTTCACTCGTAGGTTTGATTATAAACTTGGAAATATTGATTGCTGATGGATTCTGATTAATAAGAATGTGATTGGTCGTTTGATCGACTCAGGAATAAGGATTGCATGCTTAATGCTAATGTAATCATGTGTTAATCGTTGTTGGGAGGTAAGATTACATGTTATTGTGGTTAGGGAGTTTAGGTATCAACAGAACCATTCTCTATTTACGAGCATGAATTCCCCGTTATCAAGAAAGTTTAATTGATTTATGATCTTTTATTGGTTGCACCCTTGCAATTTCGGTAACCCGAAGTCCGTAATGTTCTTAATTATCAAGTCTTTTGCATTTCCTTATTGCTGTCATATTTCAGTTTAGTATTCTCAGATTTTACCGCACATCACCATTACCTTCATCTATCTTAGTTTAGTTATATTTTTAGCTTAGACTGCATTAGTCCCTAGAGTTCGACATTGGTATTACACTAATCTGTATTCTTGCGGTAAGTGAATATTAGACTTTTATTTGCTTGATAGTAGAAAAAATCAATGTAATGACGACAAAATGTGTCTCTAATCCATAGCGAGAATTACTTTAAATTTTATACTAGAAAGATTTACCCATTTATATTCGAATGTTAGTAATTGATATCCGTCGAGAATTAAGGACATCATAATTTGTTTGAATATGTTTTTCGACATTAAAAAAAATTAAAAATATAAAAAAGTACCTTTTCCTCTTCTAAGAATTATTTTTTCAAAATTTTGTTTCTCGCTTTCTTTTTGTTTTTTTTTTTTTGGAATTCTATATTAGGGATAAATTAAGAACAAATATATTATATTTCCCTAATCTATCCAAAAAAACGGAGAAATAAAAATACACTGAGCAAGATAGCAAGTATCAAGTATTGAAAACCTAATGCTAAAAGGACAAAATACGTCATCAGTTTCTCTCTGGTCCATTCAAACATTAGGATGAAAAAAAACAATTTAATATTTAGGGGCAAAACAATATCTGTCACACATCAAAATTTGTTAGAAACTTTTTTCCTAAAATTATAATTTCTAGTAGTGATGTTGTGTGCAAAACAAATAGAAACTAGCTTTATTGTCATCACCTACAAATGCAATCAATCAATCGAGATTGAATACACATATATATACATGCATTAAGAATACATTTTTATGCTCATTGTACTAAAATGATAGTAATACCTTTTAATTTTAATATATTCTTATATTTGCATTGAAAACACAAATATTTCTTATATACACTTATATACATGAATATACACATCATTAAAAAAAAATATACATTTTAAATGGTCTCATTGAAAAAATCTAAAATCCATTGAAATTTTATATTTTTAACGAATTTCAAACTATTGATTTTCTTTTTCGTTGACAAAAAATAACCATGTTGCAAATCCTTAATTTTTTTCAACAGTTACAAACATTTATGATCCATTAATAATTTCAATGAATTTATCAACCATATTTATTAATAATTTTAACAAATTTTACAACTATCAATGGTTGAAAATTTAATTGATTTTCTATAACTTGTTTCATTTTTTTTAAATAAGATGTTTGGATGCATTTTTTAAATACTTTTCAGTTATTCTTCAAATATACAATGTATAAAACAGTTGATTTTGTGAGTTAAAAAAGAGATTATGATGCAAATCATTAACATTTTCAACGATTATCAATGGTTAAATCCCACTAATAATTTTAACCAAATTTTCAACCACCATATGTTAATAGTTTTAATAAAATTTCAACGGTTATTTATTGAAATAATAAACTGATTTTTTTAATTTAATTTTTTAAAATAATATCTTTAGCTAAGTTTTTCAAAATATTTTTTAAATTACTATTACAACAAAAAATAACAATCAATATTTTATATAATTAAAATATATAATCACTATAACAATATTGAAATTATCGCATAAAAATTAAAGGGTATAAAAATTTAATAAAACAACATTCTATTAATTTATAATTTTCCAATAATGAGATAAAATCAAACATTTAAAATAAAAAATTGCATTAAAATCTTTTAAAAGTAAGAGAGATCGAAAGAGATCGGCGAAAATGAAAATGTAGTTAACTTGAAAAATTAATAATAATGAAAAATAGAAAAATAGGCATCATAAAACACATTTTAAAAAAAATTTTTGATTATTTTTTTTTTCACAACGAGATCCCTTTAAGATAAAAAAAAATAAATATGTGGAAAGCTTTTTTGCGTTCTTATGCTTATTAGTTATTTTCAATTGCATTTCAACCGTCACTAAAATTTTCAACCGATATTCCATTATTATTTGTTGAAAATATCATTTGATAATTAATTTTTCACCCACCATCTCTTGATAATTTTAATTACTTTTTAAATGATATTTCAATCATCTTTCGATAGTAATTTTAACTAAATTTCAGTGGTAATCCGATGACAATTTAAAGGGATAAACTCTTATTTCACTTTCATGTTTCGCACTTATCTTATCCCCTTTTTATTTTTTGCCCTAATCCTATTTCTCCCTCATCTGTTTACAATTCTATAGGTAATCCTTTCCGTTTAAACTCAATGATCTGGTTTAGGTTCAATTTTGACCTGGTTTAGACCTAATTTTTACTCGATTTAGACCTAAATTTGACCACAATTTAGGTTCAATTTTGACTCGTTTTAGGTTCATTTTGACCAGAATTTGGGTCTAATTTTGACTCGGTTTAAGCTCAGTTTTGACCATAATATGGCTCCAATTTTTATTTTCATCCAATTAAAACCCAAATCAATATTAAATTCAATAAAATTAAATCGAAATTTAAACAAAAATTGATTCTTATCGGGTTGTTCGATCTTAACTCAAAATTGGTATAAGTTTGTCTCGAATTGAGTGTAATTTTGACCCAACATTGAATATTTTGGGTTTTAATCGAGGGAAAATCAAAATCTGCTCAAAATTGGGTGCAATTTTGACTCGAATTCAGTGCAATTTTAATCCGATTTTGATTTTCACTCAATTAAAAATTGAATCACTCAAAATTACACCGAAATTCATGTCAGATATTGGACCGAATTTGGGTCAAAATCGAACAAACAGAAAAGAATCTGTTTTTTGTGTAATTTTTTTTGTTCAGTTCAAATTTCATATGGATTCGACTTTTAATTGGGTGAAAATCAAAATTGGGTGCAATTTTTATTGCAATTTCGGTGCAATTTTGATTTTCACTCGATTGAAACCCGAATCGCTAAAAATTGCACCAAAATTATCTAAAGAGTGCACCCAATTCGAGTAAAATTTGGACTAAACTCATGTCAAAATTGACAAATCGATAAGAATCGGTTTTTGTTTAAAACTTTTAGTTCGATTAAAATTTTATACTGATTCGGATTTTAATCGGGTAAAAAATAAAATTGGATTCAAATTCTTGTTAAAATTGAGCCTAAATCGGGTCGAAATTGGACTAAAAATTCGGGTCAAAATTGAGCATAACCAAGTTTAAATTGGACCCAAATTCTGATCAAAATTGAGTCTAAATCTGATCAAAATTGTACCGAAATCTTGGTCAAAGTTGAGTCTAAACGGGTAAAAAATGATCATAGACCAGATCAAAATTGAATATAAAACAAGTCAAAATTGAGCATAAAACGGGTCAAAATTAACATGGGTGAAGTCATAAAACAAGTCAAAATTGAGCATAAAACGGGTCAAAATTAACATCGGATCGGGTGAAGTCAAAATTGGAGCCAAAATTTTGTTAAAATGGATTGGTTTTCAGGGTTTTGAAGTGAAATGGGAAGATTTAACATCAGTTTAAACGTAATGGTTTGTAGGTAGAATTGTTAAACATGATGATGAATATGATTTTTACCAAAACATACATTAGAAAGAATAATGAGCGAGAAACATGAGCAAAAAATAAACAAAGTAAGCAAAATTTACGGGAAAATAGGACGTTGTCCCTAATTTAAATTGATTTTTTAACCATTATCTCTTGATAATTTTAGATAATATTTTAAAATGTCATCGAATAATTATTTTAAATAAAATTTTCATAATTATCCATTAAAATTATCAATAGATTTATCAAATTTCACTGCTTGATAATTTCAAACAATTGCACAATAGAAAATTTCCAAAGGTTTCTAAAAATATTTTCAAATTTTTAAACTGTTTTACTCATTGATAAATGTTGATATCATTGACAATGTGATAAATTTATGAAGTGCATGAAAAACCAATGATAAATGGTTAAATGATCGCACAATGACATAACATTTGTTCTCTTTATCTAAAAAAAGGAATGCTTGCTAAGGTCATCCACCAAGACACATACATAGATGTACATGTATACATACACATATATATGTATACATGCATGCATGTATATAAATATGTAACATCGGTTTACTATTAGATATTCCCAGGACCTCCATAAACAACGAGATGACCAGCGTTTTTATACCACGACTCGACAGTATCTCTCACTTTATAACCATCACTGTTGTCTGTATATGACTCTGTATTTTCTACCTTATAGTCAAACTTAAAGTTCTATCGATTATGGAAATTCTTGCAACAAAAGCGTCTAACTTCATATCACCCTCCGGGAAATGCCCGTTTCCCATCGGAGGACTCGGCGGTGACTTCGAGAACTCTTCTCCTCCCCACTCCACCGCCATCCCTGAGGCTTGCCGGAATCTTTTTCCCGGCCAGAATCCAATCTCTTCGCCTCTTAAAGTCAACCACCAGTTTCCGTTTGCCTGATCCTATTTCGTAATATTATATATCGGAGTATCATGTTATATATAGCCCGATCTGAATTGAAATCATAGTTCCTAACAAAATAACAGTTTTAAATTTGTTTAATAAAGTACAATAATTTATTTCGAAACATCATAACTACAAATAAATTTTTTTATACATAAATATGATATTACTTTAAAGTAACAGATAAATAATAAAGATAATTTCAAATTAATCTATACATGATATATATTTATAATTTAATTTAAAATAAATATCAGCTGTATATGTTTGTAGAAATAACATGGTTATGATATTTTTCTCATTATTAAAACAATTAGTCAAAATCAATGGGTATATATATATAGGAAAATAATAATGTTTAGGGAGGAAAATGAAAGATATATACCTTGATTACGCCGATGCTTTCAGTGAAAAGATTTACTGCGAACACTCACGATTTGGAACTCGAGACCAAGTGGTATATCTTGACGTACCGAAATCATCCCCACTCCGCATAAACTGTTATAACAATTCGATCCTCCTACCTGCATGTACCTTTTTCTTTAGATATATATATTTACATACATATATATATATATATACATGCATGCATATTGATTATTCACCTTTGTAAATACGTATTGTCTGGGTTTTGTATCGGTGTACACATATGGATTCACCTGAATTGACCATATAAGATTCGTTAGAGAGAATGACGACATAAAATCGGTTAACGAATGGTTAGAGATGAATATATATTTATATAAACTTACCGTCAAACCGGCTTGTATGAAACTATCGCTGCCGATCTGAATATGCACTCTACTTGAACTGAATTGAGTTTTTTTTCCACCGAAGGATTGTTCACACTACAATCCATTGTAGCTCCATTGTAGATCCCGTCTGATCCCTTGGTACGAACCACCGCGTACTATACCGGATCCATCAAAACCCACATTTTGCAAACCAAATAAAAAATTCTTATCTCAAGACATAACCGAGTTACCACTAATCTTAACCCGGTTAATGGATTACAATTGGTAAATTTATTGCGTCGTCGGTTTATGGACCGGTTTAGAGTGTGATGATAGATTTCAGCGTAATTAAACCTTATATATTCCCATAGTAGGAAAGATAAAAAAACGAGAGGTTGCAATTCACCATCTGACCAATATATATGCATAACACTAGATTTATAATTGCAAAAATATTCTATCTCTGTTATAAAATTTAACAAAGATTAAGATTACTAAATATAAATGATTTAAAGAATTACTAAATAAATATATAGGAAAAAATAAAAAGATAAACAAATAACTTACATGATGACCTTTACGGTTAGAAGAGGCTTGGGGGTAATACTTATGAATGAGGGAGTTCATACGAATGAGTTGGTTCTTAGTGACTCTCTGAATAGGGACCGTACCGTACGGACAACCCACACCGTTTTCCTATAAGAAGCCGAATGTGTTGTTAGTTGTTCTTCTCCTTTGTTCGAATCCTTTCGGATACAATGTGAGTCGCATCTATTTTACATATTCATACCAAATTCATATTACATACATCAAACTTGAACTTTATATACAATATACAAATATTTATAAATCATACCGTGTGATGGAAGGTATGATTCTTCAATGATGGATCATCAAATGCTAGTTGTTTGTAGAAATCCACACATCCATATCTTTCTCCATATGTAGTCTATCAAATGGAGAACTCTAGTTAATGCCATGTGATGTTTGTTTGGTGTTCTTGCATACATGCATACATACATTACGTACATACATATATATATAGATACATACATATATAGAGAGATATCCTTGATGATCTTGACGGCGGGTTTGTTGATGAGCTTAAGCTGCTTCTTGATTTCCAAATCCTGCAAACCTGACAATCTCTTGGCTTCTACTCCACCTATATCATGGTTTACCATGATCATGCTACATATCAATAACATCCACACTACAACACCATCTGAATCCATATTTTATTAGAGAGAGAGAGAGTGAGAGTATTGTTCTTCTTTGTGTGTACGTGTATGTGTGTGGAAGGATATATATAAGTACAACATCTTAGGACGAGCTCGTGAAGATTAAGCGAAGAATCAAGGGTTTGCGCTCCTGAAAACTCTCGATTTATCTTTTCTAAGTGGTATCTCGATTCAGATGCTGTCAGTTATTCGATTAAGCGGTGTCTTTGATAATTGGAGGCAAGCGACGGGAGGAAAGCGAAGTGGCGACGGGAGAAAAGCGAAACGGCGCCGGGAGAAAATCGAAGTGACTGAGAAACAGACGCGGCCAGCTCTTGATCGAAGAAGATCCACTTGATGAGCGGAAGCAATCGGGTTTCCATGGTGATGATGCGGAGAAACAGGTAGTTTATAATATTCATATCTAAAATATATGAGAAACTCATTTGCAATAACTTGATGATACATTTGTTTGTACTTTATTTGTGCACCAGATCTTGATTTCACTTTCCTGGAAATAAATCCTTTCACATTAGTTGATGGAAAACCTTATCCTCTGGGTATGAGGGGTGAACTTGATGAAATGAATCCTTTCACTCCCAAATTCTTTTAAGATCAGATGTCATCTCTCTTGCTACCAAATATGAAGTGTACAATCCTTCTTGCTCAAGTTATATGATTTCAATCTCTTACTCACAGATGGGGCGACATTGAATTCTGTTGTGACTGACCGGCGAGAAACACGGGAGGCGACAAGAATCGCCTCTTTGGGAGCAAACCCTAGGCAAGAAGAAGGAAAGGGTGGTTCTGGAGTTTTCTTCCAGACCCCTCGAAATAATCTTGAGGAGTGGGCCAAGGAAATGTCACGGCCCAGCAGAGTTGAAGAGCGCGAAGCCCACGAGAGGTTGGAGCGGCCCAGCGCGTGAAGACCCAGCAAGAGAAGCCCATCCGGCGGCCCATGCAGAAAAATACACAACAAAAGGGGTCATTATCATAAGTAATATATATATAATATAATGCAACGGTTGAAATTAAAATTGAAGAAACATATGCAGTATTTTGTAAGGTCAAAGGCTATGTAAAAGGCCTATTTTGAGTATGTGTAAGAAGTTGTCTGTTTTAGGACAATCTCAAACCTTTTGTAAGAAGATTAATATATATGAATGAATGGACTTGTGTGAAGTGTATCACACGAGAAGAAAATATTTCTTGCAAGAACAACAACATCATTTCAGTGAGAGTTTGAGAGAAACACAAGTGAGGATAAGGGAGTTCATTGAGGGTTTAGCATCATTTACATTTCTTGTTTGCACTAGCATTAAGATGGTGAAGATATAAGCTCATGTTTTCACAAATTTATTCATGAGCAATACAACAAAATCTACAATTGGTATCAGAGCCCTTCGGATCTAAAGGCCGAGAGGGAGCACAAGCACTACTACGTACAGCACAAGCAACCGCACAAGTTAACCAGCACAATACAGTTCCGATAAAATGCAGAATACACCACCGATACCGATATTTGATGGAAAGAGCTATAATCTCTGGGTAATAAAGATGAAGGCTTTACTCAGATCCAAGTTATTGTGGAAAGTAGTCACTGAAGCCCATTCTAGGGGCTGCTCCGGTTGAAGAAGCCCATTCTAGGGGCTGCTCCGGTTGAAGGCTTTACTACCCGAGAAGCCCATTCTAGGGGCTGCTCCGGTTGAAGAAGAGTTGCAGAAGGCATTGCAACGATGGGAAGAAGAAGAGGCAAAGGATCAAACTGCACTACAACTGTTGTATAGTGCAGTCACTGATGACATTTTTGCTGCGCACATCTCAGTGTGCGAGTCGTCTAAGGCCGCTTGGGACCTACTCAAAGAAAGGTTCCAAGGCGACCCTAAAACGGCAATGATTAAACTTCAAAGGCTTCGGGCGAACTACTACACGCTAAAGCAAGGAGAGAAGGAGACGATTAAAGAGTTTGCTAACAAAGTAACCGAGTTAGCAAACGAAATGAGAGCCTTTGGAGAAGAGATAAAGGAAGACACGCTAGTTTCGAAGATCCTGTGTTCATTACAGGAACGTTTCGACCCTTATGTCGGGGTCATTGAGCAAACCAAAGACCTCACAACATTGACCGTGGGGGAGTTAGTGATATCTTTGCAGTCTCAAGAAGCGAGACTGGAGGATAGGCACGGTGGTGGGCTGGAAGGCGCATTCCAGGCAAAGAACAAAGCACCTAAGAAGTACGGCTCGAGTAAGAAACCCTTTGGAAAGGGAGAGTTTAAACCCAAAGGGAAGAAGGTTTGCAGCATTTGCAAAAAGGACAATCACCAAGAGAGCAACTGTTTCTTCAGAAACAAGCAAGGCCAAGGAGAACAAAACAAACCAAAAGGAAAGGAATGTTATACGTGTGGCAAATTAGGCCATTTTTCAAGGGATTGTAAAGGAAAGGGGCCTGCACAGAATCAGGCTCACGTAAATCAGCAAGAGGAAGAGGAGAACTCGTTGTTTACTGCGGCACATTTGACGCATGAAGTGTTCAAAGACGACGTGTGGTTGGTGGATAGTGGAGCTACAAACCATATGGCCAAACATGAAGATTATTTCTCAACGCTAGATAGGTACTTTAGAGTACCTATAAAGGTTGGAAATGGGGAGGTGTTGACCACAGCCGGCAAAGGAAACATTCAGGTTCAAACTAAGAAGGGTATCAGGACGATAAAGGATGTTTTTCTTGTGCCGGGGCTGGACAAGAATTTATTGAGCGTGCCGCAGATGGTGAGAAATGGTTACGAGGTGAGATTCACCCAAGATAAATGTCTTATACAAGACAAGGTGGGCTCTAAGGTGATGGAGGTAAAGATGGTTAAGAAGGCATATCCTCTAAATTGGAGGATAGTGAAGGAAGAGGCTAGAGTAGCCGAGGAGAAGCTAAGTGCATCAGACCTATGGCATAAAAGGCTAGGTCATACTGGTTTTCACAACTTGGAGAAGCTGCAGAAGGCGAACATGGTGAAGGGTTTACCACAGTTAACTGTGGTAAAGGAGGTTTGTGAAGCTTGCGTAAAAGGCAAGCAACACAGGGAAGAAATTCCTAAACATTCGGAGTACAAGGCTGGTCAGGTATTAGGTCTAATTCACACGGACCTATGCGGACCTATGGAAACACCATCGTTAGATGGGAGTGTTTATCTGTTGACCTTCACGGATGATCACTCTCATATGACATGGGTTTTCTTTTTGCGGCTTAAGTCGGACGTTTTTGCAACCTTCAGAAGGTTTGCGAGCCAAGTAGAGAACCAGACCGAGAAGAAGATAAAGAAATTAAGGTCAGATAGGGGATTGGAGTTCAATTCTAAAGAATTTTCAGACTATCTGGCTGAGAAGGGAATTATGAGGGAGCTTAGCGTAGCTTATACACCCCAGCAGAACGGGGTGGCTGAAAGAAGAAATAGAACGTTAATGGAGATGGCAAGATGCATGTTGAAAGATAAGAACATGCCCAATAAGTTCTGGGCAGAGGGAGTGTTCACGGCTACATATATCCAGAATAGACTACCTACAAGGGTGCTGGAAGACAAGACTCCATTGGAGGTTTGGAGTGGACACAAACCCTCCGTTGGACATCTAAGAATATTCGGGTGTCTATGCTATAAGATGGTTCCTGCGCAAAAACGAAGTAAGCTGGATGACAAGTCTCAAGTGGGTGTGTTTGTTGGATACAGTAGCCTAAGTAAAGGCTACCGTATATATGATATTAAGACTGGGAAGGTGGAAGTTTCAAGGGATGTCATTTTCGACGAACAGAAATGCTGGGATTGGGAGAAGGCTGAGGAGAAGGACAGTTCTATTCCTGTGGTACATTTCATACCACAGGGTTCCAGCAATCCAGAGGGAGCTCCAGCCAACACTTTCGAGGTTGGGAGCTCATCTGGGCAGAATGGTGAGAGTTCTAGGAGGACTACTCCTCCTACAACTCCACTACAGCTTTCACTATCGAACACCCCATCATCACGAGAGGTGAGCACTGGAAGTTCTAGTGAGTCATCAAGAGAAGAATGCGTGAGAAGCTACTGTGATGCAGCAATGTACATCAAAACAGTAGGAGATAAGGTTCTGGTGGTATGTTTATATGTGGACGACATAATACTGTCGGGTAATTGTTTGAAGTTGATTGAAGATTTTAAGACTAAGTTGAGTTCAGTCTTCGACATGAGTGATTTGGGTGGATTAAAATTTTTCTTGGGTTTTGAGGTTAAGAACCTCGTGGATGGCATTTTTATGAGCCAAGAGAAGTATGCAACCAAACTTCTCACGAAGTTTGGTATGCAGGACGCTAAGGGTGTTACAACACCACTGACCCAGTACTGCAAGTCGAAGGAGAACGGCGAACAACTTACCGATCAGACGTTGTACCGCAGTATGGTTGGGGGGATTCTCTACCTTGCTGCAACACGTCCCGATCTCGCCTTTGCCGCTTCGTACCTGTCACGAAGCAATGCAAACCCGACAGTCACAAGTTTACAGGAAGCAAAAAGGGTGTTACGATACATACAAGAGACTAAGGACTACGGATTAAAATTTTCTAGGGTTGAACATGCAGAACTCATAGGCTATGCTGATGCAGACCTAGCAGGTAGTCTACATGACATGCGAAGCACGAGTGGGTATTGTTTTACTATAGGAAGTGCTGTGTTTAGCTGGGAAACACAGAAGCAGTCTATAGTGGCTCAGTCGACTGCAGAGGCCGAATACATGGCGCTCAGTGCAGCGACGAACCACGCGACATGGTTAACAAGGTTGTTCGGTGAGTTAGGGTTCTGCATACAAAAGGGGGTACCGATCTATAGTGATAGCACGACTGCTATAGCTATCGGGAAAAACCCCATAGACCACAAGAGAACCAAGCATATCAAGATCAGATTTCATGTGGTAAAGGAGGCACAAGCGGAAGGACGAATAAACTTACGGTTCGTTCGGGGGGAGGAGCAAGTAGCTGACATCTTGACGAAGCCTCTGACCACCGGACGGTTCTGCGAGTTGAGAGGGAAGCTTGGCGTTGTTCCTCGACCGGCCAGGAGGGAGTTTGTTGTGACTGACCGGCGAGAAACACGGGAGGCGACAAGAATCGCCTCTTTGGGAGCAAACCCTAGGCAAGAAGAAGGAAAGGGTGGTTCTGGAGTTTTCTTCCAGACCCCTCGAAATAATCTTGAGGAGTGGGCCGAGGAAATGTCACGGCCCAGCAGAGTTGAAGAGCGCGAAGCCCACGAGAGGTTGGAGCGGCCCAGCGCGTGAAGACCCAGCAAGAGAAGCCCATCCGGCGGCCCATGCAGAAAAATACACAACAAAAGGGGTCATTATCATAAGTAATATATATATAATATAATGCAACGGTTGAAATTAAAATTGAAGAAACATATGCAGTATTTTGTAAGGTCAAAGGCTATGTAAAAGGCCTATTTTGAGTATGTGTAAGAAGTTGTCTGTTTTAGGACAATCTCAAACTTTTTGTAAGAAGATTAATATATATGAATGAATGGACTTGTGTGAAGTGTATCACACGAGAAGAAAATATTTCTTGCAAGAACAACAACATCATTTCAGTGAGAGTTTGAGAGAAATACAAGTGAGGATAAGGGAGTTCATTGAGGGTTTAGCATCATTTACATTTCTTGTTTGCACTAGCATTAAGATAGTGAAGATATAAGCTCATGTTTTTACAAATTTATTCATGAGCAATACAACAAAATCTACAAATTCCCTATGCCATTCGGAAGAGTAATGAGTTCCACCGAAAGCTTTATCTATGAACTAGCTGAGAAGGTATCATCGACTTAAAATAACTGGATCAAGTGTTCTATCTGCTTCACCCTTTTTGTCAAAGCTTTAGTGCTTTTAGTTCTCCGAGTCTCTTTCCACAGCTCTCCCTAATTCCATATGATATTGTTCTTTGCTCTGGAACATGTTTTGTTATCATATCATTAGTTTGTTAAATTCACAGTTTTCCATTACCAAGGTTCCTTTGTAGCAATTACCATATTAGAAATACCATCTATGAAAGAACATTTTGTTCGATTTCTTACATCTCTTGTGGCTTGCAGACAAGTGCACCTTTTAAATTCACCGTTCTCAACCCCAAGTGGAGAATTTGGACAATGGTAGTTGGGGGGAGGTGCAAGTGTCATCTACGCCAATACTGTATGTTCCTCACTTGCTTATTCAATACCCCATGAGTCTGCATTTTCTTTTTTCATATGAATCTTAGCTGAGGTATCTATGAACATTTCCTATTTAGGTTGGAGATCTCGGCTATGCCTCTAAACTAAGCAACTATGCGGAATACAGCGGAGCACCCAAGGAAGACGCGGTTTTCCAATATGCCAGAGTCTTAATCGATGTAGGAATTTGTCTTCCATCTAATGCATATGAAAAATCAACCATATTAGCCATTTGCGCCGCAAAATACCGCAATGAAACCTTTACGGCAGTGTGCTACAGCAAACCCAGATGGCAAAAGCAGAGCCCTTGTGATCGGAGGTGGAATCGCCAACTTCACTGACGTTGCTGCAACTTTCACTGGCATAATCCGTGCCCTCAAAGACAAGGTAGATACAAAAAGGAAAAACCTTCATAACTTTCATGACTTCAAGTGTGAGATAACATAAGAAATTCCGGATTTTCGCAGGAAACAGAAGCTGAAAGCAGCTAGGATGCACATTTTCGTGCGGTCAGGAGGACCAAACTAGCAAAAGGGTCCGGCTAAAATGGGATCACTTGGAGAAGAAATCGGCGTCCCAATTGCGGTAACACTCAACAAACTGGCTCATTCATTTGTAAACACCGTTCCAATGACGTTTATCGTCAGTCCAACCATGAATATCGTTCATCTAACAACGCATATCGTTCTTCTAATGATACTTATTTTTCTTCCAATGATGCTTATCCTCATTTTATCGTTCTTCAAACAACACATATCGTTCATCTAACAACGCATATCGTTCTTCTAATGATTGTTGTTGGATTTCTGTTTCGTTTCAATTATTTTAGGTCTCAAATACGGCGATCGTCTTCGAGACGTTGGGTAGGGAGATCCGTCAGACTCTGCATCGACGACTAACCAAGGGTTACCTAAGTCGGTGAACCGAGGGCGACGGTAAGTTCAATCATCCTTTTCTTGGAGGCTTGAAGTTTCTTCTCTTTCTTCTTCTAATTAATTTCTTTACTACCATCTAATTTAATTTGTTAGAAAGGCTGATGCATCTCCAGCCCGCAATCGCGTTTCCACTCCTGATGAAAGATAAAGACATTTTCACAGTGAATTCATTATGTCTCAAGTGCTCGAACATGATACTGCAGAATTTGCGAATCAGGACGGCGAAGATAGTGGGACGCGATGAGCCTGATAAAAGTATGTGAAATTCTAGGTAGTGACTCTTTAGGTAGTGAAATTCTAGGCAAAGAATGTGGGACGCGATGAGCCTGATAAAACTCATTTCATTTTCATAGAAAGGAAAATAAAAGGTTAGCAAGGTCAGCAAGGTTCGTGAGAGAAGCAGACACGACCAACTCTTGATGGAAGAAGATCCAATTGATGAACGGAATCAATCGGGTTTCCATGGCAATGATGTGGAAGTTGAACGCGGATCGAATACAAAAGCCGAAGATTGAAAAGTAAGCTTCTCTCGATCCGGCTGTTAACGGGTTATTCTTGATAGCAGTGTTTTCTTCGTGTAATTATATAGTATATATCGTATCCTCTGCCTTTGTTGGTTAACTCGAATACAATATGTGCGACTCTGAATCGTTTTAATTTGATTTCAAAACACATGACCATTGCAAGTTTGATCAAGGTGAACTGGGAATTTCTTTCAATTCTAGCTCCTTCATTTCGATAAATCGGCATCTTCACCATCGCGCTTAGAAGCAAGCAAAGAAGAAGTGGAGACGGGAGAAAAGCGAAACGACTAAGAAATAGAGAATCAAGCGGTATAGCTCCTCGATTAAGGTAGTCTTCCAACAGAGACACAATAAATTTCTCTCAATTCCAGCACCTTGATTTAGATAAATTGGTGTCTTCACTAGTAAAATCTGTTTGTTGTGTTCTTCCAAAAACTAGGTTTTGATATGTTTGAAGCTTGCATTTGATGTCTATCGTGGATGAAGATCCAATTGATGATCAGCAGCAATCGGGTTTCCATGGCGATGATATGGAGGCTGAACGTGGATCAAATACGAACGCCGATGATCCGTTGAAAAGTAAGTTTCTCTCCATTTAGTCGTTAACAAGTTATTCTTGATTGCAGTATTTTCTTTGTGTAAATATATAGTATACGTCGTATCCTCTGCCTTCGTTGGTTAACTCGAATATAATATGTTCACCTCTGAATCGTTTTAATTGAGTTTAAAAAGCACATGACCATTGGAAGTTTTATCAAGGTGAATCAAGGTCATTTACATCAAGGTTGACGAGCATTAAAACTACCTAGGATAAACATGGCCACCATCCACATATAATATTGTTATGGAATTACAAAGTGAACATGAGAGTGGAAAAGACAAAGCGAAGATAACCGAGCATCCTTCAAGTAGAAAAGATCAGAGGAAACATTTATCTAACCCCAATAGTCAGATCAGAGCTTCTAGCAACATTTCAGTTTGTTGTTAAAAATGATGTTGGGGCTTTCAATCAGGTAACAAACATGGAAAAATTCTCTGGACAGATTTGACTTTGAGTTGTGGCGATTGCATCTTGATTACAAGTGGAACCGTTGTTTTTGTTTTTCCTGGATAGATGCTTATGGTTTCTTCTCATTTCTTTCCATTTGCTTCATGATGTTAGGCTCATGTTGGTGTTGCCTTACTGAACGCTGTTCCTCCCTCGCCAAGTTGAAGCTTTCCATCAGAATCATCTAAAGATGATAAGGGGAAGTCCAGAAAACTGAGAGCAGCTTTGGAACCAGCAGACAAAACTGCAAACCAGAACAGAGAAGGATCATCCAAGGGAAAGAAGAGGTCACAGCCCAAAACCGCCATTTGACTGCTGCAGAAATGCAAAGAGAAAAGCTAAAGAAGATGATGGAAGAACTAAATGAATAAGGAGATGCTTGCTCAGCTCCCATCGTGAAACTTGGGGACGCTTCAATGACATCCCCGTTCACAGCTAAGCACACATCAGTTGCCCAAACCACAGACATAATCCGGCAGGGTCGTAGTACTCTGTTGACCACTCTTCAGATGTTCAAGATTTTTGGTATGAACTGTCTTGCCACAACCTATGTCATTACTGTTATGTACTTGGATAGCGTTAAGCTTGGGATGTCCAGGCGACAATCAGTGTAGTGTTAACCGCTGCCTTTTTCCTGTTCATCTCGCATGCCCGCCCACTTCCAACTCTCTCCGCAGAGCGGCCCCATCCAAGTGTCTTCTCTTTGTATCTCTTCCTCTCTTTTTTTCGAACAGTTTGCTTTGCAGAGGATAATATTGCGCTAAGACTTGTCGAGGTAAATAATTTTTAAATCCCAAGTAGCCTCTTTTTTATTGTCATCATGTGTTCTTCTTGTCTCTTATGTTGAATGTCTTATATTTCTATGGTCTTTCAATGGTGGATTCTGCAGATTGATGAAAGCAGTGTGTTTTTACCATTGGTGTATGATCCAGCGAGCATATCTGCTTATTAGAGTAAACGACCATGAGCTATTGCTACACTGATTGTCTAATTGCTTTCAGTTGCAGGGGGTTCCTCTCACTATATTTTATCCAATGTCATAAACAATAAGGCCAAAGAGGTAATGTAGAGATGGCTGAGGATTTCAGATTTTGCCGATCTATTTTAGATTGTCTGTTGCACTTTTTTAAAGCTTTTTACTAGATTCATTGGTTATATTAAGTGAAATCAGAACGGTTGCCGGTGGAAGAGGCGACAGATCTCTGCGGGTGAAGAGGAATGACTATGAGAAATGGTGGAAGACCAACATCAAGACGAATCGACGACTAAGAAAACGACAAGAAATCCGTAGAAGATGAACGTCATGATGAACCGTCCACCATGTTCGACGAAACGAACTTTGAATAGGAACAACCTTTGCGTTAGATGGAGCCGCCTTTGCTTTAGAAAGGGTACGATTTTTGAATGTACCATTCAATAGTTATTTACTTGTATTAAACGTTAATAATTTGAGAATTTATATCTAGAAATTCATCAAATAGTGTATTTTTTATCTGAATCATAATTTTTTACAATAAAAACGGTATAGTTCAAACATCCTACGTGGTTTCAATAGCGAAAAAAAAAAAAAGAGAATGTCAATAACATATTAAAAGACTGATAATAAGGTTGCAATAGGAAAACACTCAACAAATAAAAAAATATTAAAATAATATATATTAAAAAAAATTCTCTATTTTTCTATTCAACAAATTTAAATGTATATATTCTTAAATTCAATCTAAAATGTTTTCATTCAAAATAGAGATATATTCGTCCTTTGGTTTGAAATTAATTAGTCTAAAGTTTGTTTAGAATTAAATTAATACAATTAGGTTCAAAATCGTTTATTATTTCAAAAAAATAGGGAATATAGCATAAAAAATATCCAATTATTTTATTTTAGTCTATAAAATATGAATTATTATTTTCAACCTAAAAAACCCAAATTTATATTTTTTTTACCTTAAAAACACTAACTTTAGAATATGATTAATTTGATAAATTTCTTTTTTTTTAGACAACACTTAAAACTTCAAACAGGTAAAATATGATTTAGTGTTTTTGTTTATGTATGGATATGATTAATTTGATAAGTTTGTGTTTTTTTAGACAAAATGTAAAACTTCAAAATTTTTAGATTCAAAATAATAATTTGTGTTTTATAGATAAAATTAAAAAGTTTGGTATTTTCTACACTATATTCCTAAAATTAGTGTTTTTAAGGAAAAAAAACAAGTTTGGGGTTTTTAGGTTAAAGATAATAATTCATATTTTATAGACTAAAATAAAATAGTTTGATATTTTTTATACCATATTCCCAAAAAATATCAATTTTTCTTCATTATAAACAATCAATTTAAACAATTTAGATTAAAAAATTTATAGATAAAGTAAATAAATTTACTCACTTGTGAATTTAATAAAAATTTGAAAATTCGATTAAAAATTTTAAAAATATTAGAAAAAATTGAATTTTTTACTTTTTTCCAATTTATTATTTAAATATCCTCTATTGTTTCCGTATAGTCAAACCGAATTTTATGAGAAGACACCCTATGCAAATACAACCACAAAAGTAAAAAAAAAAATGTGTTTTCAATCAGAAAAAACTTCATTATGATAGCAACGATAAATTTATAGGCATAAGAATCATATTACCTCATTCTTTTACCGGATAATCAAGATATATGGTTGAAAACTATCATGATGGATGACTCCATGCAAATGGTATGGTAATCTTGACCTTTTTATAACAATGATGACTAAACCAAAGTGACATGAAATACTAAATAATTTGGAACTATATGGTTGAAAACTATCATAACGAAACACATTTATTGACAATCGTTTCCTTGGTCTTGTTTTTTTATTCCTCAGTGAAACAATAAGTTATGTTAATGTATTTGTGTATTCCATATTATATCAATATCTTTCATCATCATGTATATTGTAGGGAATTACTACTGAAGAACGTATATCTCTTGGCGGTTTTAATAAATCAACGAATATCTCTAAGGGATAGAGATATATTTATCCTAAAAGATTTGATGATACTACAAAATGTTGGTAACTACAAGTTAATCGACAATAGTATGCACATATCTTTTAAAGAGGATACGGTTGTTGAGAAAGTGATAGACACAATTTATACAATTTCGAAATACAAATTCAGGATGCATTTATACCTACAATTAATTGGATTGGTTGGCCACAAAGAACTTGTATCGGGTAAATACTTTTGCACTAAATCAAATATACTACTTTTTTACTAATAAACTCCTATATTGGAATGTTGAAACTTGTAGATGTTGTTGAACTCCTCATTGCTATGCAAGGATAAAATTTGTGTCTGTCAACCTCCGATCAAAAAATAGAAATTGAAGTGTTATTGAATGGGTAAATTATATATTATACTCCGTTAACATGTTTTGTTATTTCTTTTATAAAACAATTTACTTACCTCACTTCAACATTTCAAATACAGAAAATATTTCGTAAAAATAATCATATTGGACGAACTTGCTATGCATTTTCGTTCAATTGTTGCTCAAATGATTGTCAATGAAACCACCATGATCGTAACAGATATTACTCCCATTATAATCAATGTATTAAAAACACTAGATTACATGTATTATGTTATATAATTTTACAGTGTTATTCGTACTTATTCTATCTAAATATATCAAATAGGTTTGTTAACGCTTTGTCCGTTCTGCTCCATCCATATCTACATATATCCACAGCTAAAACCAATCAAGAAATTCAAACATAGGTAGGTTTTCAAAATTTCTAAATCTTGTCTGTATCTTAATAATTGTTCTTAAATCATGTTATTTATTCAATTTAATCCTCAATATTTATGTAGGAACAAATAAAAAAATAAATAATCATTTAAACACTAGGGCTCAAATCGTGCAAACGCTTTTGCCGGCAATTTATATTCTACAATTTTAAATACATTATAAACAAACTGCACTATTAGTTTATATTACAACTTATAAATCTATTGATCAAATTTATACATTGAAACTTTTATTTGTATCTTTATATTTTTCTGTATGCATATCAAATCTAATGATAATATTCAATTTAATAAATTATATACAACACGTAAAAAAAACATATTTTAATGATCACAAATCCGCGCATAGCGCGGATATCATCTAGTGTCTATAAATATTGGGCACACACATTAATACCCACTATCTCGCATTCCTTATATTAATATCAATCCACCCATTTTAATCAATACCATATATTTTTTCCCGAACAAACTTTTACTGTTTTTAGAGATTATTTCATGTTTTCATTTAAAACAACGAATTTCAAGATTTTATTGAAAACTTGTACGTAAGTTATGAATTGATCCAGCTCAAAATTAAGAATTAACGGGTTTGCAAATTCATAACATGGCATTAGTTGATTTAACATATTAGGCACCTTTTAATTGAGAATATTGGATTCAATATACACACATATTTTCTTTAATAAGAACTATATTTATATGAATATATATATATATATATCATTTTATACAAATAGGAACAATATGTAAATTGGAATTTAAAATGATTATAAATTATTAGGAGTCAGAAAAATCAACAACAAAAGACCAGAAGGTCACTGCAGTTTACTTTTTGTATTTGATTGATTTATATAGAATTTTATGAATAGTTATAGAAACTCTTAATTCACGCTATTTATTGTTATCCATCATGCATAATTTATACATGGTATAATTTTGTTTTTGAATTTATTAATATTATTATATTGCAAATTTCACAGGTATTTTAGTTTTTGTTGCATTGTTTTAAAGTACATTATTATAACAAATATTTCTTACCATGCATCCGTTCACGACGAACTAGAATTAAAACCAAATAAAGAAAATTTTGATATTGTACTAAACATAATTTACACATTAATACGATAAAGCAGAATCTTATATTTCGAAATATAGAATACATTGATTTGACTAGATATACTGCTATCAAAATGTTAAGACCACCACTCATCGTCTGAATATTTAAGTATCCTAATTTTAAATGGAGTTATTGTTACAAATCAAATAATCTGTTAATTTTTTTATATCCATTATATATTAGCTTTTTAAACGACTGAGAACAAGATGTACAATACGTTGTAACATGAGTTTCATATTAGAAAACAAAATCAAAATTTATAAAAATTAAGATATAAAATTATGCTTGCATTTTGTCCAATGTTTTTTTTTTCTAATATGTTACTGCAATACCATTTCTTTGATGTTAATGTCAACTCTTTTACTATTTGCACTTTTACGGTTATTTTGAAGATTTTAATCAGATTTTTTTATTTCATTATCAATTTAATCATTTTCATTTCTCTTGATAATTTCATTGATACCGCTCACCGTTGTCAATACCACTTATCCGTCTAAATAATCAAGAGCTTGCAGTTCATCACGCACGGGCAACTTCATCAACCCGAGCAGGCAGTCCAACTCATCTCCAGCACGAGGGGGGAGTTCTACTCAACCCGCACGGGTCCACTGCTTCTCACATACGCGCGGGCAACATCACTAAGCCCGCGCGGGCAGGATCGTCTTCTTCCTCAAAACAGAGCACGTCCACAATTTCTGATTCAGCTCAAGAAATTCAAGAACACGTTTCTTCCAAGAACGAGGTTGCATTAATCTTTATTTTTGGATCTTGAGTCTTGAATTCTTGAGTCTTGAATCTTGAATCTTGAGCTCCTTCGACTCTATATAAAGCCATTGTACCCATTGAATTAAAATCATCCAAAAATCAATAAAGTTCTCTGAAATTCCTTTTAGCTTCAATTCAGTAGTTCTAAAGTTCTTTAAAAGCTTCATATGGTATCAGAGGCTCTTGTGGCGCTTAACCATGAATCCGTTCGTAGCTCTCTTTGACCGATTTCTTGCTAAACCCTCACGGGTCTTCATCGGCGATTACTGAAGCTTTCAATGTCGAGGCGGCAATTGTAGAGCCTCTCACGAGTCCTACAGCCGAATAAATCATGGTTTTATCTCTTCTTTCGTATTAATAAAATGCTTTTAACTGCAAATCTGCAGTTCTGTTTTTCTTCAGCAACCCGAGCGGGCAACATAAGCATCCCGCGCGGGCACCGTCGAAGCAGATTGTTTCGGTAATACTTGTGAAAAGATTCACAAAAGTTTCACCAATTCAAGAGGATTCAAGAAATCATATACAACAAGCTTCAGGTCAATCTTGAACAATGGCGACAAAGCAACCGCAGTATCCATTCCCAGTACATATTAATATTTCGAACTTTGTTACAATAAAGCTCACGGATTCTAACTTTCTTTTATGGAAAGCTCAAATTGAGTCTCTTCTCTAGAGCCAAAGATTGTTGGGATTCATCGATGGAACAATCAAGAACCACCCTCAAACCATTCAAGAAATCAAGAATGATATTTCAATAGATATTACGAATCCCATATATGATTCGTGGTTGCAAACAGATCAACTTATCATGTCGTGGATCATTGGTACACTTTCTGAAGAAGTCTTCAGCCATGTTGTTGGTAAGAATTCAATAATGGAGGTATGGTCTAATCTTCAAAATCGCTACATACAACGATCTGTAGCAAGAGAATTTGACTTGCTAGCATCATTACAACTTCTAACCAAAGAAGGAAAGACATTGGGTGAATATTTGAGTCAATTTAAGAACATATGTGATAAATTGGAATAATTTGGTAAACCAATTCAAGAACCTATGAAGATCTTTAGGTTACTTCATTGATTAGGCAAAGAATACGAGGCTTTTGATACGGTAATTCAAACCTCGATGCATAAGCCTCCTATTCCGACTTATGAAGATGTGGTATCTCAATTGAATAGTCTAATTCTTGGGAGTTTTACTAGGTAATACACTAATGTGTCTCATCATTTAGCTTTTCCTGCCACACAATATTCTACTAATTCAAATCAAGGGTTTGGTAGAAGGAGCTTCAATAACAGAGGAGCAAGACAAATATTCAGAGGCAATAGGAACTATACAACCCGTGGAAGAGGTTTTGCCCAACAAGTCTATTCTCCGTATGTTCAAAAAGCGTAAAACTCAAACAACAATCAGGTTAACAATATTAATTCACAAAATTCCTTTACAAGAACGTTGTGTCAAATTTGTGGTAAAGCAGGACATGAGGCTTTACGATGTTGGCATCGGTTTGATAATGCCTTTCAAATTGGTGATATACCACAAGTTCTCACATCAACTCACATGAATCAATGCCCTCAGCTGAATTGGTATTCAGACTCTAGAGCCTTGGTTCATATCACAAATTCAACCGAACATCTTCAGAACTCTCATCCATATGGCGGATCAGATAGTTTTATGATTGGAGATGGTTCGTTTCTACCAATATCACACATTGGATCCACATCCATCACAACACCAGAAGGTAAGTTACCAATTCATGATATTCTGGTAGTTCCTTCAATCAACAAATCACTATTATCTGTTTCAAAACTTACTCATGATTATCCTTGTGAAGTGATTTTTAATGCTAATAGTGTTTATGTAAAGGACTTAATAACTCAGAAGATTATGGCCAAAGGAAACAAACATGAAGGGATCTACAGGTTACAAACAACCGATTTCAAGGCCTTTTATTCTACTAGATATTGTTCTACTTCATCTGATATATGGCATTATCATTTAGGCCATGCTAACAACAATATTATAAGAGCTTTTTATAAGAATGAATTCATCAAGATTGCTTCAAAATTGTGTGAATATTGTCAAATGGCTAAAAATAGCAGATTATCTTTTTCTGATTCAAAATACCATGCTAAAGAACCTTTGGAAAGGATTCATTGTGACTTAAGGGATCCAGCACCTACGTCTTTTGTTCAAGGATTCAGGTTCTATGTCATTTTTATCGATAATTTCTCTAGATTTTCATGGATATATCCTTTAATGCATAAATCAGATTTTTTTAATGTTCTTGTCTCATTCCAAAAGATGGTGGAAAATCAATTTTCTTTCGAAATTAAATTTTTTCAAAGTGATGGAGGAGGTGAGTTTAGTAGTACATGTTTTCAAGAACATCTCTTACAACATGGTATTAAGCATCTAGTATCATGTCCTTATAGACCTGAAAAAAACAGATTAGCAGAAAGAAAACATAGACATATTACTGAACTAGGATTAGCTAGGATGTTTCATGCTAAAATACCTCTAAAATATTGGGTAGAAGCGTTTTATACTGCAAATTATATCAGTAATCGGTTACCATCTTCTTCCGTGCTTAAAGAAATGCCGTATAAAATCTTGTTTAAAAGAGAAATAGATTACTAGGCTCTTTGAGTTTTCGGTTGTCGTTGTTATCCTTATCTTTGTCCTTATGCTCAAAATAAATTTGATCCAAGATCCTTAAGATGTGTATTTTTGGGATATAGTGAAAAATATAAAGGATATCCTTGTCTCTATCTTATAACAGGTAAGGTATATATTACTCGTCATGCCATTTTTGATGAACTAAATTTTCCTTTTCAGAATAGCTATCTACATTTGATTCCATTCAGTAGACACATTACGATCAAAAGCATGGCAATTAGGATTCAAATCTAAAACAAAGGATGTTCCAACTCAAAATTTGCAATATGTCTTACCCAGATTTCAGAATCCTACTTCTGTTATTGAAATTCCTGATATACACACACCTATAACAACATCAGAATTGGATGATGCTTCAGGAAGAAATCAGGTATCAACATGAGGTTTGGATATTTTCAGATTCTTTTGATGAAAATATATCAAATACAACTTCTGAAAGTGAAATAAAAATTGGAAATCAACATCCTATGACTACGAGAAGTAAATCTGGAATTTTCAAACCTAATCCAAAATATGTTTTATGTGCTGATATAAATATTCCACAAGAACCAAAATCAATTAAATCGGCATTAAAACATTTTGGTTGGCATCAAGCAATGATAAATGAAATGGATGCATTACAATATAACAACACATGGTCTTTAGTTCCATACTCAAATGATATGAATATTTTAGGATGTAAATGGATTTTAAGACTAAACTTAATGCAGATGGATCTTTAAATAAATTAAAAGCCAGATTAGTGACTAAAGGGTACCATCAAGAGGAAGGTATTGATTACTTAGAAACATTTAGTCTGGTTGTTAAGACTACTACAATTAGGATTGTGTTATCAATTGCAGTAGTTAATGAATGGTAAATATCACAGTTAGATGTTAAGAATGCATTTCTACATGGAGAATTAACTGAGGATGTCATTATGCAACAACCTCTTGGTTTTGAGGATTCTGAACATCCAACTCATGTTTGTAAACTGCATAAGTCTCTATATGGTGTGAAACAAGCTCCTAGAGCTTGGTTTGACAAATTCAGTTCATATTTACTTGAATTTGACTTTGTTGTAGTAGCTCCTTCATTATTTGTATATCAACAAGGTACATATAAGATTTATCTTTTATTATATGTTGATGATATGATAGTAACAGGAAATTGTGAAAACTTGTTAAAGAAACTTATTGCTGCTTTGACTATCAAGTTTACAATGAAAGATCTCGGTCAGTTGCATTATTTTCTCGATGTTCAAAGTAAGTTTTACTCATCAAGGGTTATTTCTTCAACAAGAAAAATATGCACTAGACCTTCTTAACAAGGCTGGTATGACAAATTGTAAGCCTGTAGCTACTCCTTTACCTCCTAAATTAAATAACCATAGTACGAATCTTGAAAAATTTTCTGATGCAACTTACTTTAGACAATTAGCTGGTGGATTGCAATATTTAACTTTAACCCGACCTGACATTAACTTTGCAGTCAATTTTATTTGTCAAAGGATGCATGAACCTACAATTTCTGATTTTGCATTATTGAAAATAATTCTTCGTTATATAAAGGGTACTATTACTCTCGGATTACACATACATAAACATAGTACATTTGACTTGGCTGCATTTAGTGACAATGATTGAGCATGATGTTTATCTACGAGACGATCTACAACAGATTTTTCTACATTTCTTGGTTCCAATTACTTTCTTGGTCTGCTAAAAGACATCCAACAGTTTCAAGATCATCTACTGAAGCTGAATATAGAGCGTTGGCGTCCACCAGAGCAGAACTTACTTGGCTAAGTTTCATTCTTCGTGATCTTGGTATATCACAACCAGGTCCTGCAGTTTTACACTATGATAATCTCTCTGCTACCTTTCTAATAGCAAATCCTAAATTTCATGGTCAGTCTAAACATATTGAAATTGATTATCATTTTGTAAGGGAAAAGGTAGCCCTTGGATCAGTTATTATTAAACATATTTCTAACACTTTTCAAGTTACAGATATTTTCAACAAATCCTTGTCTCGTGATCATTTTGTTCAGCTACGGAGAAAACTGAATGTCGATTTTCCACCCGACATCAATTTGAAGGGGAGTATCAGTCTAAATAATCAAGAGGTCGTTGTTCAACATGCACATGCAACTTCAGCAACCCGAGCGGGCAGCCCAACTCATCTCCAGCACGAGCGGGCAAACTTATCAACACGCACGGGAAGCTTAACTCATCTCTAGAACGTGCGGGCAACTTCAGCAACCCGAGCGGGTAGCCCAACACATCTCCAGCACGAGCGGGGAGTTCTACTCAACCCGCACGGGTCCACTGCTTCTCACATACGCGCGAGCAACATCACTTAACCCGTGCAGGCAAGATCGTCTTCTTCCTCAAAGTAGAGCACGTGCACAGTTTCTGATTCAGCTCAAGAAATTCAAGAACACGTTTCTTCCAAGAACAAGGTTGCATTAATCTTTGTTCTTGGATCTTGAGTCTCGAATTCTTGAGTCTTGAGTCATGAATCTTGAGCTCCTTTGACTCTATATAAAGCCATTGTACCCATTGAATTGAAAGAATCCAAAAATCAATAAAGTTCTTTGAAATTCCTTTTAGCTCGTCTCTCTCTATTTCAATTCAGTAGTTCTAAAGTTCTTTAAAGTTTCATACCACTCACTGCTTCCTCTCGTCTGTGATTGGAAACCTTTCCCATTCACAAAACGTTTTAAACCTTCTGATATCAGCGATGTTCGTCATTTTCTATCAATCGAAATCATCTCAACAACGTCATATCAACACCGCTTCTGTAGTTGGTGAAGGTGTATTTGGATTTTTCAATTGATTTGCTAACTAGGTATGTTCCAGTTGCAATTTAGGGGATTCAATTTGAAATGACTTTGGTCAAAGGCTGCTTTGCTAAAGTAACTTTGTTTTAATAATTAACTAGATGATACACGCGAATTGCGCGGTTTTGTGATATCTACATTGTATGTTTCTTAAACGTTATACCTAATTTATTAATTCAATTATTATGACATTTGATATATATATCGATCAATACAAAAACACGAATTCTCATTTTCAATGTAAAAGTTTAAACAATAGATTATAAGATGTAATGTAAACTAACAATAACATTTGTTAATAATATCAATTAAATTTTGAAACGTAATCTATTGGAGATAGTTATTGCATGATTGGGTTTCTTGGACGTATCGGCGTAATTTTTTAGAACTAATTTCAATTTATAAAATGATTTAAAAATAATTTTTAAGGTATGGACATAATTTGGAAATCTTTAAAACTAACTTATGTTTGAATTTCTTGATTGTCATTAGATTTTGATTAGTATAGATATTTGTAGAGCATGACAGTTAAAGTGTTAAGAAACATGATTGATACATTTACAAAGGATAATTATGCAATGATATGAAGCAAAAAAAACATATATTAGGTAGTATAAGTGTTAATTTTTTAATATCTTTTATCAAAATCTAGATGATACCCGCGCGTTATCCGGTTTTATAATAACTAAATTGTGGTTTCTTAAATGTTGTATGTAATTCATTAATTCAAACATTGTTATAACATTTAATATATGTATAAGCCAATACAAACACATGAATTCTAATTTTCAATGTAAAATTTTAAATAATAGATTTATAAGATGTAATATAAACTAATATTGTGATTTGTTCATAATATCTTTAAAATTATAAAACGTAATTTATTGGAGAAAGTGATTACATGTTTTGGATATGTGTTTTTCACATGATTGATTTTTCTATCCGTACACGCATAATTTTGTAAGACTAAATTTAATCTATTACATGATTAAAAAACTATTGATAAGAATATAGATATAATTTAGGAATATATAATTTTTTTTTATTGTCTTTAGATTTTTAATGGTGTAGATGCTTGTGGAATAGGACGGTAGAAATTTTAATCGCCTTATTGGTACATTTAAAAAAGATTACTACACAACGATATGAAACAAAAAAATAATATTAATTAATATGGGTGAATCTCTGTATCAAAGTGATGATTATCGACCTTTGAAGATGTTTTGTGTAAAAGTCAGTTGATAGGCTCCTAAATAGATGTGGAAGATAAGATCACAAGGTAATTCATCATTGGTCCTCAACACAACCCAACCAACCCCTGCATAACCTTACATATAGCCAATGAAATTGATTCTCTTCCCATAGCAGTCTAAATTCGCATTGCACCAGGTTTCGGCAGGTGGAAAAGACCCTAGAACTGCATACGGCCGTAGCAACATTGAAGGATGGATATGGTGTATGGTTTGATAAATATGCGCCATGAGGCGTTTCTCTAGCACTTTTGTTAAAGGGGGAGATTCTAGACCTCTAATATCTCTTGGTTTTTTATCCAAATTTCAGAACTCACAGACTGCTGTCAAATAAAGAAACCCTTATCAAAACTCAAATCTATAAAAGCTTAACATGCAAACTCCCTATTGGGTGATGGTATTCTGCCTAAATAGTAGACACAGGTAATAAATAAGAGAATACTAAAGTGGCAATACATTTATACAAAACTTCTACCCCGAGCACACGCAATGGAGCCGTAGACAGTCAAGTGAAATCCAATCCACTACTTGTATTGGAGGTTTTGGAATGTAAACATTTCCCTCTTTATACTTCATTCGTGATGAATCTCAAATCCAGTAGTGTACCAACTCTAATTGAAAACCTTTTAGGGCTTTTGAAACTCCCAAATCCCGTTGTACGACTATATGGGACCGTCTTAAATTGTTGGATCCCATATTTGATGCCATTTGCACCAAGATGAGAAATGCCTTATGGCATTAACGTGTAATTGTTTCCATTTGAATGATGTGTGAATGTTGCTGGATTACCACAATATTCTTGTATTGCACTACTGCATAAAGTCAAGACCATCAAATCTTCCAAAGTAGAAAGTGTCCATAGTCACGAGGAAAAAAAACGTTACCCTACCGTTTTGATCTTTTTCTTGCTATCTTCTCGGTTAGCCTTTTCGATCCTATCCAACTGCAAAAGTCCACAAAAAATAGCAATATCGTTGTGAATATGGATGGTTGCACTGCTCTACATGACCTCGCTCGTTTCCTACACAATGAATGGAGGTGAATTGGAAGGGTATCGCCCAATTGAAATATATTTATCTTACAACAGCAACACGTTCACCAGATCTAGTATGCTCCAGCTTTGACCAGATAATTGATCATAATTCGGTGATTTATCAATAGAGAAGAACACGTCACAATCCAGAACAATCCCAAATTCTTTCTCAAAATCTGAAATAAATAAACACACGGATCAAATATTGTCTCTATCTTTTTAACCTTATTTACTACTCTACTAATGAGAAATCATATCTCTAAACAAAATTCAAATGGGCAGATAAAAGCAAAGAAAATATTAAGGTAGTTGATCAAGCTGATAGACTTTTTTCTATCATTTCTATGACCTGTTCAGTTGGTTGCCAATGAAAAAATACAAAAGGAAGAAAAAGGCTTTAAGATTTTCTATAGATGAATTTCAACTATAGCTTAAAATTGCAAAATCAAGATGACGACTGTTCAATTCAGCTGTCCCAAATTCAAAACCTCAAGAACACAATTAAAAGGTCATACCTGATCATCAACATCTACAAAGTCCGGACATAGGTATATTCATAAGTAGGAATTCAAATTCACAATCAGGTCATCACTGTTCAGTGGTCGTTCTAATATCCTAGCCCAAACGCAGCCTTGTTGTCACCCAACCACCATTGAATCATGTTTCCTCGTCTTAGCGCACAATCGGCTCATCACAGTCACCTACTCTGTTTAAAGACTACCTTAATCACCTCTTCTGACACCATTCGCCATCAAATTGTTCTGCAATGTGTTCGTAAATATACAAACGCCATAACCAATACTGTAATAGCTTGAAGAATATTTATTTCTGTCATTTACAAAGACCAAGATTGTTTCCTTTCATGATCAATAGAAACCTATAGTTCAAACATAAATCAATGTCATGAACCAATGAAATAAGATATTGCAAAACCTATGATGTATCTGGAAACAATTTCCAAAACGTATGGGGATTACAACTCTTTCGCAATACGAAATCAATGGCTCACACCACTGCGTACACCACAAATCACAATAGTAGGTTAGTGAGCAAGAGCAAGAGCAAGAGATAAATGAAATCCTTTTTTTGGGGATAGAAGATGACTCAAATTCAGAATTACCTATAAGCGATTTTTTTAAGCCGTCATTGGACAATCATCTATCTATCCTTTTGCATGTTCTACGAATGCTCACCATTCCTTACCATTGATCCTCCCTACAAAACAACCTAAAGTGGAGGAAGCCAAACCTACAAATTGATAAGAACATGGAAAAAGAGAAAGAATGTGGCTAACCAGCAATATCAACAGAAATTCCATCCTAACCATGCTGGTTGCATCTCCTCGTTGTCCTCTCAAACTCACCATCTCATCTTCTTTGCATCGCCCTCTCACCATTGTTTTGTGGACCCACCGCCAACCGAATACAAGTACCCTGAAGGAAGACGAAAACACGAAATACAAGTACCCTAAAGGAAGATTCAAGCATGAGAATTCGAGGTGGCATGTTTTCAAGCGAAGATATCCTTTCCATTCTTGCATTGGGTGACAAAGACGATGCCTCGAAAAGTAACAAAAGATTATGAATTAGTTTTGAAGATCCTTTGTAAATGACGAAAATTGGATAATGTTCACGAATACTTCACCTAGCAAAGTCATTCTTGCCTCTAGGAGGACTTATTCCTTTTGCGCAAACTCATCCACTTGGCGTAACACGCCCAACTTTTTTGCTAGAGCAATTCGACTGAAATCATGGGTGCATATATAATTAGAAGAAGGGACAAGACACGTATCAAGCATGGACACTGCAAAACCAAACCATTCGACATCATAATCTCATCAACCCTAAAATAAAAACACGAACTAAAAGTACCCTAAATTGAGGTGTTGGAATTGAGAGAAATTTATTGAGTCTCTGTTGGAAGGCTACCTTAAGCGAGGAAACTTGATTGCTTCACATTCGATCCGCGTTCAGCCTCTGCAGCATCGCCATGGATACCCGATTGCTTCCGCTCATCCAGTGGATATTCTTCCATCAAGAGCTGGTCGCATCTGCTTCTCAGGCTCTGCGATTTTCTCTCATCGCCGCCTCACTTTTCTCCCATCGTCGATTCTTCTTCGCTTGCCGCCACTTACCAAAGATGCCACATAATCGAAGAACTGGCAGCCGCTGAATCAAGATACCCTTGATTCTTCGATGCGATGACGCCGAAGGTTGGAAACCTGATTGCTTCCGTTCATCAAGTGGATATAGGCTGAAACAATATAGGTCTCATACGGTACAAGTATAATTTTGAAATAAAACATTCAAAAAATTAGAGATAATAGCAATTTCGTACCTGTAGTGGTGTTCTCTTCACCTTCTTACCACGGTAAGGCATTCTCCAGCGGTTGTACTCTCTTTCTTCCGCCATAAGCTCCTCCTTTGGCTTCATTTTGTTCATTTCCTACATGTTATTAAACATATTATAAAACCAATTATACAAGAAAAATGAAGCTCGATAATAATTATTTACAGAATCATTCACAAAAATTAGTAGAAAGCAATGTCGAAGCAAAATTCAGTAGGAGGCCAGATCAAATAACACTAATTTCTTCATGTTTGACAGAGAAGAGCTCAATATTACAGAGAATAGAGAGGAGATAATATAAAATTGAATCGAAGCACATAAAACAAATGGGATATAAATAAATAACTTACAACGAACATGGTTTGACAATCGCTGCCGAGGAAGATCATCGTGATCAATGATAGATCTATAATCGGGACGTTTATTCCGCTCCTCATCAGCTTTTGCTGTCATAGCAACATGCTCCACCGTTCTATAAATTTTCGAAACATCATCAAGAACCAAACTTTGACAATGATGTTATATAATGCTTAAAGAAAAACAAAGATATAGAGCAAACTATTGGGGACAGACATGCCAACATACTTCTGATCAATGACACAAAAATCACCACAAACAGGTAACTACTTCCAATAATTTGATAACATCTAATAGAACTAATCGATGCATATGGTTTAAGAGTGAACAACATAGATACCCGGTGAGTGACTGCACATGCCCTTATATTACATCTTCTTTCTTGCTCTTACAAGTGCTTCAACCTCTTCCTTTGTCATAAGATTCTCATTGCGGAAACAATGTCTGGTAAGCACATACACAATGTTTGGACAACATGACAATGATTCCATGTGATTTTTTATTACCAAACACATCGAGTTGGTTAGCCGCTTCTAGGACAAACAATCTGGTTCTTTCGAGCTCTACCTGACACTAAATCATTGGATCACCAAGGTTAGGACTTGTAAGAACCATTTAGACATTTAATGAACCAAACTGATCCGTTCCTTGATACTGAAACGGTTATATTCATAAGGTGTTACCTTCGCAAAATCAGAGATGAATGAACCATGATGATCGATAAACTTCCAAAATGTTTTCCTGTTAAGTGCCCTTTGAGCAATTAGCTCTATGCCACGCTCTGCTGCACCGACTAGTCTGATGCAGTGGTGCAATCTTTCAGGGCCTTAACTACCTTGGTTGAAATAGAATGTGAGAATCTAATAACTACCGCATGTGATACATATGTGTAATCACTATATACATCCTGAAGATTAATGTGTTTCTAATTACTGCATGGATTTAAATCAGTACAGTCATAGGTGATATCTGAGCAATCTCGAATCCACGGCCTTCTCCTAGGAGAATATTCTGTGCGGATAAAACCACTTTTTAAAATGAAATCTTGGTGTGCCTGTGAGGTGCGCTGTCAAAATCAACTACTGTGGGAGGTCTCTTAACCCGAATACCTAGAGTTTTCATGTCAACTAAGATCATCGAGTGCTACTTGTTTTTTAGATTGTTAAAGTATGTTTTCCCCTTCCATGACAAATGAAGTCGTTTTCACCACACAAAATAGCAAGCACTGCATCTAGCTCTTCTCTACACGAAAAACAAAATGGCAAGAAGAAACCGATACATGTATGTTTGCATCTACATATACGGAGAAAAACAGAGGACTCACCATGACAATGAGGAGTCTGCTTCTGGGATCCATGGCTCCACTTGTCCACCATTTTGTGCCATTAATGACGTATGAATCGCTTTGGTCCTCCAAAATCATATCCTTGCCCTTGTTGCAGAATTGCGAGTTCCCTCCATTGCATCTGTTGACGCCAAGCATGCCTCTTCTGGGATATTTTTATCAGATAAAAAAATATGTTAGAAGCAATTCCAGCTGATTTTGGAACCCGCAGATTCCTCAATCAAACAAAATCATATCCTTGCCCCTCTGGTCCTCCTTTTCTCCTTTTGTCTCCCTCCTTCTATATCCACCACCTCCATCTCTAGCGCTGCCTCTGCTTTTCATTCTCTTCGCTTTACACATGTGGCCTCTTCTTCTTCGCTTAATGAAAATAATGTTATGGATGAAAGTTACTACTCCAGGTCGTTGTAACCCAGATTTTAATATAATACCCCCAAATAAGATTTACCTTATGAACTTTGACAAATAGAATTTTTTGGCATCCGTTGGCCAAGAACCCAATCCATGGGACTAACGAAGTAGATGAAGAGGATACATTGGTGAATGGACGGCGAGGCAACACTGATGAATGGATGGCGAGAGGCAACGATGATGAATAGAATCTATCTGTTATTCTTCAATCGCTCATTTTCCTTTCCACCATCGATTACCACCCAATGGAGAGGCGGCGATGACGAATCGCTCAGTCTCATTTCTTCTTCATCAGTGATGAATCTTTGAATCGTAACGCGCATCCCGTTCTGTGGAATCCAAAAGGTAGAGCTCAACGGAAAACAAAAGACGCCTATGGTCTGATTAACGAGGAGGTGGAGGCCATAATCTGTGATGTGGTCGGTCAAAGAGACATATCAATGATAATTAACGATGAATCTTGTCTCTTTATCTTCTCTTTAATCACTTGAGATGGAAGAGAAACATTAAAGAGTCATGCTGGAAGAAGAAAGGCAAACAGAAGAGGTCATGTGAAAAGAAGAGGGTTTTTTCCTCCCTGGCTGACGTGGCTGCAGGGGAGGGGAGAAAAAAAATCTCTCTTTTATATATATGATTTCATAAATTTTTATTTTTTGGATGAAAAATAAAATATTAATTCCAATACCCTTACTATAGACAAATATTACAAAAAAACCATTTTGTCTTATATGAAGAACGTGTGGTACGTATAGACTTACTGTTTTCAGAATTTAAAAAAATTATCACATCTTTATCTCTCATGTCATGGAGGAACTCTCTCTCCCACCTCTCTCTCTCATGTCAAGGTGGAATTTTCGAATATTCTCAAACGTACAGACAATACGTTACTGAACCACACACGTTGTACAACACACATGTATTATGTTCATGGTAGAATTTAGCACGAACATTGTACCACGTTCTTCGTACAACTTGATGAGGACATCGGTCTCGAAGCGGAACCAAAAGAGGGTCACGAGAATGAGAAGCTACCGCAAGGAAACAAGTAGACTGAATCTTCCCACAACCTACTTACACGTGGACGAGCAATGAGCTTGCGTAACAAGACAACGAAGATTTTGATGAAGGCATGGGAGACTTTTAACCAGAAAGAAGATTCGGGCCCAACCCAAACAAGCGTCACGTCGATTTTTATATTGAAGTGGGCCTCAATCCGCCAACCTACGAACTGACAGGATTGAGCGATACGGATATGGAAAGGTGGAAGATAAAGATTTAGCAAACTAACAGGATTGAGTGATACACACCTCTTATGGTGTCTATAACTCCACCTCAAACACCTAGACTTCATCAATTAACAGCCATTCTGCTACCTTCGCTGGAAGAACCTTGAAGAGTGCCCTTAGGCTGAGATCCTCCACCATCCTCCACCGTCAGTGAATGATTTCTTGAAGAGTGCCCTTTATTAGGTCAATCAGAAAACCAACCTTGACACCCTGAATCCTACTCGAATGAACGAGGTTAACGGATTTTCGGTACGCGTCCCAAGTTCCCACTGCGAGGAGTGTATCAGTTTAGTATCAAAGTGTTGTTCAAGGATCAAATGTACGCTTCTATCTCTTTTAATTCCTTTTATTGTACTAATCTTTTCTTTGTTTTGTTTATTGTTATAAAAAATCTAAAAAAATCCCACTAATAATTTTAACGAAATTTTCAACCACCATCTATTAAAAGTTTTAATAAAATTTCAACGGTCATTTATTGAAATAGTCAACTGATTTTTATTTTATAATTTAACTTTTCTAAAATAATATTTTTAGCCAAGTTTTTCAAAATATTTTTTAAATTAGTAATGCAACAAAAACTAAGAAGAATATTATATATAATTAAAATATATAATCGCTCTAACAGTATTAAAATTATCGCATACAAATAAAAGGGTATAAAAAAATTAATTATAACAACATTCTATGAATTTATAAATTTCCACAATAATGATATAAAGTCAAACATTAAAAACCAAAAATTACATTATAATCTTTTAAAAGTAAGAGATATCGAGAGATGTCGGCGAAAATGAAAATGTAGTTAACTTTAAAAAATTAATGACCATTGAGAATAGAAAAATATATATCATAAAACACATTAAAAAAATTTGATTATTTTTCTTATTCTCAACGTGTATCTATTTGAAACAAAAATATATATGTGAAAAGCTTGTTTTTTTTGCGTTCTTATTGAAAACTTGTAGACAAATAACTAAATCAATTGAGATTTTGAAGAGACCAAAATTCATAAAACAATACTAGCTTTATTTACCAATCAATCTTTTAAGTACAATTGTTTGCTTTTACAAAGTATTAAAGATTTCCGCAGATAACTCACCTTGAGTTAGTCTAAACATATGATAAACTGTCTCACACTTTTTCTCACAATATATCACTAAGTACACTTAAAACTCTGTGAACTCCATTCACTCTGTTTTTGGTACTTCTTCGGTATTCGCCCAAATTCGTTAACCTCTTCTTTTTCTCCAGTTAACTTATCTATCTTCACATGTGCTCAGCTAACTCACCGGTTTTCCAGCCGCACATCCTTGCTGTTTTTTCTTCAAACTTGACATCTCTTGATCATCTTTTGACTCCGTCTTCTTCTCCTCATTCTTCTCTTTCACTCCTTGAAGTTCTCCTTATTCCTCTCACAAACCTTTCTACTCCTTGTATATCTCAATGACCTAATTTTATAGAATTATGATGACACGTAAAGTGTATCAAATTTAGGCTAGGTTTTAGTATCCTTTTCGCATACATTTCTTGGTTAGAGTTACATTCCCAATACGATTATTCTATATATATGCCCGTTTTGTTGGTTTTCAGGTTTTAAGGCGACAAGGCCTAAATGAGCGTAAAAAGGCGAATCCCTGAGTAAAACCATACAAATTGAAGATAAATTCACTCGGAGCCAAAATCAAGCCTCTGAACTCAACGGAACACCCGAGCAACGAGTGGAAAAGAACAAAAACAAGGATACAAGAGTGCCCGCTCGAGCACTGATGTCTACCCGCTCGGGCAAAACCTACGAGGTTTATTTACGACACCTTGCACGACCCGGGCACGAGGACAACATGATCGGGTAGTGATACCCGATCGGGCGAAATCAAGGTACCCCTTCGGGCGTTAATTCGTCCTAAAACTCCTCGAGAGTTTACACGACTCGGGCTGTTCAACCACACGATCGGGTGCTGATGCCCAATCGGGCAGGACGGAGTACACGACCGGGCGAGGCTCTGCACGACCGGGTAAAAGGTGTATCTGAGCGGGCCGCCTTTCTCGCAACAAACTAGATCTTGGATTCAAATGAGCTAATTAATAGACCAAAATGGATCTAGAGGCAAGGGGCGACGCCTAGGGCAAGGAAAGGCTTGGAAAACATCAGAAAAGGCTTGGGAGACATTGGAGAAGGAGAGAAGCATCAATCCACACATTGGTAACACAATAGGGAAGATCGAAGCATCGAGTTTCCTGGGGTTTATCATGTTTAGGGTTGTGTTATTTCCTTTGCCTGTAATCTCCATGAGTGAGTAGGTTCCCAACTATGGCTTAGGGATAACAGATTGTAACAGATGTACAAACTTATGCGTTAATGCTTAGATCTATTGATTGTATCTTGATATTCGGTTCTACAATCAACACCGTAAAGGTGTTATACTAGTGCTGCCCACTCAGTAACATAGGAATTCATATTTTGCTGGAAGGTTAAAGTGTGAATCCGGAACTGTTGAGTTGTAGGTTAAATTCGATTAATGAGAATCTGATCGGTCGGTTAATCGACTTAGGAATTAGGATTGAGTTCGTAAAACTGTCATAGTACGGGTTAATCACTGCTGGAAGGTAGGGTTGCACGTACTCATGGTTAGGAGGTCTAGGCTCGGCAGAATCATTCCTCACCTTAGAGCATGAATTTCCCATTATCAAGATAATTCGATAGATTTATGATCTTTAGTTGTTACATCCATACGATTCCCGGTATCCCGACACCCGTAGTGTTCGTCATAGCCAAGTTTTCCCCAACCTTCTATCGTTGCCACCATTAGTTTAGTTCTTTAGATATTTCGCACCACGCCTTCATCTACTTTTCCCTTCGTCTTAGTTTAGTGATAGTCTTAGGATAAGGCTGCATTAGTCCCTAGAGTTCGACCCTGGTACTACACGATTCGTATACTTGTGGTGAAGTGGTCTAGGAAATGTATTGCTTGAGATTTCCGACATCAAGTTTTTGGCGTCCTTGCCGGGGACTAATTACGGCCTAGACTAGGAATTAGCTAGATTAAGATCTAGTCCTTTCTGGAGTCTTCTTTTGTTTTTCGTATTTTTTGTTTTTGCTTTTATTTCTTTTTAATGGAGTCAAAAATTTATTTACCTCACAGAGCTTAATCGAGTTTTATGTCCTTTATATTGCGAGGTAACATGGACAACTTCAACTCTTCGGGTGCCGACATAGCTGAACTGAGGCATCAACTTTCCGAGATTCGTCGTAAGCTCTCCGATTTATACCATCTGCAATACACAGAGCGATCATGGGAACAAAATGCTTGGGGGTATGAAGAAGAGATCTACGATAGCTACAATCAACCTTACGGGAATACGTACAATCATGAATGGAGCGATCACGCATACTTCCCGTACAGGAGCACCGAGAGTATGGTGAATGCACAACAATCGTTTGGGAATTTCCAGCCATGGATGGAACCCCAAACCCAGAGCTATCAGTCATATGTGCCTCAGTCATACCCAACGCAATTTGTAGCAGTCCCCGATTATCCCACCACGTACACTTACCTCCTTGAACTGTTTGAGAATCGAAACAACTTGGTTATGGGAGAGAGAGCGGAACAAGAAAGCGCCAATTAGCAGATAGGCAACTTATTTGGACAATTGGACGCGCAAGCTTCAGATCTTCCACAAGGGGCATTGCAACCACAAGAGGTTGCATCGGAAAGTTCAGAAATAAATCCTTGTGAATATGCCAACGAAATCTACCCAAGGGATTTTGAGACGGTAGATCAACCAAGTCCATCCTTGATTGAAAAAGAAGATGAATCTAACACGGCAATGGATGAGGGTACGGACATTGATGAGCACATGAAGAAACCCGAGGTAGAAGAAGAATTCAGCTTAGTGGACACGATTGAGCAGTCATTCCCTATCGACTTCGTGTTCCACGAAGGCATCTTTGAAAATTTAGACGAGGAAGGTTGTGAAGAATTTCAGACTAAGGATTCCTTACATATGGATCTCATAACAGCCGTTGAAGGAAACTACAAGGCATCAAATGAGATGTTAATCAACGAAAGGAAAGAGGAATCCGTTGACCGAGACTTCTACACAACCCGAGCTAATTGTGGTGCAAGTCAGTACACAAATGACCCCGAGATGCCGAGATGCTGCACCAAACGTCCAGCTCACAATTAGGACATCGATAAAGCACCCAAGGTAAAGATGAAGCCTTCACCCCCAAGGCTCACACATACAACATCTCTGGAGAAGCTGAAGGAAATGAACGACAAACACCTAACCGGTTACATGGAGTACTCAACCGAACTTATCAACAGCTCAACCAGAATTTTTGGACAGCACGATCCAGCCCCGAAAATAGAGAGCATCATGACTAATCTTAGGGACGACACTACCGATCGTGAAAGGAATTCGACATATTCGCGTGCCACACCGTATCAAGCACATATTGCACGCGAAACGCTACAGACAAGACGACGTCGAGGACGTCCACCTGATGAGTAGCACACTATGGTCGAGCTAAGGATCGTAAACAAACGTTTCTCGGGAGGCAACCCGAGCCCCATATCCTTTTTATTCGTTTTTGTTTTATTTCTATATTTTTGAACTCTTTTTCTTTGTTTTTTAGGTTTGGACACTTTTTTCTAGGATTTAGGAATTTAGTGGTTTATCGAAATTTTTGCTGCATGTTTTTCCTCGTAATTTTTCTGTTTTGCAGCAGTACCCGGTCGGGCAGACGCCTCCACCCGAGCGGGCAATGTCAGATTCAAGTGAACCCGATCGGGCAGCACCAGAGGACCCCATCGGGTAGGTCAACACAAGAGACACCCGATCGGGTGACGCAGACTACCCGATCGGGTACCGTAAAATCTACAAGGTAACTTATCTTTCGAGTAACCCGAGCGGCCACCCTCACTTCACAAATTCAACCCGAGCGTGCTCCCAGAAATTTCGAACCCTCACGCCGCAATCTCTTCCACCGGAGTTGCTCGTGCGCAGTCGCCGTTCACCACCGTCACCGGTTACTCGAAATACCTTTCTTCCTCCCCTCTCTTGAAAAACCCGAAAATTTCTCAAATTCCTCTCGAATTCCAGGTATATCTATGAAATATTTTGAGATTTGGGCTAATATAGGTTAGATCTAGGTCTGATTAGGAAAGATTTAGGGTAATTTTGTTGATTGAATCATGAAACGCGAATTGCAGGTCGCGGTTTCGTGATTCAACCCGACCAGGCAAGGTTTAGTACCCGGTCGGGCACCCTGGATTTGTACCCGATCGGGCAGTGTTCCCACCCGAGTCGGGCAGTGCCTACGGGGGTGTTTTGATGAATTTGTACCCGACCGGGCAACACCTTGATGCGTATCAGAGTTAAATATAACCTAATCTACCCGCAAGTGCACGGCACGTGTGTAGTATTTTAGGTGTCGATCCCACAGAGACTACGCAACACTACCTAAACCCGAACTACGAATCAAACTTGCTAACGAAAGAAGGTGAATAAGGAATGAAATACTGAAAGTAGCTAAACTACTTGGGTTCTAACGATGAGATAAACGTCCTAGGAAACCGGTTTCACCACAAGACTACCGAAACCAACGATCAACCTATCTATCATGCAATCCCAGTTAAAGCTATCTAAGGCGGACGATCCTAACATGATATCTACCCTCTCTCAAGGCATAGACACGTGATCTAGACAAGCTGCCCCCTACTTTCGTGGCTGACACCATGAACTAAACCCATAAACTCTGTGATTCGCCCGTTCACCCTCAACCGTTGCTACCCTACTTTCGTGGCCTAACCTCGATTGTTCTAAACCTGATCTTCCAAGACTAGAATTCTCCTTTCGGTCCTTCTCCTAACCCCTAACACATGCATCTACATGGCCAGCGCAAACACAAGTAAATTAAAGCACTCAGATAGAAAATAGATAAACTAAAACGGGAAGATGCATTCAAAATAGATCAAAAGAGGTCTCGGGATAGCCAAGGGCTAATCCCTTCTCCTAGAACAAACAAACTACTCGCTCATGCGTCTGTAAAGAAACATAAACATAGTAGAAAGTCTAAAGAACATAAAAACCAAACAAAACCGAAGTGGTGCTGCTTGATCTCCAATGCTCCTCGCTTATCTCCTCGCAAGAATCTGCTCTAACTTCCGCTGAATTGTTCTCCTCTATAAGCTTGCTCTAATG
>CM071872.1:5404479-5418702 GCA_036759665.1 Gynandropsis gynandra | reverse complement strand
TATGTATCAAAAACGTCTCCTAAATTGTGCAAGAAATACGTATGAAAACGAGATGATCACACCTCCTACCCGATCGGGCACCATGCAAAACCGTGATTATCGCTGATATTTCTTCTTCGTTTGTTTTGCAGATGGCCCCAAATATCTTCTAGAGCTCAAAGAAGCGCCGATCTAACGCATATGACGCTGAACACGGATGGCCAGCGAGGTCGGATGCCGTAACGGAATTGACCCCCTATATGCCGATCACAACATCCCACCAGCAATACAACTACTGGACGACAACATTCTTGTCCGGTCAGAAGTCGTGGTTCACTGAGCTTCAGCCGTGGATTTTCCTATCCCGCTTCTTATCCTCCGAAGCGATGAGTGCTCTCCACATCAAGGAGCATATAGACGCCATCTTCAACACTCTGAGATGGACGGGACTAAGGGACACGCAGGAGTATAGCTATCGTAACCTCACAGCAGAGTTCTCCACGTCGTACGCAGCATTCTTCCTTGAGTCCGGAGATCAGGAGAGAGCCTTCATGGAGTTTCGTCTGCTGGGACAGAACTACCGGCTCAGCGCGAGACAGCCCTTAATCATCCTTGACGCTCCACATTGCAACTTCACGAAGATGCCTGAGCACAACCGGAGCTGTCAAGTGCAATTCTGGGCTCAGATTACGTATGAAGATTACTCGACGAGGTCGAAGGCCAGCCATATACGCCACCCCACCCTAAGGTACTTTCACTACTTCCTAGTCTCTTCAATACTAGGAAAGGGAGCACAAGGCGGAGTCAACCACACAGAGTTGGCATACCTTAGGCGGCTGGTGCAATCAGGCTTTGCGCCAAACGAGTGGGATATCTTGGACGTCGACTTGGCATCGCTAGTCATGAGGCATTTCCATGACATCGCCACCGAGAAGTGTAGCACGGATACGAAGATCATGTGTGGTGGCATTATCACAATGATCGCACGAGAGTCGGGATCAACCTAGGCATCCTGTCTGAGGACAAGATCGACGAGGAGACCGAGCTGAACCTCCAGAACTTGCGCAACTGAAGGGCGATTATGATAGAGAGGTACAACGTCATCTGGAGCTACAAGGACGAGCACGGTCGCAACTTGGATGTCGAGCTACGTGAGATTCAGATGCCAGGTCTAGACGAGGAGGGGTCACGATTCAGGATTGATCCAGCCATCGGACACATCGGCCCGAGGCTAGCTGAGATGTATCCACCTCCAGCCGCTGCACCAAGACCATCCATGTCCAGGCAGCGCAGCCAACGCCCCACACACTCACGTGCCCGCCCAGAGTACCCTCACCACCGCTCTGACTTTCCTTCCATGGAAGGTGTCTCCGACGCTCTCAGGTATGTCGCAGAGGAGACCAGGTATCAGTCGTTTATGACAATGTAGAGGTACGACCTAGAGGCGGTGAGGCATGACATCGAGGCTGCGAGGTATGTGGAGCAGCAGCAGTTCCAGAAGCAGTCGATACAGCATACATACTACCTCACGGAGTCCGTCCGTAGGTTCCAGCAGCTCAGTATGCAGCATTACCAGGAGCCATACGTGCCGATCCCTCAGGACTATCATACTGGAGCTATCCTGTACCGCCCTCACATCTCGTATGAGCTGCAGTCTTTCTATTTCCCACCTAGGGAAGGGGCATACGCGGAGCCAGTAGACCCTCCGGCCACCCGCGGTGGAGAGGATGAGGATTAGACCACTCTTCCCTTTTTCCTTTTTCTTTCTTTTTCTTTTTCATCTTTTATGGACCTATTTTTTTCTTGTTTTCTTTTTTTTAGATTTAGCGCTTATGTACGCTCTTTGAAACTTATTGATTTAGTGATATTTGCTCTATCTCTTGCGTTGTATGGTTCATATCTCAGGTCCTCCACAATAAATCCCGCAATAGAACAAAAGAGTATCACAACTCCAGATGTATCACGATTCGAGAAAGCTACACACATCAGGTGTACTCGTCATCCTTTTTATATTTTCTCGGATTTTGGGCATGCGGGTATCCCTCATAGATCTCGAACACCGAGACTATGTTCCGTTCAGGTCTGGGGGTACTCTTCATACAGAGTGATACGGATTTTATTCTTTTAGAGCGACATATTTGCGCTTAGGCTTAGGATTAGAATTAGGATTAGGAATAAGATGGATACCTAGTGAAATTTTTTCGAGCTTTAGTCATCTTTGCGACCTTGTCGAATTGTGAACAATAGTCTAGGTTTGCTTAGAAGCCTTTTTGATACCGATTAGTCGAGTAGTTGTGTTTGAAGCCTTAATCGATAGTTGAATTCATCCCTTAGATTTCGGTACCAAGTAGTCATATCTCCGTGTATACCGTCTAGCCTTTGCTTAGTTGATATTCTTAGCGTTCATGAGTTATTAGATTCCACACGCTTATACTCAGTTGTCATCTACGGTAAGTTTATGACTATTCCAAGTGAGGATTGACATGAGTATATCGATGATCGATTGTTCGGGTCTAAGTGGTGGGTAGAGGCGTTGTTCTATGTCCTAAGGGTTAGAGTGATACGTAATCAAGAAAAGAAAAGAATAAAAAGCGAAAAAAAGATCTTCAATAATGCACCTCTTCACTCCGCTAAGGTTACACGACCTTATGAGTGTGCCATAGGCAACCTGGGTCTAAGTAGAAAGCCATCCCTCTACGACTTCGACGTCCTAGGAACAAAGCGTGGATCTAAGTATCGAAAAAAGAAAAAAATGAATTAAGAACGAGAAGAAGTGAGTTTAATGATATCAAAAGCTTAGGGAAATTGGTATGGAGATTGCTTGGACGTTGTCTAGGTTTGCGAAATAGACTTAGATTTTTTGTATGATTTCATGGCTCAGCACTTTCGATAGATATAAGGCTATACTCGGTACGGTTAGACTTTTGTTCATGTGACGCGTTGATTTGCGGAATGACTAACTCGTCGAACTTTTTGTGCTAGTATCCATTGTTATTAGATTCTTCTTGTACTTGGCTTTAGTTTTGTTTGAGGACAAACAAAGGTTCAAGTCTGGGGGATTTTCGCATACATTTCTTGGTTAGAGTTACATTCCTGATACGATTATTCTTTACATACGCCCGTTTTGTTGGTTTTCACGTTTTAAGGCGACAAGGCCTAAACGAGCGTAAAAAGGCGAATCCCTGAGTAAAACCACACAAATTGAAGATAAATTCACTAGGAGCCAAAATCAAGCCTCTGAACTCAACGGGACACCCGAGCAACGAGCGGAAAAGAACAAAAACAAGGATACAAGAGTGCCCGCTCGGGCACTGAGGTCTACCCGCTCGGGCAAAACCTACGGGGTTTATTTACGACACCTTGCACGACCCGGGCACGAGGACAACATGATCGGGTAGTGATACCCGATCGGGCGAAATCAAGGTACCCGCTCGGGCGTTAATTCGTCCTAAAAATCCCTGAGGGTTTACATGACTCGGGCTCTTCAACCACATGATCGGGTGCTGATGCCCGATCGGGCAGGACGAAGTACACGACCAGGCGAGGCTCTACACGACCGGGTGAAAGGTGTTCCCGAGCGGGCTGCCTTTCTCGCAACAAACTAGATCTTGGATTCAAACGAGCTAATTAATAGACCAAAACGGATCTAAAGGCAAGGGGGCGACGCCTAGGGCAAGGAAAGGCTTGGAAAACATCAGGAAAGGCTTGGGAGATGCTGGAGAAGGAGAGAAGCATCAATCCACACATCGTTAACACAATAGGGAAGATCGAGGCATCGAGTTTCCTAGGGTTTATCATGTTTAGGATTGTGTTATTTCCTTTGTCTGTAATCTCCATGAGTGAGTAGGTTCCCAACTATGGGTTAGGGTTATCGGATTGTAATGGATGTACAAACTTATGCATTAATGCTTAGATATATTGCTCTTATCTTGATATTCGGTTCTACAATCAACACCGTAAACGTCTTATACTAGTGTTTCCCGCTCAGTAACATAGGAATTCATATTTTGCTGGAAGGTTCAAGTGTGAATCCGGAACTGTTGAGTTGTAGGTTTAGTTCGATTAATGAGAATCTGACCAGTCGGTTAATCGACATAGGAATTAGGATTCCGTTCGTAAAGCTGCCATAGTATGGGTTAATCACTGCTGGAAGGTAGGGTTGCACGTACTCATGGTTAGGAGGTCTAGGCTCGGCAGAATCATTCCTCACCTTAGAGCATGAATTTCCCATTATCAAGATAATTCGATAGGTTTATGATCTTTAGTTGTTACATCCATACGATTCCAAGTATCCCGCCACCCGTAGTGTTCGTCATAGCCAAGTTTTCCCCAACCTTCTATCGTTGTCACCATTAGTTTAGTTCTTTAGATATTTCGCACCACGCCTTCATCTACTATTCCCAAGTTTTCCCCAACCCTATAGAGTTCGACTCTGGTACTACACGATCCGTATACTTGCGGTGAAGTGGTCTAGGAAATATATTGCTTGAGATTTCCGACATCAAATTACATTCTACGATCCTACTTTATTGCATTTACAATCTCTCCCTTTTAATTCTTATCACATAAACACCCATCAGACAACATCCAGAATTCAAACACAATGCAATACACACTCAAGCATAGTGCAATACCGATCATCAAACATAATGTAGTACCAATCAACACAAAGAAGTTCAAATAGAAATGTACTTAAGTACACTTAAAATATAGCTGGTCCATAAGTGCACTTAAAAATATCTGTGAGATTTAAGGAACACCTTAGTTCCTTGGTCTCTTGCCATTTGTTCAGCTTGCTGTGAGTTCCAACTGTTCCGCATCTTCCTGTGGTTCTCCCCCTATTTCTATGATAAGAGATTCAAACATTGCACGCCAAAACCAGAAGTCGAACAACACAATGGGAAATAAAAAAAAGCTTCACTAGTTTACTCTAATGGCGCTTCATAAGACCAGTTAGTGCCTTCTGAACATCCTCTAAGATGGACATAATCGTTGTGACCGTCTGTTTCAACTGGATGATTTCTTCAACCACATCATCCCCAAAAGTGTCAGTGTCGTCCGAAGATGGCATCTTCGCCATGTACTGTGATGTGCGGAAATCAGAGGTTTTAATTTTCTAGACCACTCTACCGCAAGTATACGGTTCGTGTAGTACCAGGTCAAACTCTGGGGACTGAGTGCAGCGTTAGAACTAAGAATTCACGAGAAGAAGATCAATCAATATAAGATTATGAAACAGGAAAGTAAAGATAATAAAGGATGACGAAGCTAGACTAACCAAAATAGAGTACCATGGGCTTCGGGAATACCGGAACATGCAATGGATGTTTTTATGGATCATGAAATCAGTTTATATCAATCGATGGGGAACCAAAATCTAATCCTCTACCTAGGGAATCAACATCACTCATCTTCTGATGTAGCATGGAACAACTAGATGCATGAAGAACGATAGGGAATTCCATCTCTAATGTTGGAAATGACTCTTCCGAGCCTAAATCCTCTACCTAGGAAATCAACAGCACTCATCCTCCGATGTAGCGTGGAACATCTAGATGCATGAAGAATGATAGAGAATTCGACCTCTAATATCGGATGGGAACTCAACCTCTATAAATGGAGATGACTCTCCCGAGCCTAAATCTTGTATCTAAGATATAAACGTACTCACCTTTCGATTCAGTAAATCTACAACCTAAATGCATGACGAACAATGGGAGTTCTACCTCGATTACTACCGTTCCTAAATAGATTAACTGATCGGTCAAATTCTCATTAATCTAATTCATTCGAAGGATAATCCCGAGACTCAAGTCTGACTCTCTCGATGCCTAGACGAATCTCTAATCTCATTAAAACATGTCTAATATCACTCGAACGGATTTAGTCTCATTCAAACATGAAATCAATAAAGTAAGAATGCAATACGCACATATCTATAACCTATCGAAACATACGATTGAATAAAACCGAAATCAAGCATTAACGAATCAAACTATCCATTACAATGGCTTCCCTAACCCATGATAACGAGAACTACTCAGAAGTTATAGAGAAACAAATACAAATGCAGTAAGGTATTCATCTTCCCTATCCTCCGAGCGTGACCTCCGACAAATCCTTTGGTTCCCCAAAGTCTCCTTCTTCGGTCGTGCTCTCTCTCTCCTCCTTTGGTCTAGTTCGTATCCTTGTTCTCTTCTCTTTTCCCTTCTATTCTTGGCTTCCCCCTTTGGTTCCCTTTTAAATTTAGCCCGTTCAAAATTCAGAACAAGTTGTTGAGAGAAAGGGGGTGTGCGCGGGCTAAGGCACTACCCGCGCGGGGTGAGTGTTCTCCACCAGCCGGAGCGGGCTCTTCATCAGCCCAACCCGCGCTGTTATCCAGCCCGATCGGGCTCTTCATAAGCCCAACCTGGGCAAACTTTACTGGTCATGGCAGCCCGTATGGGCAACTTAGCCACCCAGCGCGGGGTCGGGTTCTTCAGCCAAATTCGTGTGTGCTCCAAGCTTCCCCGAGTCGTGCAAACTTTGCTGGAGTTGCAGCCCGCGCGGAGGCTTCATAGCCCGAGTGGGCTATGTTATCTTGCTGTTTTTGCTCCATTCGCTCGACGCTTGGGTGTTCCGTTTGGTTCCGTGGCCGTGCACGTATTGCCTCTTATCACTTGATCACGTTTTCGGGGTAGATTTGTCGTAATCACTCGTGTTTGCTTCACATATCTTTGTTTCCTACACAAAACATGAAATTGTAGAAGAATTCCTCGAATATACTCAATAAGTCGGTAAAGTCCAAGAAATCTAATCAAAGCTAAACCTAAGAATCATTAAAATACTATGACGGATTACATGTTATCAAACTCCCCCAGACTTATCCTTTGCTCATCCTCGAGCAAATCTAGAGTCGAGTACAATAAGAGTTAAACAACAATGGATACTAGTACGAAAACTTCGAAGGGATAGCCATCATGCAAAACAACGCGTCACATGAACGTAAGTCTAAGCGTACCTAGTTCAAACTTCTATCAACCGAAAGTCACGAGCCATGCAATCCTACCAATAACCTAAATCTATTTAATACCCCTAAACAACGTCCAAGAGATCTCCATACCAATTCCTCTAAGCTTGAGATATCATTAGACTCGTATTCTCGTTCTTATTCTCTTTTTTTTTTCTTTTTTTATATAGATCCGCGCTTGGTTTCTAGGACGTCAAAGTCTAAGAGGGATGGCTTTCTACTTAGACCCAGGCTGTCTATGGCACACTCATAAGGTCATGTAACCTTAGCGGAGTGAAGAGGTGCGTCATTGAAGAACAATTTTTTTTACCAAAGATTACGCATCAACTTTAACCCTTAGGACGTAGAATAGCGCCTCAACCCACCACTTAGACCCAAACCATCGATCTCGATATACTCATGTCAATGTAAACCTGAAATAGTTAGAAACGTATCCAAGGTGACAGCGGAGTATAAGTGTGTAGAATCTTTTGATCAATGAACGGAAAAATATATCAAACAAAGCAAGGGATAAACGGTATACACGAAGATAGGATACTTGGTACTGAAACCTAGGAGGTGAATGCAACTATAGATCATGGTTTCAAGCACAACTACTCGACTAATAGGTATCCAAAAGACTTCTTAGCAAACCTAGACTATTGTTCACGATTCGACAAACTCGCAAAATAATGACTAAAGCTCGAAATTTCATACTAGGTGTCCATCCGTTTATTCCTAAGAAAATCAACATCTAATCCTAATCATATGCATGTTACTCGACGAGTACTCTCCCAGACTTCAATGAAACACCGTCTTGGTGTTCAAGACCTAAGAGAAAATCTCGCACAACAAACTACGGGAAAATTAGGGTTAGAACGTGTGCACCTTGTGTATCTTGCTGTCCCGAGTTGGTGATGGGGCTGGACATTGTATGCGTTTCCTCCATAAAGGATGATACAGAACTCGAAAAACCTGTGAGAAAGAATCAGACAATCCAAAGGGGAAAACACAACATTATAGCTGACCGAGTACATGAATACGAAAAGAATAAGAATAAGTTCTGAAAATGAAATAAAAAGAAAAATGCAAAAGTCGGGTTGCCTCCCGATAAGTGCTTGTTTAACGTCCCGAGATCGACTGGAGCTCTACTCAATGAAATCCTAATTCCAATACCCTAACTAGTCCCCGGCGACGGCGCCAAAAACTTGATGTGCGAAAATCAGAGGTTTTAATTTCCTAGACCACTCTACAGCAAGTATACGGTTTGTGTAGTACCAGGGTCGAACTCTGGGGACTGAGTGCAGCGTTAGAACTAAGAATTCATGAGAAGAAGATCAATCAATATAAGATTATGAAATAGGAAAGTAAAGATAATAAAGGATGACGAAGCTAGACTCAACAAGATAGAGTGCAATGGGCTTCGGGAATATCGGAACATGCAATGGATGTCTCTATGGATCATTAAATCAGTTTATATCAATCGATTGGGAACCAAAATCTTATCCTCTACCTAGGGAATCAACGTCACTCATCTTCCGATGTAGCGCGGAACGTCTAGATGCATGAAAAACGATAAGGAATTCGACCTCTAATGCTGGAAATGACTCTTCCGAGCCTAAATTCTCTACGTAAGAAATCAACGTCAATCATCTTCCGATGTAGCGCGGAACATCTAGATGCATGAAGAACGATAGAGAATTTGACCTCTAATGTCGGATGGGAACTCAACCTCTATAAACGGAAATGACTCTCCCGAGCCTAAATCTTCTATCTAAGATATAAACGTACTCACCTTTCGATGCAGTAAATCTACAACCTAAATGCATGACGAACAATGGGAGTTCTACCTCGATTATTACCGTTCCTAAATAGATTAACCAATCGGTCAAATTCTCATTAATCTAATTCATTCGAAGGATAATCTCGAGACTCAAGTCTGACTCTCTCGATGCCTAGACGAATCTCTAATATCATTCAAACATATAAAATCTCACTCGAACGGATCTAGTCTCATTCAAACATGAAATCAACAAAGTAAGAACGCATTATGCACATGTCTATAACCTATCGAACCATACTATTGAACAAATCGAAATCAAGCATTAACGAATCAAACTATCCATTATACTGTCTTCCCTAACCCATGATAACGAGAACTACCCAGAAGTTGTAGAGAAACAAATACAAATCCAGTAAGGTGTTCATCTTCCCTATCCTCCGAGCGTGACCTCCAACGAATCCTTCGGTTCCCCAAAGTCTCCTTCTTTGGTCGTGCTCTCTCTCTCTCTTCTCCTTTGTTCTGGTTCGTATCCTTGTTCTATTCCCTTTTCCTTTCTGTTCTTGGCTTTCCCCCTTTGGTTCCCTATTAAATTCAACCCGTCCAAAATTCAAAACAAGTTGTTGAGAGAAAGGGGGCCCACGCGGGCTAAGGCACTACCCGTGCGTGGTGAGTGTTCTCCACCAGCCCGAGCGGGCTTTTCATCAGCCCGACCCGTGCTCTTTTTGCTGGTCATGGCAGCGTGCGCGGGCAACTTAGCCACCCCGTGCGGGGTCGGGTTCTTCAGCCAAATCCGTGCGTGCTCCAAGCCTTCCCGAGTCGTGCAAACTTTGTTGGAGTTGCAGCCCACGCGGGGCCTCTTCATAGTCGTGCAAACTTCGCTCCATCCGCTCGACGCTAGGGTGTTCTGTTTGGTTCCGTGGCCGTGCACGTATTGCCTCTTATCACTTGATCACGTTTTCATGATAGATTTGTCGTAACCACTTGTGTTTGCTTCACATGTCTTTGTTTCCAACACAAAACACGAAATCGGAGAAGAAGTCCTCGAATATACTCAATAAGTCGGTAAAGTCCAAGAAATGTAATCAAAGCTAAACCTAAGAATCATGAAAATACTATGACGGATACATGTTATCATACTGCTTTTCCAAAATAATTCACAGAAGGATATTTTCTTGTACTTCTTCAGTCCCCACAATATCTGGGACTTGTTGACTCAGAATATTCTGAATCAAGCATGAAAACGGTAGAATAAACTTCGTTGAGTTTGACAAGCCAAGTCCCACAATAGAATCCAAAAAACACCTTTCCAAAGTTGATTTAAACATTGTTATTCAAGCAATAGAGGAAGGTAGTTGTGTCGTGTCTAATCCCATCCGTTTCCTTATTCAAGACCCAATTTGTGCGACACATTTTGTTCAGTAGAGCATACTCCCAATGCAACTTTGAATTGGGGATCTGTCCCGACCACTTCAGCAGGGCTCCATCAGTGAGCTCCATTGTGACCACATCCATCTCCAGATCAATCTGAAGTTCTTTAGCCCGTGTAGTCTCCACGTTCGATGTGCCAAAGAAATTATTGATGACCTCTGCATCAAATTGGACTAGCCTACCCCTGACATACGTCTTCCCAAATATCAGAGAAATAGAATCCTCAATTTCAGGATTTAAATCAGTGTAAAACTCATAAATCAGTTCTTTCCACACAGGAACAACAGATGTAACTGTGTGTTAGTTTCCTGTCAACTAACAATTTCCAAATCGACAAATGCTTGAACTGATTTACGCTTAAACCTTTCTCTGAAAAGATCTCTCGTTCCTTGAGAGTCTTAAATTTTGTTGCATTGGTTTCCTTGTACAATTTTTGTGAAAAAATTTTAGAAGGAGAGACAGGTGTACCTCGTCTAGAAGAAGAAACTCGTTGTGTTGGTGATCGAGCCAGAGGTTGAACATTGGCTCTGACAGTTCCGTGTGTCGACGAGCTTGAAAAACTATTCTGAGACTTAGATTTGGACTGAGTTTCGACCTGAGCCATTGGAGGTGTGGCTGCACGTTTAGTCTATTTCCTCTTTGGTTTCATCGTCGCCAAGACTGTATAGCTTTTTTGGTTGATCCTTGGAGGATCATCTGTAAATGTTAGGTCACCGATGCCAACAGGAACTTCGTTGAACAATATTGTTGCAACAGTAGGAAGGTCTCTAATTTTTGTTCTTCTGAGGTTCATTTTCTCGATTTTGTGAGCAAAATCTATAGACAAATTGCACTTCTTCCTCTCTAGAGGTTTTGTTAAGGTTTCAAAATTTCAAATGCAATATGAAAAGCAGCAGTTTAGAAAGAAAATGTACAGACGGTTTTAAAAGTAAGCAGCAGTTCAAAAATAAAAATAACTGCACTAGTCACACCAGCCACCAAGACCTCAAATAAAAAAAATCATTTTTCAAAAAACCGCCTTGTTTAAGAGAATCACTCGAGTGTATATATATTTTGCTTCTTTATTTAAAAAACTGATAAGAATGATGAATATTTAAAAATAATCAGACCGTTAAGAATGGGACAAATAATGCACAAGACTGACCATTTAAGTCCACTTACGCAAGACTATTTTTCACTTAAGACAAGTTTCAGAAAATTAACTTTTTTTATTATAAAAATTATCATCTTCTAGGACGTTGTTTAGATATCTTTTTTTTTATATAACAAGCTCATTGATTACCTTTTTAGGTATACTCTTATGTAAATGAAATTAACATAGAGGAACATGTAAGCTCAACTTAGCTTTGTATCATAGGACGTTATAACTGAAACTAAATACCTCTCAACTTAGACCCCAACATATACTCATAACACGTTTTTCTTATAACTACATAAGTAAAAGTTGTTAGAGGAGTAAGTGATACAATTAAATGCACTTAAGTTAACGGAAAGGTAACTTATTAAGACAAGAGCATTTGAATATTCAATAGACTGAACATGGATCATCTAAGTGTATTTAAATCATGCAAACTTATAACTTATTTTCCTTTTTCCTCGTAAGATCATCAAAAAGTCAAAAAATTCATCAACTTATCACTTATATCAGCAAAATCATCAAAGCTCACAAACGCCAAGTGATTTCCTTAAAGAAACAAACCAATTTAAATCCAAAGGTTTTGTGAAGATATCCGCTAGATGACGTTCCGTAGGTACGTATTCCACTTTCATTTGTTTTTATTCAACCTTTTCTCTCAAAAAATGATGTCTGATTTTGATATGCTTTGTCCTAGAATGCTGAAAAGGACTTCTCGAGATATCTATGGAACTTGTTTATCACACCATGCAACAAAAGTTTTAGAACTCATATCATAGTCCATTAGCATATGGTTCATCCATATGAGTTGAGTGCAACAACTTCCTAGAGCAATGTATTCAACTTTTGCTGTAGATAGTGACATTGAGTATTGCTTTTTACTGTGTCAAGATACTAAATTGTTTCCAAGAAAGAAACCACCACCAAAAGTGCTTTTTCTGTCATCCGCATTGCTTCTCTAATCAGCATCACTGAAACGAGTAAGCTCACAGTTAGTATCTCTGGAATACAAAATTCCATATTCTGTTGTATCTTTGACGTATTTAATGATTCGTTTCACAACCAACAAATGAGATTTTTTCGGTTTTGTTTGATATCTAGCGCACATCCCTACACTCAAACATAAATCAAGTCTACTTGTGGTAAGATAGAGTAAACTTCCAATCATACTCCTGTAAAGTTTCACTTCGACATCTTCTCCATCTGAATCCTTTGTCAGCTTAGTTGTCGTTGGCATGGGGGTACTTGCTGACTTGCTCTGGTCTAATTCAAATCTCTTTATCAGATTTTTAGCGTATTTGCTCTGAGATATGAATAATTTGTCGTCAAATTGTTTCACCTGCAATCCAAGAAAATAACTTAGCTCACCAAACATACTCATCTTGAATTCTCTCTTCATGTTTTGAACAAACCAATTGACTTTATCCTGCGATTTTGAGCAAAAAACAATGTCATCTACATAGATCTGCACAACTAAAAGAATATCATCAGAATTATGGATAAGCAGAGTTTTGTCAACTCCCCCTCTCTTGTAGCCGTTCTCGATCAGAAAACTTGTCAGCCGTTCATACCAAGCACGTGGGGCTTACTTCAATCCGTATAAAGATTTCTTCAACTTGTAAACATGTTCTGGATGATGTGGATCTTCGAAACCTTTTGGTTGTTCGACGTAAACCTCCTCTTGAAGTATACCATTTAAAAATGCACTTTAACATCCATCTGAAATAACTTAAAACAAAAGAAACATGCAACACCAAGCAACAATAGTATTGATTCTAGTCTGGCAACAGGAGCAAAAGTGTCATCAAAATCAACACCTTCGACTTGTGTATAGCCCTGTGCAACTAACCTTTCCTTGTTCCTGACAATTTCACCTTGTGCGTTAGTTTTATTTTTAAATATCCATTTTGTGCCTATAACATTTAAATCCACAAGACGAGGAACCAATGTCTAGACATCATTCCAAACATTTTTTTCTAGTTCCTCATGCATGGCTTTTATCTAGGATTCGTCATCTAAGGCATCACGAACACACTTGAATTCTATTTGAGACGTAAAACATACAAATTTAACCATATCATGATAATTCACCCTTTGTTTATTATGTGTTTTTTTACCATCTTTGATGTTACCTATGACATCATCTATTGAATGATTTTTATGCACTGTCGTCTGTTCCAAGTTAGTTTTGTGATTGTCGCATTCTGAATAATCTCCGTTCGTCCTACACTTAGTAACAATTACACTTGAATGTTCTGTGACTGTTTCTGATTGTTCTTGTACTGTATCTATGGAAAATGGAAATATAACACTATCAGTGAGACGATCTTCATCAAACACCATATTCACAGATTCAACAACTTTTCTGGTACACAAGTTAAATACTCTGTATGCAATTGTATTGGTACAATAACCAAGAAAGATTCCTTCATCGCTCTTAGCATCAAACTTACCCAAATATTCTCTGTTGTTCAACACATAACAAGTACACCCAAAAACATGAAAATAACTTAGGTTCAGACTTTTACCTTTCCATATTTCGTAAGGAGTTTTTGACATACCTGGTCGGATATACACACGATTAATGATATAACATGTAGTATTTATAGCTGATAACACGTAATCCGATGTAGTTTTTATATCATTCTTAGGTCTAGTTTCGAGTAGATTTATTAGATTTCATTCATTTATCGAGTTTATTCGAGGATTTCATCTACATTTCGTGTTTTGCATAGGAAACGAAGACATGAGGAGAATCACGAGAGATTATGGCAATTTAACCCCGAAAACGTAGTTGAGTGACAAGGTTCAACTTGTGCAAGGCCATGGATTGAAGTGAACATTCAAACACCGAGCGAAAGGAGCGGAAACAACCATTCAAGACCTACACGCTCGGGTGGATTGGGAGTG